>CM067321.1:53821630-54393812 GCA_034231615.1 Meghimatium bilineatum | reverse complement strand
CTCTGGTTCTGTCCCGGGGTGGGCCGAAATTCACAGACTTCCCAGCAATATAATGCCATCTAATGGCATTAGGTCAAAGGGAATGAGCCCATGTACCGCTGGACCAGCACCAACCAACCAACCAACCAACATATTGTGAAATTATAAAGTCTATAACTGCATCCAATTGTATTATCATAATCCACACACATAAACATTTATATATATATATATATATATATATATATGTATATATATATATATATATATATATATATATATATATATATATATATATATATATATATTATTGATCAAGTTTACTGATGTGTATATTGCTACTGTACACAACCATTTTCATGGAAAATGATGTCTCCATTAACGGAGTTGATACAAAAATCACTTGTATGGTCTTCGCTCGACAAGATAGCAGAGATAATCTCGGATGACAAAGAAAAGAAAAACTGGTATCTCAGCACGATATCATTAAAGAAGTCTTAATATTTTCAATACTTTGCTTAAAGCGGCTTTCAAATGTTTAATATTTTGCTTTCAGAGGATTGACGTGTTTCTAATCGGATAATTAACCGATTTTTATTGCGATGTTTTTTGAGTGCGAATGCCTTTTATGAGAAGATGGTGGTCGAGTGGTTAAATAGTCTATTCAGACATGGAACGCCGTTTCAGGCTTCGATATGACGTGAAAGTATTTTTGTTTAGTCCTCTCCGATATGACGTGAAAGTATTTTTGTTTAGTCCTCTCCGATATGACGTGAAAGTATTTTTGTTAAGTCCTCTCCAATACGACGTGAAAGTGTTTTTGTTTAGTCCTACATTAAAATACAATATCAGCAACACGATGTAGTGACAAGCGAAGTGAACATTTCATATAACGACGAGGAAAGTAGCCTAAAGACTGGGTTATCATTATTAGGCTTAAATCAGAGATTTCTCTCTTGTCTACGTTTGCTTTATTTTTGTTTTCTTATATGTATTTAATTTCAGTTTTTAAAGTCAATGCTGGAACATATCTTCAGAGGACGACACCAATCTTCAGAAACAAAAATGTATATTTAAACACCAAAGTGTTTATTAAAAACAACAGACTTAAACAAGTGACATAATTCACATACCTAGGAAGGAATATAACAACAGACGGCAAGGACAGCTAAGAAATACAAAATATATTTAGTAAAGCATAGCAAGCCCTAGGGCAAATGACATCAATCTTCAGAAACGAAATGTAGATTTAAAGACCAAAATAACACTATTCAAAACGATTGTTTTGCCAACGCTGTGCTACCACTGCCAAACATGGACCAGACAACAAAAAACAAACGTATATTTTTGACAGCTGAAATGGCATGCTTACGCAGAATCATAAGAATCTAATAGACATGCTGTGGAATAAAAATGCAAAAAAAGCCGACACCACCCCAATCTTTGAATATATTAAGAGTCAACAGTTCAAATAGTTTACACAAATCAGCAGACTAACATCAGTTATCATGCATACTACAGCAAGCTATGCTACACAGAGACAGTGAAGACAGACCTAGAGACCGACTACGAAGATGATGGACCATCGAAATAAAAGAGGCGACATATTCTACAATATACTCAGCACTCAAGCAGGCCGTCTCCAGAAATCTCTTCTACACCTGACTCTGAAATGCAATAAATGGTTTAGCGAATAGATAGATACATAGATAGCTGGAGCATATTGCCATTCCCCATTGGAATTATTTGTCACTCCAAAATATACTTTTTAACTCCTTCCTCGTTTGTCTCCTTTCATTTTCCAGTCTACTTGTGATAACGTTAATGTTACAGATGTCCATTTTGCAATAATCGTATCTTGAGAAAATGACCATCCCAACTATCTGAGTGTGTAGAATACGGTAATAACTGCATGTCTATTTTGAGGTTTAGAATACGTAATCACTAAATGTCTACTTAGCAGGTGTAAAATACCGTAATCACTAAATTTATACTTTGAAGGTATACAATATGGTAACCACTGAATGTATACTTTAGGTCAGGGGTCGGGAACCTTTCTTGTCTGAGAGAGACACCACATATTTTGAAAAGTAATTCTGTGAGAGCCATACATTATGTTTAAAATTAAAAATTCAAGTAAATGTGTGCATTTTATGTAATTTCAACACTAAATGTACAATAATTATGTCTCTGAATTATTTTTAATAACATTGTTATACTGTTGCTAATCAATAATGAGTATTTCTTACCATTAATGCGACTTCTGGTGCTGAGCTGCAGTAGACTTAACCTCATTAGTAGAATGAAATATTGATATGCAATTAATATGTAGATGAAAGGAGTCTAAAGAAACATTTTTTTTATAATCGAACATTTGTCTACGAGCCAGATGCAGCCATCAATAGAGCCACATGTGGCTCGCGAGCCATGGGTACCCGATCCCTGCTTTAGGTGTATAATGCTATAATCTCTGAATGTCTATTTTATTATTTTAATACGGAGAATGTATTATTCTAATAAAATGTTTGTAAAGTTATTTTAATAGATGATTAATTATTTTTTATTCGTAATTCAGCAACGGGAGTTGAACGAGGTCGGCTTAGCTGGCACCTACTAGCCACACAATTTGAGCCAACACCGTGGGAAAACGTGTTCGTTCAAGATGCGAGGAGAGTAGGTGACATCTGAGCGGACCTGGTAAAAAATCTCATTTGCTGAATTATGATATTTCGATAACTGTATAACAAGTCTGTATATACATATTATTGCTGTAAGCGTGTTTTTAATATATAGACACTTGTTTTATTCATTTATCGTCTTGAACTTTAGGCATTAAGTATTTAGTCTGTTGATTATCCTCTTCTCACACACCGGACACATCGATAGGTGCTCAGAAATTCGCTTCAGTAAATATCTCAAGGCTGATGGTTCCGGTTGTATGTTAGTTCACTGCTTTTTATAAACTTTTTCAGGGGTTCTGTACTCGCCATACCCATCCTCGCAACTAATTCGCCATTTCTCGATATTGACTCATGTTTATTCATCTCCATGTCATATGATCATGAGGATTCTCGAAGAGCAATGTGTATGTCTGCTCTGTCCATAGGCTGATCATCTGATGTGGTGGTGAGGCTAGCTAACTGGTCGACCCTTTTCGCTTCCCTCCACGTCCGCGTGTCCGGGTACACAGATAAGCGTGATATTTCGTATTACTGTCCGCATTTTAGCTCTCTCTAATGACCAAACCCATCCCCTTCGTACATCACATGTTTTGACTTTCTGAATCATATTCAGTGAGTCACTTAGAAATAGGTATACATTCCTCGCCAGGAGTTATTTCTTCTGGGCGCAGACATCTTTAACGGTATCCTCGGCCCGATCTATCCACTATTTGCCTTCCCTTCGCACGAAGAAGCTCACTGTGTAGTGAGTGATATATGTCAGAACCCACCAAGAGGTATGCATATGCACTCCACATATCAATTCTATGAAATATGGTATATAAATTATGGAGAAATATCATAGCCACAAAGGGTGAGTCCCCTGTGCAATCACGTATGATCCTCATCGCTTCATTTTGAATTCTCTATATCATCTCAATCTGTGTGTGACTGGCGATGATAGTGGCCCCTGCATATTCAATGCCAGAGAGGGCAAGAGTCTCATATAAGATTACTATCTGTGGTTGTTTAGTGTCATCCGCTGCCATCACTCTCCGAGCTGAAAGTACTTTGCGGGCCTGTGCGATAACATGATCAACGTGTTCTCGGAAACACACACTAGGATCACATCTAGAAATTTAATGTCCCGTTATCAAATATTATATATATAACTATCACACTATCTAGGTGATCCATCTTAATTAGACATATAACTTATATCACTGATGTGTACCATCAGAAGATATTCTCAAGTCTCCTTCCTTGCTTCTTGTTACAATTAATCAGTTTGTTCAACGTACCTGATAACGGAGATCACTACTATAGACACACAGGGACAGTTTTCTATGCTGCGTCTGCGGGCATGAAACAGCATTAAATAAACACATGCGCATGATGCGACTTGCTACTACACCACCGTGCACTTGTTGAACATATCTATCTCTAAATATATCCTGCACAACTATACACATTATTGAGATATACCGGTCCAACTGCTCAACCGCGACCGTATTCGGTATAGAAGACATGTGCACAGAAAGTAAAGAAGCCATCGTTCGCTACGTCTTTTATTGTTGCCGTGATTTTCATTGCCATACTTGGAATCACATTTGCTATTTGTTGCATGCGATTCCAAGTATATAAATAGTCACCACTGAAAAAAATTATGACAGTAATTTAAAAAAAACAACCAAAATAATAAATGTGTTTACTTTTTGAATACAGGTCTTCTAAAAAGACGGTCATGGCTCACCTGCAGCCAAAGAGTTATAAAATAAAATATCTCCAGACAGACTAAGTTCACCCAGTTCATCCAGGAGGCGTGTCTGCCTGTGTAGACATCAAGCGAAGAGAAACATAAGTCGTGTTATACTCATGCAAACTAGACTGAAAACAGGGGTTGCTAGAGCGTGACACTCAGGTGGGCCTATGAGTTGCGCACAGTGACGGTGGTGCTCCAAACCGAGGCAGTTGGCAGTAAGAGACATATGTACAGAAAGTAACAAATACTTCATTCGTTACGTGTTTAAATATTGTTGTGCTGTTCGTTGCTCACTATGCACTATGTATATACTTGAAATCGCATGCCAAAACACACCAAGGCAGACCAACGAAATGCACTGAAATAATGGTTGCTGATCCAGCGGTCAATGTGTTTATGCTCTTTGACCTAATGCCATTGTGTGATATATGCACACTGAAATAATGGTTGCTGATCCAGCGGTCAATGGGCCCACACTATTTGACCCAATGCCATTGTGTGATATATGCACACTGAAATAATGGTTGCTGATCCAGCGGTCAATGGGCCCACACTTTTGACCCAATGCCATTGTGTGATATATGCACACTGAAAAAATTGTTGCTGATCCAGCGGTCAATGTGTTTATGCTCTTTGACCCAATCCCACTGTGTGATATATGCACACTGAAATAATGGTTGCTGATCCAGCGGTCAATGGGCCCACACTCTTTGACCCAATGCCATTGTGTGATATATGCACGCTGAAATAATGGTTGCTGATCCAGCGGTCAATGGGCCCACATTTTTGACCCAATGCCATTGTGTGATATATGCACACTGAAAAAATCAAACATCAGCTTTTTATGTCAGAACTACTTTCTGTACACAGGTCTTTACTGGAGCCCGGTCATGCTTGATCTGAGACCGTAGGCGGGGTGCTACAGACATGTGCGCTATAAACTACAATACTGGTTTTCCGGTATTAATATTATTTCTATGTGTTTCATTGGTCTGTCTTTGCTATTTTTGGCTAGTGACTCCAAGTTTATAGCTAGTGACACACGGATCCAAAACAATAATAAAAAACGTAATGAATGAAATCGTGTTTAGTTTCTATTGCTTGCTGTCGACATATCTCCCATTGACTTCCCATTCTCGATTTCTAAATCACAAATCAGACATATATGGAAGTAGTTATTTGTATGCTTTCTGACTGACTGTTGTAGTGTTATTTTGTTGATCTGGTATGTCTTCGTTATCAAACCTAGAACATAAGAACAGAGTGAAGCTGAGTAGCTCCTGATGATATGTGCATCCCATTAGTGCATATATTAGTGTTTCATAATCGCCTTCCCAGTCAGTCTTACCTTGACTGAAGATATGTGCATCCCATTAGTGCATATATTTGTGTTTCATAATCGCCTTCACAGTCAGTCTTACCTTGACTGAAGATATGTGCATCCCATTAGTGCATATCTTTGTGTTTCATAATCGCTCTCCCAGTCAGTCTTACCTTGACTGAAGATATGTGCATCCCATTAGTGCATATCTTTGTGTTTCATAATCGCTCTCCCAGTCAGTCTTACCTTGACTGAACTCACACCTGATTAGTTCCTCTTTACTCTAACTCCGAGATGTTTCATTATTTATATTATTCACTCCCAAGGTTGTACTTACTTTCTCAATTCTCTTAGATAACAACGTATCTTCTGGGCGTGTATAGTTTTCGAAATATCTAGATACACGAGCAAGGCAAATATTGCACACGATTAAGTGTTCATGTTTAGAGATTGTGTTATTCTCACTTCTATTATTTCCTACTCAAGAATAGATTTGCTTTCCTGCACAAAACAGTTTCCAGAACACTTAAATTTCGACACGAACTGACTGTAGAGCGTACGCAAAGACACACATACACACATACAGTATCTGCGAGTGAGCACTATTTGAAGCTGAAAACTAAATTATGTGCCTGTTTGTTTTTCTTCATGACCTTTGGAATGCTTTTACATCACAAGCGAAGGTGAAACGCACGAGAGGTGCACAATTTGATGCCTCAGAACATATCTCATTTGTTTCCTTAGCTGCTGTTTTTCAAATTTAGTTTGTAATATCTTACCAACATCTGATAGAACCAAGGTTTAAAGTATTTTTATAGCAAGGTATAGAAACCAGGAAACGCTAACAGGTACTCAGCAGACAACAACATAACGTTGAAACTGTAAATTTTGCAAATGTGCATTGTTCTATTGGTGAG
Source organism: Meghimatium bilineatum (assembly GCA_034231615.1). Classification (NCBI taxonomy): domain Eukaryota; kingdom Metazoa; phylum Mollusca; class Gastropoda; order Stylommatophora; family Philomycidae; genus Meghimatium; species Meghimatium bilineatum. The sequence goes on along the minus strand of CM067321.1, from coordinate 54,387,173 downwards.
TCACCCTAAACGTTGAAAACGTTGCAGTAACTCAATCTACTAGACCACAGTTATTGAATGAAAGCAGTATACATTGTTGCTACGTATGTACCCTAATGTTGCAGAATCCTATTTGTGTTAACAATTGTAAAAAATAATAACCAATGAAATATACAATAATTTGAAGTGTAAAATAGTAATAAGAAATGCATAACAGAAATAAGTAAATAATACAATCTTATAGAAAACAACGATAATAAACGAATGGAATATTTTGAATGATACGTAGCTATAGCTTATTAAATAGGCGTTACGTCAGGTTATATTTATATTATCAACTGGCATCATGCGCGATTGTGGCACAGGGGCGATGGGTCAATGGGTCGCGCTGACGTTTTGAATTCCTTAAGAGATATAACACCGAGAGTGAGACTAATGTGGATGACGATTCCCTTTCAATGGCTAGGATTAAAGATCAGAGATTGAAATGCGGTGTTGCTAGTGGTGAACATTTTGGAGGGTGCAGAAGAATGATGGTCAACCAGCATAGGACTGGTACTGTCAGCAGGAATGTAATGGCGGATACACTCAAGGACAGGTCGGAGCAACTAACTAACTAACTAACTAACTAACTAACTAACTAACTAACTAACTAACTAACTAACTAACTAACTAACTAACTAACTAACTAACTAACTAATATATTATTATTTATAATATTTACTTTAGTATTGATATTACTACGCCGCATAACTGATCGTCCAATATTCTCTGCCTTTCTGGTAACTATATATCTCATTTCTATACCTGCCATCAAAGGGCGCCCTAATAATTGCGGGGCCCTATGCGAAACGGATTGCGATGGGCCCAGTCTGGGTAGGGAAGAGGATAATACAATAAATTCTAATATGAATTTATGGGCCTATGAAAGTGCGGGGCCCACTGCGGCCGCATAGGTTGCAATGGCCTAAGACCGGCCATGCCTGCCATCATGACACACCTCGTTGTTCTATCAAATATTTTATGGCAGATATGTAAACATGAATTAATTTTTTGTGTCTTTGAGAAATCTTGTATAATATTTGACCCATTCCAGCTCACAGCTGGATGGGATAGAAACCAATCCATGTGTGTAGTTCATCTTCCTAATATGGTTATACAAATACAACAAAATCTCATACGACGAACTGTTTTCTGAATACGATCCAATCGCTGATATCGGGCACATGATAATGTCAGGAGTCAGAGGGCATGATCTATCACGTAAATTACTACATGTTGAAAGAGTAGAAGACACACTCTCTGTTCTAGAACCACAACGGTTACTGTTTTATAGCGTTCAGACCTTGTTATCGATGAGATATTTAAATAGAGCTCACATTTCAAAAGAAAATACACATTGATAAAATTAGCTAGGTTTATTAATTATATTACTCATCTCCACTGCCTGGTCATTCTACGGCACCATTACAAGAACAGTTGTAACCTTAACCAACAGACCTAGGATTACGTGCATAATAGGGTGCAAAGGGACCGCATTGCTCTAGGCGGGCCCAGGGTTAGCCGATAACCACGATCCCAAATGTACCTCCACGCGGTGCACCCTGGAAACAGAAATACAGCAGCTCGAGCTGATTCTGGCCAAATCATTTGGGGATCGTGTCCAAGAATGTGGAGGTAGCAGATGGAAAGAGATTTGACTGCACAAGAGACAGACAATATCTCCGACACCACCAGCATCACAACATATAGCGACACTGTCGACATACCGTGAAGCAAGTCAGTCCAGTCCGAATATTGGAGGGGCGGCCAATGTAAAATGCACGTAAAGGTAGATGCATGGCGAGAGACAAGTAGATTTCATATCGAGTACAATGAAACAATGAAAGGGCAGAACAGCGCTAGAGGGCAGCGCGAACTGCAAATAGAAAGTGAAAAGTCCCTAGGAAAGGGGAACTACAAGCTCCGTCAGCTCGAGTCGAGCTTCCAGTTACCTGCGATCCTTATAGGCAGAGACCCAGACCCATCCATTGGCGTTTGGTAAAGCAAGAAGACCTAACCCAACTCTTATGTCGAGCCTTCCTAACCGGAAATATGCTCGCGAAGAGAAAGGGTTCTGTACCCGATGTGCTTAGGCAAGAAAGGGACAACGATGGTAGTCCTGGCCCAACTCTACTGTCAAGGTTTCCTATAACGGATGTACACTTGCAGAGAGAAAGGGTTCCGTACCCGATGGGCTCAGGCACAAAAGGGACAACGATTTAGCCCTGGCCCAACTCTACTGTCAGGTTTTCCTACACCGGAAATACACTTGAAGAGAGAAAGGGTTCAGTACCTGATGGACTCAGGCGCTATTGGGACAAGGACGCTCAGCTCGAGAACGCCTTGCTCTCAAACGCGTGGTGTGAGACTCGAACTTGGACAAGGGGTACACGATGTCGGTGAACGACACCTCGGCTAAGAGGGCAAAAGAGCCAGGGTCCAACTCCTCTGTTGAGTTCTTCCCCTTAAGGAATCAGGCTCACGGATGAGAAACGGTTCAGTACCTAATGGGCACAGGCACAGCACGTCCAATTACACGAGGCAAGTTCATAGACAGAGGAACACCTCGTTCGAGTCAGACGAGAGCAAAAATCGTCTAGGCGAAGAGTCTCCACTACGCGTGCCTGGAGACAGATATAGAGGCTGTCACAGGCTAAGGGTAGCCCACCCGAATTGTCAAGGCATGCCGAAATCGGATGTGCTAGGCCTACAAGGCGCATAACGGTGGCACAACGTAATCACGCTCCCGGCGGAAATCGCACGGATATCCGTGATGGTTACAATGGAGCGAACGCAAAACAAACAAACAAAACGTGCATAATTACTTCCGAAAACTGTTTTTCTTAATCCTAAACACTCGTATATCGAGTCAAATTTCTGCATAAATAATAATGTAAAATCAAATGATTCCTTCAACAAACCAAATATACAAATACAAGTTTTCATATGCACAATGATTAATACAAAATACAGTTTGTAAAATGTGTATATTTGTTTTACTTGTATTGCAATTTAATTTAAAGCGATGACATTTTTAAATTAAAATGTGCCCTGGCTAATGTGACGAAAACACTAGCCAGGGGAAGGAGGAGTGTAACTGTGTATGACGACTATTACTCTCACTATTACAATCACTGATGTTGTCTCACTTGAATCCTTCATTACTTTGTACGACTTTTACATAGTTCTTGTTCAAATAAAAAACCCATATTTTTGTTCGGATATAATTACATGCTTATGCATTCTGTGTGGGTATCTTTCTTATATCTATGTTTTGATCTTGTTTGATATATACTTGTGTGTGTGTGTGTGTGTGTTCCTAGTATACTTGTTTGTGTATGTATATGTGTTGTATATGCGATGGGGCAATGGGTCGCGCTGACGTTTTGAATTCCTTAAGAGATATAACACGCGAGAGTGAGACTACAAGTATATACAAGAGTATATACTTGTTCCTAGTATACTTGTATTTGTATGTATATTTGTATATGTATATGTATGTTATATATATATATATATATATATATATATATATATATATATATATATTTGTGTATGTGTTTATATATAAATATATATATATGTATGTTGTGTATGTAGGTAGTACCTACAATGTATGTGTCTGTATTCACATGTATGCTTTCATATCAGTATGTATGTGTCTGTATTCACATGTATGCTTCATATCAGTATGTACTTGAACTTTTATGTACTTTTCCTTTATTTATTTCCCGCCCCTACCCTTCCCCTCCCCCATAGTTGGCATGGTGAATTGGTGTCCCCCTTTTTTCATTTTTTATCTTATACTTTACATTTCAGTTTCATTATTTTTCCCATACTCATTTCTGTCTGTCAATATTGAACGCACCTAATTCTGCACCTAATCTTGAAGCCGCGACAAAATGGCCACTTCGACAATGGATTTTGTAGGGACACAATTGTCCAAGTCTTGGCGTTGTTTTTTTTATAGTTGTGTTGTTTTAATTGGTTTTTATTTCTTGACAAAGGTCCCACTAGGACCTACACGTCGAAAATTGTCTTTTTTCTTCGTTTTATTGTTATTTCTTATTTATTTTTATTGATCGTTATATTCATTAACCTTTATAATTAACTTCGTATTTACCTCTTATTTGTCTGGTTACTGCCGCACTTTCCATCTTGTCGGACATCCTCCGATATTTTGGTTATTTATATTATACATGCTCAATAAACATTGTCTTGCATCTTTTGAGAAGTTTCGCGATAATGTGACATCTTGCGGGAAGTTTCGCGACAATGTGAAATCTTGCGGGAAGTTTCGCGACAATGTATCATCTTTTGAGAAGTTTCGCGACAATGTGACATCTTGCAATGTGGAAGTCTCCAATGATTCTCAATGATTTCTTAACTTTCATTGTAATGATTTTCTTAATGCCTTAATTTATCAGTCATTTAATTATGTGAATTGTTGTTGTAGTACATTTACTAAATATCAACCTTTCGCAATTGACATTAGAGATACGCATTTACAAAATGATGTAAGACAGACACACACGTGGTCACACAATTTTAGTAAAGTTAAAACAGCATACTCTCACACGAATGTTGAATATATGAGTCGTACTCACAATCCAGCAGCAAACAATTAAAACAAAACCAGTTTGTTTGTTTTGCGTTCGCTCCATTATAACCAGCACGGATATCCGTGCGATTTCCACTGGGAGCGTGATTACGTTGTGTCACCGTTATGCGCCTTGTAGGGCTAGCACATCCAATTTTGGCATGCCTTGACAATTCGTGTCGGCTACCCTAGCCTGTGGCAGCCTCCCTATCTGTCGCCAGGCACGCGTGTGTGTGGTGACTCTTCGCCCAGACGATTTCTGTTCACGTCTGTCTCGCATGAGGTGTTCCCCTGTCTATGAACTTGCCTCGTGTAATTGGACGTATTGTGCCTGTGCCCATCGGGTACTGAACCGTTCGCATCTGTAAGCCTGGTTCCTTAAGAGGAAGAACTCAACAGAATAGGTGGACCCTGGCTCTTCCGCCTTCCTAGCCGTGTGTCATTCACCGACATCGTGAACCCCCTCGCCCAAGTTCGAGTCTCACACCACGCGTTGGAGAGCAAGGCGTTCTGGAGCTGAGCGACCTTGTCCCAAAAGCGCCTGAGCCCATCAGGTATTGAACCCTTTCTCTCTGCAAGTGTCAGAACCAGTGATTCAGTCTTGTTCGTGTGATACCTAGCAGAGAAAAACGTCACATAGTGAGACAAACGCTCGTATATCGAGTTAGCATGTATTGTAATATTAATATGATCGTCTTGCAAAGAACCTGCAGACTAAGTTAATCGCATTTCCACTTTCCACCGTAATGTCTTTAAGATGTTATACTTTCTGTGTTCACTCCCTAATATAAGAAAGGAATATTCGGTTGATTTCCGACATGGAGAATACGTTACATTGTGCTACTGTTTGATTTGCGCCATATGGCCCACTCCATCCGAGTCCAGCATACTTGTAATTCAGGTATGCTTACCTAGCAGTGTCATAGGAGATATTTGACTATCACCCATTGTGTCATTTGACTGTCCATATGTATATCCTGGGCTGCAGCTTCTACGAGGAGACGGTAAGCAGAAATATTGGACTTGAGTCAACTAAATCTACCTTGCACGAGGTGTTTCTCTACCAGTGAACTTGCTTGAGTAATTAGACTGTAGATTGTGTATTGTGCTCATAATACGTTGGGACTATTCCTCGGGTACCGAACGTTTCTATTTGTGAGCCTGGTTTTGGAATATAAAACACTCCACAGTAAATTTAGTCTAGGATTTATTTTTCTCTTATCCAAAGTTTCGCCCACTAATATCGTAAACACCTCATCCAGGATTGAAAGTCTACACACATTCTGTATTCGAACCTGTTCATTGCGCAAATTTTGCCTTTTCATATTTCACACTACCTGCTACCGGAATATAGCAGATGTACTCAGTAGATGAGAATTAATTTTCCTAGGAGCCGCTCATTGTTTTCGCTTTCATGTTTCTTCGGACATGGCAACACGGCAGTCTAGGCCAGTCGTTGTCTTACACTGTGCTCCGACATTGTTTTCGCTATAGGAACTGAGATGTTCTATTCAAAGATATTTTGTCTTGTGCAATAAATGCTCATTCACTCTAGGTCTACACTACTTGGGCACGCGAAAAAAGGGGTTAATCAAATTTCTATGCACAAACTATTTCCAGGGTCAACAACGAGGACATGCTGTTATGATATTGGTTATAAGCTAACCATGGGATTTCACGAGAGTATGGAAATTTGATAATAGCACATGCTGCGTTCAATAAATTCCATATTCAATCAGGGAGTTCGACAGGGGTGTGTCCTAGCACCAGCCACTTACATTTTATAACATACATCGACTACATCTATAAAATAGCAAGTAACAACGAAGTAGATTACTCTTTACGGAAGATCAAGTAATAATAGCGACATCAGAAGAACAATTGCAAGAACATATGAACAGACTACACACAATATGTAAAAAATCAACATGAAGATTAATATTGAAAAGACCGAAATAATGGCAATAGCAAAGAAAGGAAGAAATATCACTATCTCCATCTATAATCAATACCTCAAGCAGGTAAAGAAAATCAAATACTTAAAAAATATTATATGTTTTTAAGTGAAGGGAAAAACAGTAAACAAATACAAAATAAATACAACAGAACATACCAAAACCTATAACAGATGACACATTGTGTCAGCAGAAATTAAATATCTACTAAGAATACTCAGATTGTCATTAAGAGAAATAATTAGAAACGATAACATCAGACAGTTAAACAAAACAATACCAGTATGATGATGTTCGTCCGTCGTGATCGACGATGACCAAAAACTCAACCATAATAATAATAACAATAAATAATAAAATAATAAAGTTAATAGTGCTTTTTTAAATGACTAGCAAGTCCAATGCGCGCACAAAATGTTCTTTTACAGAATTGACAACAATAGAAGGTATCTGTGTGAGGTTGAGATGTTTTTTTCTTTTCTACGTGTCCGCTTCTGTCTTACAGTTTCTTGTCTGAATTATTCCGCCGCTAGTGCTCCCGTTCTAATGCTGTAACGCCATACTGTTTTATCCTGAGCGAGGCTCTCCCAAGCGCCTACGTCAATGTTAAGATGTTTCAAGGATGACTTGAGCGTGTCTTTGAAACGCTTTTTCTGTCCATAGCTTTTCGAAGTCCTGCCTTGAGTTCTCCATAATATATTTGTTTTGGCAAACGCGAGTTCTCCATACGCACAAGATGGCCTGCCCAGCGTGCCTGCGCCTTCATAAGTATTGTGTGGATGCTTATTGATGTTGATTTTTCCAAGACCTCGTAGTCTGGAACTTTGTCCCACCAACGGATGTTTAGTAATTTACGTCGGCAGGTAAGATGGAAATGATTTAACTTTCTTGCATGTCTAGCATACACTGTCCGTTTCGCAGGCGTATAGTAAGGTTGGTATAACAGCAGCATGATATACTTGTAGTAACACATCAAAAGACAACAAATCAAGTGGTTTTCACACGCTTCCAAACTACCAACATATAGCATGCCACAAATGGCCATGACACATAGATATCACGGCTATAAAGCCAGAGGCAGACCATGTAAAGTATGGATCACAGGAATCAAAGAGGCCACAGGAACAAGCTTACAAACAGCACACACGAAGGCCATCTTCACAGAACTTCTCTACCCCTAACAACCCAAGGCAAAAAAGGGTCACATTGCATACATATGTATTTAGAGATAGACAGACAGACGGATAGATATATAGATGGATAGATGGATAGATAGATATATAGATAGATAGATAGATAGATAGATAGATAGATAGATAGATAGATAGATAGATAGATAGATAGATAGATAGATAGATGGATGGATGGATGGATGGATGGATGGGTGGACGGACGGACGGACGGATGGATGGATGGACGGACGGACGGACGGACAGAGGGAGGAATAGATGGATGGGTGGGTGGAAAGATGGGTGGATATGTGGGTCATGGATGAATGGATAGATGAATGCGTGGATAGACGGGTGGATGGATGGATGGGTGGATGAATGTGTGGATGGATGGATGGGTGCATGGAAATGGAAATCCCCTTGCACCAAATGGTGTTTAAAGAAGTCACATAACGGACGCCGTTGAGGTTTCAAATGAGAAGTAATGTCGTCATACCATTTAAAAATTGTTAGTGTTTCTTATACTCGTAAATTCTATATTGCTTCTTGATTATGAATTAACACCATAGCCCGGTGGGCAATCCATAAATAGTCAGCTCTATCAGTTTTCATTTTTTCAGTCAGTTGTTTGTTTTGCATTTTTTTAAATATTTTATTTTTGTTATTATTTTTTTATATATTTTGATTTGGGGGGGGGGGATTGTAAAGAAGTGGCCTACAGAATTGACACAATCATCTGCTTATAGATCTACCAATGCCAAAGAAGGGAATTTAATATTGTGAAAAAATATAGAACTGTTATTCGCATCTTTCATTGAATCAGATTCATATTAGGGATACATTTAAACAGATTTTTAAAAAAAATTAGAATAAATCCTAGCTGTAGAGCAAGCATGTTTTCGTAATAACAGAAGTTATTTAGACACATTTTCAACGTTGGAATAATCATCGATAAGCAACAATAACAACATGAAATCTGTCATAGCTTTATCGATTTTACTAAGGCCTTCGATCGAAAATGGCAAGAATGTTTATGGTAAATTATGCTAAATTCTACAAAGCAGCAAATACTGATGATTTAGCAAAAATGAGACAAAATACAAAGTAGCAATTTGTTTTGTTGTAACTGATTCGGAAATTCCGGCCTTATATTAAAACAACTGAAGTCGTTCGAAAAAGATGCATAGTAATACATGTGTTAGCAGGGGGAAATCCAACAAGAGACTCTACAGAACAATCAAACAACAATTTCAATAGATGTTCGCCTTCTGCTCTGCGGCTTGCAGATGACATTGATTGTATGATTGGCAGTAAGAAAGAACTTCAAAATTAAAAAAAAAACACTTTCAAAATTATGGTCTGGCAATAAATATCGAGTAAAGCAACATAATATCAACCAGATCTAACAGAGACATAAAACAGAGAGAACAAAGAAATGATAGCAGCCGTTAACATATGGGTTAAAAACTAGAATTTAATACATCTAAATATATTATTATTAGAGCTGCTAAGAAAGCAATACCACATAAATAATTACTATGCTTGTAATAACATCGGATGCAATATCCAGGAAACACCATAAGGAAGAACAAAATACATCATGTCAGTGAAGATAAACATACAAATATTCAATAATTCCTATTTTGTGCATAGATTGTGAGTTTGACAATTACCGCGGGAATAGAGAGGAGAATACTAAGCAGACGACTATTGCGCATCAATTATACAGAAAATAAAAATAAATATTTTCGTAAAGGCGACAGAACATAAACATGACTAATATTTGGCTTTCGTAGATCAAGAGAAAGCTTTTGACCGAGTGGATAGACCTGAACTATGGATAACATTAGAGACATATGGAGTTTTCCAACGTTTGATAAGCCTAAGTCAGAACATATAAGCCAATAGTCAATGCGCAGCACCGCAGCAAGAACGAGCACAGGTACATCCGATAATTTCCAAATTCATTCGCGAATGAGACAGGGAGGTGTACTATCCTCCTATTGTTCATAACATACATAGATCACATCTGCGACGTAGCAAAGACAACAGACGAAAACAAGCTAAAGGATAACTTAAACGAATTGCTATTTGCAGACGACCAAGCATTAGTAACATCACTAGAAGAGCAACTACAAAGACAAATAGACAGATTATATCAAACATGCCAAACCTTTTACATGAAGATAAACATAGAAAAGACCAAGTAATGAAGATGAGAAGAACATAAAGAAACACCATTTATATATATATATATATATATATATATATATATATATATATATATATATATATATATATATATATATATATATATATATATATATATATATATATTGGAAACAACAGACTTCATCAAGTGATACAATTCACATATCTAGGAAGCAATATAACAACAGACGGCAAGAGCAGCAAAGAAATACACAATAGATGTAGTAAAGCATGCTAAGGTCTAGGGCAAATGACACCAATCTTGAGAAATAAAAATATTGATTTAAACACCAATCTAACACTATTAAAAACGATTATTATTCCAACACTGTCCTACCAACACCAAACATGGACAATGACAGCACAAGATAAGCGTAAACGTGTTGTAGCCGAAGTGGCATGCTTACGCGGAATCCTAGAAATATCGCTAAGAGACAGAGTGAAGAATGAGAGTATTAGACAAATAACCATCACCATTCCAGTCTTGGAATATACTAACGTAACTTAAGAGATAACAGATAAAATGGTGTGCAAACATCAGCAAACTACCATCAGACAGCATACCACAGCAAGCTATGCTACACAAATACCGTGAAGACAGACTTAGAGACCGACCAAGAAAAAATGAACCATTGAAATAAAAGAGGCGACAAATTTCACAATATTCTAAGCACACATGAGGGTCATTTCCAGAAAACTCTTCTACTCCTGACACTGAAAGGCAACAAATGTTTTATGGAATAGATGGATAAAGACAATTGACATCTACACTTAAGAGAAAAATCGAGACTTGCAAAGTGACAAGTCTAGGGTTGCAAAGTGTCTCGCATTGCTCTCGTCGTGACCCAAGGTTAGCAGATAACTAAGATCCTAAATGTACTTCCTCGCGGTGCACCCTGGAAACAGAAATACACCTGCTCTCGATGCATTCCCGGCTAACACATTTAGACTCATGTCCGTGGATGCTGTAGATGGAATGAGAATTACCTGCAGAGAGACAGTAAATATCTCCAAAAACTATACGCTATTACATCCAACATCACTGTCGGCACACATCGATGCACGGCATCTGTATATTCCAACTCAGGCAGGCTTAAAATGCAGAAACATTGGAGAGGCGACCATCGTCAATGTCCCTAACACACGATGATACGAGTACACAACCAATCTAGAAAACGTAAGACACGCTAGAGTGCAGCGTAGTGTTGGAATCAATTCAGTGACAACGAAGCTACAATAGTCCAGCACGAAGCCGACTGGTCGAAATGTTGTCATGCTTGAGAAAACGCATACGCCCATATGTCCCATCGCAATTGATTCCATTCAAAGTAGGAGTCATGACTCAAGTATTAGATATCACAACTTGAACATGTACTCCTGGGTATGAATTCAAAACTATAAAAGCTACGACCAAATTTCTTAAGCCAAATGTGCATACATTGATACTCTTTAATTTGATACCAATATCTTCGTACAATGAAAAAATCGATACTTTTTAATTTTTCCGGTGTATTTCACCCTTTAACAGACTAGGGAAGCGAACTCAAGAGTAATGATCTGGTGATTCTTGATTAGCAACAAGCCTCACAGCACTGGGGACATTCCCATATATGTTGTGCTTTCCGTTCCGTCAGCTATCTAAAAGTGTAATAAGCTCAGTGTCCCAGTCAGTTGCTGATTGCCCGTTCTGATCAGATGCTTATCTAACTAACGGGCTGGTTAAGCGAAACCAATCCTAATGATATGATAACTATTTAACTAACGGACTGGTAACGCGAACTAAATAATAATGATCTGATGATTATCCAACTAACGGATACGTTAAGGGAACCATGACAGTTTCCAATAAAGACGTTCCAACAAAATTAATTAGGACCTCATTCGTTACGTTTTGACTATTATTTGGCTTCTGGTTGGTCACTATTTATATACTTGTAATCCCATGGCAAAAATAGCTATGTCGACTCAAAGTATAAAAATTATGACTAGCCGAAATCCTAACAATAATCGAAAACTTAGCGAAATAGGGCCTTACTAATTCTGTAGGAAGATGTTCTAAACCGCCGACTATCTCGAGCGAACCTAATAATATTGATCTGACGACTACTAGCCATGCCCGTCACCAAAGAAGTCCTTTCAACATAATTAATTAGGCCTTCATTTTTAACGTTTAAAAAATATTGTTGTGGTGATTTGGGTTAGTTACTATCTATATACATGCAGTAGCCATGGCTATTTTTGGCATGCGATTCCAAGTATATTAATAGTGACCAACAGAAAACGCTAGAGTAATCCAGAAAATTAACGAATGAATGCCTAATTAATTCTGCAGTCTTCTATACCAGGGGTCGGCAACATTTTGTTAACTGTGTGCCAACTTAAGGTTTCAAATTATTCAGAGTACCGAAATGAGCGTGGAAACCGTGCTAATCGATTTATAATCAACTTTATACAGGAAACGTGAAGAGTCTGCGTGCCATTTGAAAATGCTTGGCGTGCCAAGTGTGGCACGCGTGCAATAGGTTTCCGACTACTGTTCTATACCACCATGTTTCCATCTAGCTAACGGACTGGTTAACCGGAATCTAATAAGAACGATCTGACTACCGATTAACTATCTAGCTAACCGAATAGGTAATCGAACTTAAGAATAATGGTCTGACGATTAATTATCTACCTAACGGATTAGGTAAGCGAACCCAATAGTAATGCTAAAATAGAAAGTGTTCGGTCAGATTTGGAAAATACAATAACCGTATTGTAAATCTGGTTGAGCTAGTGTGACCACTAGCAAACGTTGCTTGGTGATGGAATCATTGGACTTACGTAATACACATGTTTATATATCGTTTCAATGGGACACGACAGACTATAGCTAAAACTAGTAGGTAATGATGGGCAATGATGAGCACACAAGAGACATAAAAATTACACTACACAAATCATAGTCAACGTTTCAACCGAAAGGTCTTTATCAAGACACAAACAAAAATCAAAAGTCGACGATTTGAAAAATATATACCTGTGCATTACGTAAGTCTAATTGTTGTTACGTTTCATGCAGTTACCTTGTATTGATTGTCATGAAGGAATCATTGGTGGATCAATATTCACTGCTTTATGAATGGGTTATTGGCATTGCAATGTCTACTAATTTGTGAATGAATCACTGTGAAGCCATATTTACTACATTGTAATCCTGTGTGATTTTTTTTCAAAGCTGAAAACGATGTATTTCTTGACTATGATATGCGTCACCGATAGAGCAAGAGTCCCTCCATCTGAAAATGTTTACTTCATGTACAACAATTGGTATTCTTTGTATACGCTCTTGATCAGGACCAATACGCTGAACTGGTATAATCAATTTTTCCTAATGCATATATCATGTCAGATATACATAAGTGGATTGTATGTTTAATACAAAGAGTACTTGATGATTTTACTGGCTGAGAGAAATGACATACTAAAAAAAATAGATGCTCTGTCTACTCATCACTTCAAGCCTGACTGCCTGTGTTTATTGATGTATTATAGTATCATATCATATTTCTGCAACACCATGGTCAGGTGTCTATTCTATGTTTATAAAGATTCGTCCATAACGTGTTTCAACTAGTTGAGGTGTCAGTTTTTTCGTACAAAACGGCGTGTGATTTTACAACAAGCATAGAACTTACTACAGCAGTTATTGCGTACGGTTAGTATTAGATAAAACTGAAAAAAAACAACGAATTATATATACATATCTGGGTACGGGTTAGCAAATGTAACCTCTTTTTAAACAAAACAAATACGTGCTTTATTTAACGAAACAATATAATGATAAATACACATTTCACAGAAACTAAGCATAGTGGCGAATACTTTGATCTGCGCGCTACATACTGAGAGACCCTCCCCCACCCCAGTCTGTGCATGACCCAGAGAGACTGGGGGGGGAGACGTTGGCTATCAGTGTGTAGCGCGTAGGTCGAAGCATACCTAGCAATTATTTTTATCCGAGGTTAGCAAGTTCAATGAGGGAAAATACGCGAAATATTAAAAAGTAGGACTTATCATGTTATGAGGTTACATTTGCTTAACATGTACCAAAATCCGTATTAATCATAGTACTCATATAATCGTTAATTAGTTAGTTCGCCCTCACATAATCATCATGACACTCCGGACTAGCCCATATGTGTACCGATATTGTATTGAGTATATCCTTCAGGATGTAGTAACTGACTGTCACAGTTCTGTGTTGATTGATAGATCTTTTCTTATTCCTATATGCCGCTCTTTTCCACCATGTTTCACTCCAAGGTCATGTATTCTAGCTATAGACATGGAAGAAGACATACGTCCCACATCTACCAAGCGTTTCAATTCCATGTTTGAATTAAAAATATCAGAACGCTTCATTGAACTTCCACTAGTCACTGTGGGCACACTATCAAGTGTGGCTGCTCTTACACGCATGTGTCCAGGTAAAAATAAATTAAGGTAACTCTCTTCAGAACAGATTTCATCAACTCAAGCCACTCATGGTGAAGATAGCATGAATCTTTCGAAGCATAATTTATAATTTATAGAATCAGTAATAAAAGCAGACACTTGGGTCTACAAACGTATCATTATCTTCGTAACTGCAATCATTCCGATCTTCATATTATCGGAACAATCAGTTACCACATGATGGAGGACACACAGAATATAAGATTGGAGCAACTATAGATTTATTCAGAATTCTGTTCAAACAAAGCTGCAGAGAATAGTGAAACACAGTATTGGCAAATCGCTAGAAACGATACTTGCAAAAAATGGCATACTTGCAGCTTTTTCCATCTACACTTGGAGGATGTCGACATGTTCAACACAAACCCTTTTCTAGTGAAATTGATTTCTTCAGCCATGTTTCAGAGGGTTTCACTGGTGTGTTGCAGTTGGACATCTGAGTTGACAATACTGCACCCAGGCCTACGCAGGGTTCACTATTACCCTTCATAATATGTGTCCCATAATATGTACACTTTGAAGGTAACGGATCAACAGCTGATTAGAAGTGGCAGAACCCTCACATTTGCAGGAACACGCTGGTGTACTTGACTGTCAGGATTTAGAAAGAAGACATATTGTTCAGGATCTATGTGAAATGGACCACATTGACCAGTGGTGTAATGCATCTAGAACTCTAGGGAACACAAGGAAAGATGCTATGACATGGTTCTCTCTGAATAACCACATCATCCAAGCACTAACACCTGCTACTAATCTATGCGGAGAGATAGTACAGAGATAATCAACTTTACAATTCCAGGAAGTGTTTGTGTTTGACAGATGTTTGTGTTTGACCGATGTTTGTGTTTGACCGATGTTTGTGTTTGACAGATGTTTGTGTTTGACCGATGTTTGTGTTTGACCGATGTTTGTCTTTGACAGATGTTTGTTTTTGACCAATGTTTGTGTTTGACAGATGTTTGTTTTTGACCAATGTTTGTGTTTGACAGATGTTTGTGTGTGACCGATGTTTGTGTTTGACCGATGTTTGTGTTTGACCGATGTTTGTGTTTGACCGATGTTTGTGTTTGACCGATGTTTGTGTTTGACCGATGTGTGTGTTTGACCGATGTTTGTGTTTGACCGATGTTTGTGTTTGACCGATGTTTGTGTTTGACAGATGTTTGTGTTTGACCGATGTTTGTGTTTGACCGATGTTTGTGTTTGACAGATGTTTGTGTTTGACAGATGTTTGTGTTTGACAGATGTTTGTGTTTGACCGATATTTGTGTTTCAATGAGCGTGTAAAGTACACAATCCTCAAATCTCAAAAAGATTTGACAGTGATGGGGATGTTGGCTGCTGGTTTTTATGTGAACAACAACTTCTTGGACTGTTTTATGAAGTACTAGGCATATATGCATTATGACATGGCTATCCTTAGCTAAACGCAAATTTATAGACTTGAGAATTAGATAAAAGTCATCAATTTCAGTAATCGTATTTGAAACCAAGAAATTTCAGTAGGCAAATATTCTGCAAGCCATTCCCATCATCGTTTGTCAATCAATCAATAAACCCGTAACCCTTCAGGGTAGTAGGGGTACCACATTGGATGCTTCGGCACACAGACTCATCCAGCGAATTGTATCCTCAGCGTTGCGGCTGAGTGTGGAAATATCTTGCCCTGTCCATTCCTTGATGTCCGTCCATGCCTTTATTTCCCCTCCTCTGCTTCTTCCACCCTCGACAGTTCCCAGCAGTATTGTTTTTAACAAGGAATCATGCCTGCATACATTTCCGTACCATGCTAGTTTTCGTCGTTTCGCTATTGAAAGCAATGGCTCCTGAACACCAGCACACATCACTAATTTATTTCTTACGTACACATTGGTCTTATGTTCCCTATAGAAAATTCGTAGAATTCGTCTGTAGCATTTGTACTCGAAAGCCTGTAATCTTCTCTCCAAGTCCGCAGTGAGTGTCCAACTCTCACAACCATACAACACAACAGAAAGCATCAGCGATTTATACAGCTTGATTTTCACTCCAACACTAATGTTTCTTTTCCAAATCACAGTTAGCCTTGGCAAGAACGCTAAAGCCATCTCCAGCCTTATTTTTAGTTCTGCCTTGCATTTACCATCGCTGCATATATTGGATCCGAGGTATTTGAAGGTATTCACCTCCTCAAGCTTATGTCCATTCATCATGATATTAGTCTGGTTTTCTGTGTCTCTGCTGTTTACCAAGATTTTGCTCTTATCTGTATTAATTTCCATTCCGTAATTGCTGATAACTTTTTACAACTTTGCTGTTAACTCTTGCAATGAATGTTCTGATCCAGCTATAAGATCAATATCACCATCGTTTATAGGCGTTCGTATTTGCATTTATGTTTATTAATGTTAATACTTGCATGCATAGCAGGACTTTAGATCAATATGCAATAACCACATTGCTTTATCAGTTACCACATGCAACAACCAATAGTAATTTATGTACTATATTGTATTCATAGTTCTAGCTATTCTCAACAGTTATTGTTAATATCATTGCAGTGCTTCAACCTCACTTTCATCTATACATCTCACTTACTAGACATTTCACAATTACCTCTAGCTTTTCTCAACATTTACTGCTAATAACATTGATTGCAGTATTTCAACCTCACTTCCTTCTATCTCAATTACTAGACATTTCAACTTCCAGTGATACATCAGAAAATATATTTGTGTATAACTGTGTGTTATTTTTCTATAAATAGCCAAATGGTCAGAGGGTGTCCGACAAAGTGGATGGTGCCGCAGTATGTTGTACATACATGGTTGGTGTAGGTGACCATGGTTCTCTGTTCACAGTATTGTTATCAGGATCGTTGTTTCCAAGCCTTGCTAGGTTGTCACATGAATATTTTCTCACGTCCCCATCTGTCTCTGTTCCCTTCAGTCTTGCCTGTTGTGACTATGTTCTTAAAACCTGCCTGTCTGATAAAGTGACAAAAGGGGTATTTTTCTTATCTTTTTCTTTTATTATTCTTGCACTCATTATAAACAACCCAACTACATCTATAGTGCCTCTAATTTCCCACTTTCAGTTTGTTTATAATGAATGCACGCATTTTCTATTTTACTAGATGCGTTGCCATCCATGCGTTATGGAGACGGGACTTGATGAAATCTAGTCATCTATTTTGTTTTTTATTTTGTTGGTTTCTGTTGTATGTCTCTTGAAAAAGGTTCAATTTGAGCCGATACGTGGAGAATTGTCCTGTTTAGTGTTATTGTATGTTTTTTTATATATACTTTTTAGATATTTTTATTAATAGGCTAGGTAAGTGTTTTAGTAACCTGTTTAATTCATTTTGCTTGACTATTTGTTCTTTTTCTATCAGTGCATAACAGCATGGTGTCAATATGCTATAGTTATAATAACGTTTGGAGAATGTATGTTTGCTGATTTGCGTGTAGCGAACATCGCATGTGGTATTTGTCAGTGTTTGACTAACAAACATATGCTAACTAGAACATTTTAGGAATAAATGAAACGGTTACGTATCTCATGAAGATTGAATTAAGCGTTACATTTACAATGCCGAATAACAATGCAGTCATACAATTCACTACATCGTCCCTTCGCAGTGTACACGTTATTGCCATTATAATTATGATATGTCATATAATATCTGCCAGTCAATGGTGATCGAAGTAAACAACACCAGGCAGTGCGCACTGATGGCGCTGTTTTGCGGTTAAGTTGAGAGGAAATGCTTGATTGATCCCTTTTAGAGTGCGAGAAGAGCAATATTATGTAACACTCCGTAATATATATCATAGTAAACTGAGCACACACTCACCAACTACCAATATATTTCATAGAAACATGAGTACACACTCATTACCTCAACTCACAATAGATATCAAGGTAAACTGAGCACACACTCATTAACTCATACTGTATATCATACAAACATGAGCACAGACTCATTACCTCAATTCACAATAAATATCATACTAAACTAAGCACACACTAACCAAATAATATATTTCATAGAAAAATGAGCACACACTCACCCACTCAACTCATAATATATATATCCTAGTAAACTGAGCACCAACTACCAGTATATTTCATAGAAACATGAGTACACACTCATTACCTCAACTCATAATATATATCATAGTAAACTGAGAACACACTCATCGACTCACAATAGATATCATAGTAAACTGAGAACACACTCATCAACTCAACTCACGTAATGAAGGACATTCGTAGTTTCCAAACATGAAGGGATGATTGAAATACGAAGTAGTGACCTGCCCTTGCATTAGACATTTTAAATTCACATTTAAAATTTTAATTCACATTTTAACTCACGTGGATGTTAATTTTCAATATGCATAGTTTACCCCAATGTAGTGTAGGAATGTCACACACAATTCACACGCGATCATTTACGTCAATCACAAACATTGTTTCATCGATTATGTTTAATATAATACGATGTTTGTGTTATAAGTTCACCCCAGCTGTGTTACTGTGACACTTGTTACAGTTCTTTAATAGTTTCGACTGTGTGAAACATCATAATTTGATTTCAGCTCTTCTCTGCGTATGAAATGCACATTAAATGGGATGTGTAATAACAAGTAGACTGATAATTATATGGGATGTTTCATTATGTGATAACAAGTAGACTGACAATTATATGATCTGTCTCATCATGTGATAACAAGTAGATTGACAATTATATGGGATGTTTCATCATGTGATAACAAGTAGACTGACAATTATATGGGATGTTTCATCATGTGATAATAAGTAGACTGACAATTATATGGGATGTTCCATCATGTGATAACAAGTAGACTGACAATTATATGGGATGTTTCATCATGTGATAACAAGTAGACTGACAATTATATGGGATGTTTCATCATGTGATAATATGTAGATTGACAATTATATGGGATGTTCCATCATGTGATAACAAGTAGATTGACAATTATATGGGATGTTTCATCATGTGATAACAAGTAGACTGACAGGGATATGGGATGTGTCATTATGTGATCAGAAGTAAATTAAAATAATTATATAGGCTGTAGAATCACAAGAAGACTAACATAATTATATGTGATGTGTGATTACAAATAGACTAACATAATTATATGTGATGTGTGATTACAAATAGACTAACATAATTATATGTGATGTGTGATTACAAATAGACTAACATAATTATATGTGATGTGTGATTACAAATAGACTAACATAATTATATGTGATGTGTGATTACAAATAGACTAACATAATTATATGTGATATGTGATTACAAATAGACTAACATAATTATATGTGATGTGTGATTACAAATAGACTAACATAATTATATGTGATATGTGATTACAAATAGACTAACATAATTTTATCAGTTGTTCCGCGTTCTTTTCTGAAACCACATTAGCTTTCGGGTAGTAATCCTTCATTAAGATGAGATGAAAGATGGTTCAAAAGGATTCTAGCAAATGTCTTTCCAGCGATGGACATTAGAGAGATACCACGATGATTGTTATAGGACTGGCGGTTCCCTTTGCGTTTATACATGTGTATAATTTTTGCATCTATGAAATTATGTGGACAAGTTCCGCTTTTCCATGACTTAGGCGAGGAGTGTGCGTACATTCCATACTCCTAGAGTCAGTGGGAAAACCTTTTCCCTTCGGGTGAATTTTCCTGGATGTGAAAATGACTGGAACTGGGGATTTTGATTACAGTGAGGAGGGGTTGTGCAAAGCTTCGGCCTCATTCTCTTGTCGGACCTCATTCTCTTGTCGGACCTCATTTTCTTATCGGTCCTCATTTTCTTGTCGGACCTCATTTTCTTGTCGGACCTCATTCTCTTGTCGGACCTTATTTGAAACCAGTGTCAAGACGAATCGAGACTGCAGGAAGTGAAGTACGATATAGTGGATGATCATGGTTTACTACGAGAATCACCGCGTTGCTGGAGTTCGCCTACATTACATTAGTCTCAGTACTACTATTTTAGTACCAACGTCTAGAGCCTGTTATATTTATTTACACTATTATTTTAGTGACAACGTCTAGAGCCTGTTATATTTATTTACACTACTATTTTAGTGACAACGTCTAGAGCCTGTTATATTTATTTACACTACTATTTTAGTGACAACGTCTAGAGCCTGTTATATTTATTTACACTACTATTTTAGTACCAACGTCTAGAGCCTGTTATATTTATTTACACTACTATTTTAGTACCAACGTCTAGAGCCTGTTATATTTATTTACACTACTATTTTAGTGCCAACGTCTAGAGCCTGTTATATTTATTTACACTACTATTTTAGTGCCAACGTCTAGAGCCTGTTATATTTATTTACACTACTATTTTAGTGCCAACGTCTAGAGCCTGTTATATTTATTTACACTACTATTTTAGTGACAACGTCTAGAGCCTGTTATATTTATTTACACTACTATTTTAGTGACAACGTCTAGAGCCTGTTATATTTATTTACACTACTATTTTAGTACCAACGTCTAGAGCCTGTTATATTTATTTACACTACTATTTTAGTGACAACGTCTAGAGCCTGTTATATTTATTTACACTACTATTTTAGTGACAACGTCTAGAGCCTGTTATATTTATTTACACTACTATTTTAGTGCCAACGTCTAGAGCCTGTTATATTTATTTACACTACTATTTTAGTGCCAACGTCTAGAGCCTGTTATATTTATTTACACTACTATTTTAGTGCCAACGTCTAGAGCCTGTTATATTTATTTACACTACTATTTTAGTGCCAACGTCTAGAGCCTGTTATATTTATTTACACTACTATTTTAGTGCCATCGTCTAGAGCCTGTTATATTTATTTACACTATTTTAGTTACAACGTCTAGAGCCTGTTATATTTATTTACACTACTATTTTAGTACCAACGTCTAGAGCTGTTATATTTATTTACACTACTATTTTAGTGACAACGTCTAGAGCCTGTTATATTTATTTACACTACTATTTTAGTGACAACGTCTAGAGCCTGTTATATTTATTTACACTACTATTTTAGTGCCAACGTCTAGAGCCTGTTATATTTATTTACACTACTATTTTAGTGCCAACGTCTAGAGCCTGTTATATTTATTTACACTACTATTTTAGTGCCAACGTCTAGAGCCTGTTATATTTATTTACACTACTATTTTAGTGCCAACGTCTAGAGCCTGTTATATTTATTTACACTACTATTTTAGTGCCATCGTCTAGAGCCTGTTATATTTATTTACACTATTTTAGTTACAACGTCTAGAGCCTGTTATGATCTGGTTAGTTTCATGTCTGTGTTAGTTGCTTTTTGTGGTTCCAGCTATGCTCTGGTTAATGGTTAATTTTATGACTGTTTTAGTGGCGACGATTGGTTCCAACTATGGTCTTATTAGTTTCATGATTGTTGTAGCGATATATCTGTTTCATCTTTACTCTTCATTATGAGCCAGTATTACCGCTCAAGAGACATTCTCATAAATGCTATGCTTGCCTATTCTGACAGCCATCTGAAAGTGTATACGTTGAGTGTCTCCGTCAGTTAGTTATTGGTTGTCTTTCTGTGGTATTTCTAGTGAGGACGCACTTTCTCCCCTGTCCCTTGGTGACTCCAATTTATATAATTCTATGAACATGTACATACATGTTGTTTTTTTCGCCATCATCTTCATCATTTTGTTAAGACAAAAGAAAACTTGTTTCAATGACTTGTGTACTTATAATTATCGGACTAACACTAAGTTACAGAATCCGAAATGAAAACATCGGACAAATAACAAACATAATGTCAATCCTGGATTACATCAGAAGGCAACAGATTAAGTGATTTTCACATTCTTCCAGACTACCATCAGATATTGTCCCTTACAAAGTATTGCTATAAGGAGAATATGTATACAATTCCAGGGGTAGAGTATGCAGTAGATGGGTCACACAAAAAAGAATCAACGAACATACACATTTATGAAGAAGACCAAAAGACCATCTCAGAGAACTCTTCTACCCCTGTCTCTGCAAGTCAAAAAGAGGTATAAAGCGAAAAGAGAGAAAACAAAAATCAGTCTGGTCTCTTCTCATTACTAGGCATCCAATATTACAGCCTTTCGCGGCAATGTGTCAGGTTATTGCTCCTGATTCCCGCATAACCAGAGAGTAGATCTATTTCATTTTAGTATATATATTAATATATATATATATATATATATATATATATATATAAATCATCTTCTATTCCCGACAATTTTGGCACTGTTCGTTGCTCACGTGGCCGTTGCTATACATTTCCTTAGGTGGTTCAGATATTATTCATTTCATTTCCCAAGGCCACTTTCTCCATCGATGAGGCCTTTACATGTGAGTCCCGTAATGTCATTTACGTGATCATATGTAAACGATGTGGCAAACAGTGCATCGGGGAAACCGGCTTGAGATTGAGCAATCGCTTTTGTAACCATCTTCATGCCATTAATCACAGAACACCCACTCCTGTGGCCACACACTTTAACGGCGAGGGTCATCATGATACTTTTGATATTCAGGTCACCGCCATCAGATCCTACACCACCGATGATATATCTAGGTACGTTCTAGAAAATCGTCTATTTTTTTAAATTGGATACACTAGAACCTTTTGGACACAATTCCGACCACTCTTATGTCTAGTACTGGGTTGGTGTGGTCTTTGTCTTTATTCTTTTTGTTCCGTTATTTACTCATCTTTTCGTTCGTTTTGTTACCACAAATATATACGTTTTTATGTACTGTTTTGTTATGTTCCTGAACTTCTAGCATCTCATTTCCATATTTCCGTTGTATACGTTTGTTTGTTGTAATAATTTTTCCATTCGTTGTTTTTTGATGTTCTGTGTGTATCTTGCTAAAGACCTTTTGGTTGAAACGTTGAAAATGATTTGCGTATTGTAATTTGTATGTTTTCTTGTGTGCACATCATAACCCACTACTTTTAGTTATAGTCTGTCGTGTCTGACTGAAGCGATTATATAAACTTGTGTTTTACGTAAGTACAATTCCTATTTTCAGCTAATTTTCCACGTTCATTTCATGATTAACTCATTTCTTTTATATCGATTTTTGAACTCTCTCTCTCTCTCTCTCTTTCTCGGCTCTTATTAGGATTTCCTCCTGAACTAATTATTTGTTTATTACTAAACAATGTTTTAGTCTCAATGTTGTCAGCTTTTGTTGATCGACCCAGCCTTAAATGGGTACCGGATTCATCCGGAAAGTAAAAACTGCGAGAGAGAGGAGATGGCTACCGCCCTCATTTGCAGAGCTTCTGAAATGTTAGATCGCTAACATTTCGCACACCTACAGCATTCATAAATGTTATGGGTTACTTTACTTACTTTTCCTATTCTGTAATATTATCAGTTCTGAGGAAAGTGTGGTTGTCTTGTTGTTCTATATGTGTTTATTATTTTTCTCACCCACTGCAACATTAAAAATACAAAATTTGTAAAGTTTAAAATTATGGACAAACACAGAATATATTTTCACAAAATATGTGCTCATAATGTGAGGTGTGATCACGTGAAATTACAAAACTAAATAACATGAGTTAGTCTATCTATCTATCTATCTATCTATCTATCTATCTATCTATCTATCTATCTATCTATCTATCTATCTATCTATCTATCTATCTATCTATCTATCTATCTATCTATCTATCTATCTATCTATCTATCTATCTATCTATCTATCTATCTATCTATCTATCTATCTATCTATCTATCTATCTATCTATCTATCTATCTATCTATCTATCTATCTATCTATCTATCTATCTATCTATCTATCTATCTATCTATCTATCTATCTATCTAATCTATCTTATCTATCTTATCTATCTATCTATCTATCTATCTATCTATCTATCTATCCATCCATCCATCCATCCATCCATCCATCCATCCATCCATCCATCCATCCATCCATCCATCCATCCATCCATCCATCCATCCATCCATCCATCCATCCATCCATCCATCCATCCATCCATCCATCCATCCATCCATCCATCCATCCATCCATCCATCCATCCATCCATCCATCCATCCATCCATCCATCCATCCATCCATCCATCCATCCATCCATCCATCCATCCATCCATCTATACGCTGAGGTCCTTGTTTGCCTTGCGGCGTCAGGGGTGGAATAGTTCTCTGCGGATGGCCTTTTTGTGCGCTGTTTGTAAGCTTGTTCATGTGGCTTCTTTGATTCATGTGATTCATCTTTTACACGGTCTGCCTCTGGCTTTATAATCGTTTGTCTATGCGTCATGGCTATTTGTGGAATGCTATCTGTCGGTAGTCTGGAAGCGTGTGAAAACCACTTGATCTGTTGTCTGTTGATGTGTTCCAATACTGGTATTGTTTTGGTTATCTGTCTGATGTTATCGTTTCTAATTCTATCTCTTAATGACACTCCGAGTATTCTTCGTAGACATGTCATTTCTGTTGTAACTATTTTTCTTTTGTCTTGTGCTGTCCTTGTCCAGGTTTGGCACTGGTAGCATAGTGATGGAATAATAATAGTCTTGTGTAATGCAACTTTAGTGTCTATGTTTACATTTTTGTTCTTGAAAATACGTGTCATCTGTCCTATTTCATGAGTTAATGTCCTGCCGATATCAGACAATCTTAACTCTCGTATTTTCAACATAGACAGTAATATACTTCTTCTTCTTCTTCAGCGTTCGCTCCCATATAATCACAACGAATATATCATGTGATTTTCGCCGGGGAACGTGAATTACGTTGTGCTGCAGGTTCCACAGTAAAACTGTTTTATTTGCACCTCGGTTGGTCACTATGTGGTCTGGACTTCCGAGGTCCAGACAGTAATATACGAGAATAGTTCACTCAGTTCTGTGACACATCTTTCTTGTAAAGCCAGAACCACAACAAGTATTGAAATTTCATTAACATAGAAACAATCCATCTGTGACACCGGGAGTCTTCATGCAAACTTCGTGTGTTTTACCTAGTTTCAGCTATAGTCATACCTTGCTCTGAGTCTATATACAGTTCTAGGGCATATGTATTGTTCCTTAAGCTCCGAATACGGTGCATAGGGCAGAAATCAGAGATCTCCAGTTCGAGCGATGTGATGCTACTGTGTGTAACTCATTAATATTTGAAACCCAGAGTCTTTGATATTGTTCTGCGAAAAGTCTCTCTTGGTCTTATTCTTTTTCTTTTGCCATCTGGTAACCATTATACTGCTTGTAGTGGCAGTCTGTTTTCATTCATTCTAAGTACATGCCGATATGTCTATTGTTTTATTCTTATTGTTGTAGAACAAATAATTATAAGTATAATAACGTGTCCTTCATTCTCTACATGTATTAGACTTCATTCATCAACTATACTGTACTCTTTACGAGCACTGGCCCTGATAGCTAGGAACAAGCAGAATAACTTTTGAGATTGCAACGTCATATCAACAGGCGTTTTAAAAAACACATTAACTCTTACAGTAATTACATTTTCTTGCTATGCTTGTGAAAATTAGTGACAAGATGGGATACTCAGTCTGATACGTTTTCATCAGTAATTCTCACAAACGTAAAGATAATAGTAACGTCAGAAAATTCCTACCATGTCTATTGACAACCGCCTGCTGATGTGACGTCGCATATTCCATAGATAGTAATTGCTTCTATCTAGAAGGCCATACCTAATATTAGTTACTTTTGTTCCTTTGGTGCCAACGGCGACACATAGGTCATAAGTCATGTTTCTCGTGCCTTAGGGTTCGCAGCAAGCTGTTGTAGTTCCTTGGAGGTGTTAATGTCCATTGTCATTGCCTCGTTCTTGATTGTTCTTCGTAGTGTTGGCATGGGGTTTCCTGTTGCAGACCATGTCAGAGATTGGTGGGTAAGTCTATTCTGGTATGATCTAAGCACATGACTTAAAAACTGCCAAAGTCTTCTTACACTAATAGTTGGCAAATATTCATGTTTGGATACGACACTCTAATTGATTCATTGGTGACAACGTTTTTCCAATCTATGTTCAGGATTTTCGTAGACATTTATTCTCAAAACTATCCAGTTTTTCTATGACCTGAGTGAGTTTCCAGCTTTCACATCCGCAGGTTAGTACATGGATCACGCAAATGTTGAAAAGTCACTAATTATCCACGCTCCCCCCCCCCCAATCCCTTTTGTTCTTGTATAGAGTTATACTCAATTTTATATTCTCAAATGTTGAAATCTTTAAAATCCCATTCGTCCTGAACTTCAAGGAAGCACAATTTTGTTAGTTGATGGATCTGTGGGGTAACATACTTTTCCCACTCCTGATAACCTCATTTAGAATTATATCCTTGACTGGTGCCTTGTTAGAAGCTAGACCATTAATATCATCGTCAATTTCAACTATATTTGGGTGAGGTTGGGTGTATATAGGTGGTTAAGGTTAGATATAGCCGTCATGTCCAGGGTCGAGTTTAGATATGAGATATGGGGCTCTTTTATGTCCAGATTATATGTCAGTACCAAATATGATTTTTGGATATCTACTGGGGTCCCAAGCTATAGCTTGTGTAGCTTATACGTAAATCCTGCACTGGTCATGGCACAGAAGTCATAATTGTTAGTTTATTATCATTAGAATAGATCTCTCGATAAAGCGATACCAGTCGTCCATCTGCTTCATTTCATCAGTGATGAAATATTTCTCTCTCCAGATGAACATTTTAGAAGTGCTTTATATTTACCTTCGTACACACCTCTGATGTTATCTTTGCTGTTATCATTCTGAATATTGTTACAAAATCACATCCAATAGTAATTTGCATGTTGTCTGGCTGTCTTTTGTACTTCTTTTTTAGTTTAGTATCTCTTGTTGATCTTTCTTTATTCTTTAGAAGTATTATCTCTTTTCTGTCGCTTAAAGACTAGGAGTAGCTGATGGTTATACTCAAAATATTCGTGATATTTGTATTCATGCGCACCATAAACTGTTACCATTGTTATTCTTTAATTGTATCCCAATTTATTTTTGCGGTAAACAGCGAATTCTTCATTTTCACTAATGATGCCTTTGCTTTACCTGTCGTATTCACGTTTTATTTTTTAAAATTTTGCGACAATTAAAAAAAATAATATCCGGGCATAAGGCCAAATGTAGACCAAGAAAACGGTGGACAAAATACATCTAGGTAGCCATGAAGAAACATGGGCGTAATGCAAACAAGGCGATACATCTGGCCTTGGAACGACCCTACACTTAACGTTAAGTGTGAATCAACGATTCTCCTGGGGAGAGACAATATTCAATATACATTTTGTCATCAGATGTTATTTTTGTTTCGAAACAATTAGATTGCTAATCATGTTTGATTGTTGAATCATTCACTTTGACTTTTATACACTATGGAATTCATTTTTTTTTTTGTATTCAGATAACTATCACATCTGAGACATTTTTTTGTTTTAAAGATCAGACATTTATTTTTGCTGTCTTATACTGTTATGCTGTTCTGTTCCTGTAGATATTTCTCTCTATTGACAATCAGAACAGTGCCATCTGCACAACTTAATCTATGTATATTGTATCCACTCACTGATAATTATCAAATTCTTGCAATATGTTTTCACTTATGTTGCAGACTGTCATACAACTATGTCAGTGTCTACATGTTTCTCATTATAGCTGACATTATGGCCATCATCTTCAATAGCAAGCAGTGGTACAGTCATACATCTTCGTTCACATCAATATCTCCCGTCAGGAATTCAAATGATATTTTTTCAGTCAATGTTTCATTCTCTCCAAGACTTTTTCCGTTTCTCCCTTTCACCTTCTTTATCATTGATTGCGTTGCTGATGTCAGGAGGTATTCCAAGAAAATCTTTTAGTCTGTGAACAACACATTTATCTTGTCTTCCTTAAAATGTAATTATCATTAATTATATGGCGGTTTGCAGTATACGTGTATTTTATATCGTGTCGGTTTTATTTCTGCAAGTTTCTATAATTTTATATTCTCTTAGATCTTCATAAAGCAATACTTGGTCGATCAAACGGCATTTGTACTTTGTGATATAGATAAATACGATTGCTTCTATGTATTTGCTTTTTTTAATGGAAATAATGTCTGGCAATGTTATCCAGATTGTATATTGTGTCAGTTCAGCGTTGAGAATGAACAATTTTGAAAAGTGGTTATACACAAAAATAAGTCATAATTGTTGGAAATAAAACCAAACAGTGATTGAGGTCCTAGAATAGTAAAGAAATAGAGAGAAAGACAATAATTAAAATCAAAATAACATAATGTTGATGTGCAAGAGAGTAACAGAAATATCTAGAAACATCGGGAGATAAGACTATATAAACATGGTAGAGAGAAATATCGGGAGATGGGACTATATAAACGTGAAAGAGAGAAACATCGGGAGATGGGACTATATAAACGTGGAAGGAAAATTTCAGGAGTTGGATATACGTGGGAGTTAAACATCAAGACACACAGACATACACACGCACGCGCGCAGATAGACATACATATAGACACACAGACTCACACACACATACACACACAGATACACTTACAGACACACACATACATACACACACAGACACACACACACACACACACGAACACGCACACACATACACACTGAAATACACTCCGAAATCCGACACACCGCATCTGCAAACAGCTACGTAAATTTAGAGTGATTTAAATCTTAGGAAACAAACACTCCTCTTCTGTGAGCATTTTCAAACGGTTCTCAAATTCATAAAAGCATAGCTAAATCTTTTAATGTCCCTTGTTGGGTAACACACACACACACACACACACCCACACACAAGAACAAGCCCGTTTGGTACAGTTACTACTGAGCTCCTGGGGATAGTGCAATCTAGCGTGAACAATCAATCAAACCATTGGCCCGACACATCCATCTTCGGCGGGTTTATGTGTTTAATACTACAGACGTTGAGTTTTTGTTTAATATGTTCGAAAAAAAATAACATAACATGTCGTCACTAAATTATAATAAAAATATTCACGTCTATTGGTTTTATATGGAAGAGGTAGTGTGTGAATAAACATATCAGTCAAGTCACATACGCTTACATATATATGTTGTAATAATAATATATTTCGTGATACTAATATATTCATATTTTCACCCGGGCAATGCCGGGTATTACTTCTAGTGTTACCTCTATATAGCCTTTAAATATATTTAGAGTGAACGATCAAGAGATTTGGAAACATAAAACATATATTTTTGAATATCAAATTACTGGCATATATATATATATATATATATATATATATATATATATATATATATATATATATATATATATATATATATATATATATATATGGAGAGAAAGCGATAAATATATCGTTTATTCACGCGATAATCCATAGGGATCTCTAAAAAATATCCACCTAGTATACAAAGCGAACGGCTTAATCAGAAATCCAATGAAAAGATCCACTATTATATATCAGTATTTTATTATACACCTATGAAAATACTGTAGGCTCCGACAACATAACATCAGATATAATAGAAAATCTAGATACATTTGGTGTGGAAACTATGACTGAACTTTGCAATGACATATATGAAAAAGGCCATATATCTAAAGACCTAACATCAGCAATATACTGCATAAGACGCCCAGGGCTATCGGTTGTACAGAATACAGAACAATAGGTTTCATGATCCATATAACTAAATTACTACTCAAGATAATACATGAAATAATTAAAAGTAAGATAGACATTTGATGTCGTTGAAGAGAAAATCGGTTTTTTAGGGAAAACAAAGAAACCAGAAATATTTTAGTATACGACTATTGCTAGATAAATATATATGTGTAAAACAAGTATCCAAAGCTCCTTTCAAAGAGATTATTCTATGGGGAGCTGTGCTAAGGTAAACGTTCAAGTGGAGGGCAGAAAAAGCGCTTCAAGGATCACCTAAAAAGCTCTCTCAAGAACTGCAGCATCGATCCTAGCTCCTGGGAGACTACAGCACTTGATCGCTCAGCCTGGCACACCCAGTTCACTGCTGGCATCACGAAATTTGAAAGAACACTGCGGACAATCCACAAGCGGAAGAAGCGGAAGAACAAATCCGAAAATGTTCCTACCCCGAACCTTCAGCACTCCTGCATGCACTGCAATAGAAATTTCCGTGCACGAATCGGACTCATCGGGCATCTACGAACTCACAAACCAAATTAGTTAACTACCCATTTTAATTATTATTTCTTTTTTTTTAAATGTTTTTTTCCATCGCATTTAATGTTTTTCATGACATGCTCATCTTCGCTTGCGAAGGAGGAACAGCATCAGCATCATCATCAGCATGCTTATATTTGCGTCATACAGCAAGGCATTCGACAGACTTCAACATGAAAAATTAATCAAATATCTTCACGAAATAGGTAAAGATGGAAAAGACATCAGACTGATTAGAAATATATATTGGGAACAGACTGCATCAATAAGGTGAGAAGACGGCTACTCACCATACATAGAAATAAGAAGAGGGGTAAGACAAGGATGTATTTTATCATCCAGCCTATTTAAGATCTTCCTAGAGACTATCTGTAAAAATATAGAAGCAATGCCAGGATTCAAGATAACGGAAAATAATAAACAGCCTGGGATACGAAGATGACACTGTCGTATTAGCAGAAAGTGAACAGGCACTACAAAGATAAAGTCGATAAATCATTCAGTAATGAATATTGGCTAGATATAAATATTCAGAAACAAACAATGTAATAACCAACAAAGTCACACAAGATAAAACTACATGGAGAGAAACTACAACAGGTAGAACATTATCAATATACCCAACACATAATCACAAATGATGGCAGATTTGAACCAGAAGTTTAAAGGGAAAAGGGAATAGCTAATAATACTTTCAGTGACATCACAGAAATATTAACAAATAAGCAAATTACGAAGAAGCTAAAAATGATAATTTTACCATTCAACATTTATTCTATATTAATGTGTTGCTCAGAAAAGTGGACAATAAACAAACAATTAGAAGGCAGAATTAATGACTTTGAGATGTGGATAAATAGAAGAATAGGGAGAACATCATGGAAAGAGAAGAAAAATAATAAAGATCTTCTGACAACACTTCGCATGAAGAAAAACAATTATGAAAGAAAATAAAATAATTTGGACATATTAAGATAAGACCATTGTTGATGACCTTATTTGAGGATAAAGCCGGAGATGCGATCAAGAGGGAAGCAGAGATACAGGCGTGAGAGTAACATCGCTAGATGGACATATTACAATCTAGCAGAGTGCTCCACTAAGTCAAGAGACAAGGGATGTTTAAGGTCTGTTTCAACCAGCCTTCGTTGCAGAGATGGTACTACATGATGATGATAGTTTGTTTGTTTTGCTTTCGCTCCATTATAACCAGCATGGATATCCGTGCGATTTTCGCCGGGAGTGTGATTACGTTGTGCTACTGTTATGCGCCTTGTAAGCCTAGGACATCCGATGTCGACATGTCTTGACAATTTAGGTTGGCTACCCTAGCCTATCACAGCTTCCCTATCTGTCGCCAGGCACGCGTGTGTGTGGTGACTCTTCGCCCAGAGTATTTTTGCTCATGTCTGTCTCGCACGAGGTGTTCCACTGTCTATGAACTTGCCTCGTATAATTGGACGTACTTTGCCTGTGTCCATCGGGTACTGAACCGTTTCTCATCCGCGAGCCTGGTTCCTTAAGAATAAGAACTCAACAGAAGAGTTGGTCTGCTCTTTCGCCCTCTTAGCCGAGGTGTCATTCACCGACATCGTGAACCCCTCGCCCAAGTTCGAGTCTCACACCACGCGTTTGAGAGCAAGGCGTTCTTGAGCTGAGCGACCTTGTCCCAATAGGAAAACCTGACAGTAGAGTTGGGCCATGTCTAAAATCGTTGTCTCTTTTGTCCTGAGCCCATCGGGTACGGAACCCTTTCTCTCTGCAAGTGTATTTCCGGTATAGGAAATCTTGACAGTAGAGTAGGGCCAGGACTGCCATCTTTGTCCCTTTTTTTTGCCTGAGTATATCGGTTACGGCACCATTTCCCTTTGCTAGCATGTTTCCAGTATAGGAAGACTCGATATTAGAGTTAGGCCAGGTCTTTTTGCTTTGCTAGACGCCCATTATTGGGTATGAGTCTCTGCCTATAAGGAAATCAAGTAACTAGAAGCTCGTCACTAGCTAACAGAGCTTGTAGTTACCATTTCCGTAATCGTTTTCACATTCTATTTGCAGTTGGCGCTGCCCTCTAGGGCTGTTCTGCCCTTTCATTTTTTTCCATTGTACTCCGTATGAAATCTGTCTGTCTTTCTCCAGGCATCCAGCTTTTCATGCATTTTTCAATGGCCGCTCCTCCAATGTTCGGACTGTTCTAACTAGCTTCACTGTATGTCGACAGTGTCGCTGTATGTGGTGTTGCTGGTGGTGTCGAATATATTGTCTGTCTATTATGCATTCAAATCTCTTTCCATCTGCTACCTCCAAATTCTCGGACACGATCCCCAAATGATTTGGCCAAAATCAGCTCGAGCTGCTGTTTTTCTGTTACTAGGGTGCAAGGGGTGGAGGTACATTTGGAATCTTGGTTATCTGCTAATCCTGGGTCTGACAAGAGCAATGCGTTCCCTTTGCACCCCATGATGATAGTAATTATATAGTCTCATGGTGACACAATCACATTCAAAAAGTTCTTAAGAGTTCCTAATTTCAGATGTTGTCGTATCTATTGTAGGTGACAAACATTGTTCCCTTAACGTGATTATATTTTTCATGTACTTCCTAGCCTTTTTGAGAACATTTATTGTAAACGTAACATGTCACGATTCTCACCTTATTTGTCTTCCTGCCATTGTTGCTTCAATTTTTTCCCCAATGTTTCCCTTTAATATATCCATTCTGTACGTTTCATCAATTTCTCAATATCTGCCTACATTTTCTTGGAATTACTTATATCTGGTCCACCATCACAAAAAAACTTTTACTCCATTTTTCACTAAAATTCTTCCACTAGATTGATCTTTTTCGCAATTTTCATCATAATTCATATATGATATCTGAATATTATGTCTGAAAACCATTATTACAAATGCACGTACAGTACAATACATGGAATCCAAAGTTCTATACCAACTGGATCACTTTTGGCAGTCCCGGTTCTCAGACCAATGTTCTCCGGGACACTTACATTTCCAGGATTTGTGTTTAGAACCAGTGATATTTAACACTCGGAAATATAACAGCAGAGGAAGCAAATAGAAGGGCAAAAGATCGTACACTCACTCTCCCCTCAACACCGAAAGGTACATGAGGACAGAAAGAAGAAAGAAGAACAAGAAGATATTTAAAAAGAAATAAGTCTGATTTAATTGTTCTTAATTATGACTGTTGTCGTCGAGTGTTATCCTTCTGATAAATCGATCATCCTGCAGCAAATTTTGGAAGAATGTTAGGACGAACAATTTCAGCGACGTATCGTGTGCCATTCAGGCAACCTTCAATTTAAATCAGGTCAATTCTATCATGAAGTTGACCGCCTGTTACATCAATACACGGTCCTCCTCCACATACATCATCAATGATGTTCTAGACGTAGAGCTCACGTTCTCTGTGGTAAACTCTTCTCAGTCTATCGTGTCGCTGGTGCACAAACAATGATTCATAACTAAATTAAACCCATTTTCAGTCATTCTCAACGGTCCATTGACGATGCTAGTTTGCTTACTTCAGTTAGTTCTGACGATGCCGGTCCGTAAAAACAGGACCTCTGTATGATATTCTAGCCCAAATACCAGAGTTGTGTAGCCGGTTCCTGACCGTTTGATATGAAACTCAACGAGTTTCTGATATTGAGTGTAGTGTAGAGAACGCAGATGCAAATCGATTCCTGAGGTGACACTGCCATATAAAGCGGTCTTCGGCAGGATTTCTGACTCTGGGTCTTCCACTGCACGACCTGTGTGACATTGAGCCAGTTTCTTGAAATCACCTCCAAATGCGACTAACGGTGCACTTACCCACATTAAATTGTCTGGCCACTACACTTTGCGATTGTCCAGTCTGTAAGCAACCAATGATGATGTATCGTTGTGCTGTAGTGTGATGAACCATGCTTGCTCCTTGAATTTCCAGCTACATTTTTTTTCGAGGACCGTCACTCTGTAAAAGGAATTCAATAATATGGTCAGAGAGTTGTGTGCTCAGTAAGTTTCACGGGATTCGCATGAACCAATCACGAGTTATTGCCACAAATGTTGTATTGACCATGAACTCTTTCATGACCTCACGACTCATACAATGACAATTACGGTAACGACAAGTTAATTATCAGCTGGACACAGTCAATAGGTGAAATTATGCTCAATCAGCGATTGTCTTATATAAAAGTAACTCCAAAAAAGTTGTGTTTCTTTTTTGAATAGTATATAATGTCAGTATGATCCATTTTTCGATAGCTAAGAATATAGGATTCACATTAAATAATAAATCAGTGTTATGGAAACTTGTTCAACTCTTAAGATTTACATTTCCTGAGAATTATACATAAGACTAGAAGCATAGTCTCAACATTAATGATGTTGTCATATACATTTGCAAGATCATATGTACAAGTTATATAACATTTAAATCTGCAGATACTATACTTTTATTCCAATTTCATGTGGTCTCTGGTAGTTGAACGGCGTCGTATAGATTAATAATTTAATCACAGTACTATAAACCTTTCATAAGATCAACTGCAACTATACACAATTCTCAAACACAGACAACCGCCGAAGACGGATGTGTTGGGCCATTGGCGCAAATAAAACGGCAACACAACGCATTTCCATTCTCTGGACTATATTCAACTGGAAATCTTGTAGGACAATTGTCCTGTTACAAGAGAAATCCAGCGGGAGTTTGAGAATGAACGCTGAAGAAGAAGAAGAAGAAACACAGACAAATCAATCAGAAATCATTATTACATTTATCATCAAATAAGCTTTATAGTTTAATTATGGTAATACCATCTGCAGATGATACTGTCTTGATAGCAGAAAGCCAAAACATCTCCAAGATCTGTTAAACAGGACGGTGATAGAAAGTGAACAAAAAAGGTCTAAGTCTAAACATAAAAAAGACAGAGACAATGATAATATCAAGAAATAGTACCACACCAAATAGTAAAATAGTATTCAATGAGAAAAACAAAACAGGTGAATAGTTTGAAATATTTAGGAACATTAATTAACTGCAAGACCGATATTATAAGCAGAATAGGACGAGCAATAGCAGCATTCCATAAAATGAAAAATATCCTATGCAACAAGTCCATATCGATGGATACTAGAGAACGTGTTCTCAAATGCTACATTGAACCAGTGCTACTCACTAGAAGTGAAGCATGGACAATATATAAGACATCACAAAAATCACTGGAAGCAGAGGAAATGTGGTTTATTCGAAGAATGTTACACATTCCTTGGGCAACAAAGATTACTAATGAAGAATGTCTTAGAAGGAAGGATGTGAAAAGACGCATTATTGATAATATAAGAACAAGACATTCAACATTAATAGGCACATAGTGAGAAGAGGAGGCATTGAGAATATAGCGACAACAGGAAAGATAGAAGAGAAAAGATCACGGGGAAGACCCAGAGAAAAGATATTGGGCAGTTTTACTAAATTTGTCGATTGAAGACACCAACAGAGATAATGACATATATGAGAGATAGATGTACATGGAGAAATATGATCGGCAACGACATCCGGCATGACACTTGATGATGATGATGAATACCATCTGTGTATACAATATTTAAAACAATCAGTATGCGCTTAATGGTCACAGATTTATGATAATTTATTTTTGAATCTTGCAAACTCTCATTTCTGCTACAATAGTAAGAACACTGACTACACCCATCTGACATCTACTTTGTCCTGTCATTGATTTCCATTTATTGTCTATTGTCTATCCCCAGGTGGTTTGTGATACACTCTTGCCGTTAAGCGGAGGGGTGATTGGAGCTCGAGCTTGCGTTCTAAAGCCAGATCTGTGGCCTCGGTTGTGCTATGACCGTGTCTGTACAGGATGTCCCTTATGTTTTCTAACCATCTTTTCCGTGGTCGTCATTGGCTTTTTACCCTGATCTCATTTGATTATATGCTTGTACGGGCAACTTTTCGTGATGCATTCTCATAATGTGGCCAAACCACTTGATCTGTTCTCTCTCTATGTAATATGTACAAGATATTATACATATTCTTTCCCTGATATATTCATTTCGTAATCTATCAAGCCTGGTGACTCCGGCACCTTTCCTCAAGCATTTCATCCCACATATCACTATCTTTCTGTAATGTGAAGATGAGAGAGACCAGATTTGGCACTGGCAACACGGTGTTGGTAGAAATATACTGTATATCATTTGTCTCTTGACTTCTATCTCGATCTTGAGGTGAAGAATTAGTGGTAACAGTTGGTATGTTACTGCATTTGCCTTTTGACATCTTATCTCTATTTCTATTGGTTGCTCAGAGATGTCTTGTTCTGAATCGGTGATGTTTCCCTCTGTACTTTTTGCGTCTTTTATTATTATGGCTATGTATATATTTTGTTTTAAATGCGTGTCAACGCATTTCATTATTTCTCTTGGCTTTGCTTATCAGTTTATGTTTATTATTTATAAATTTAATGTAAATTTATTTAAGGTTAGGGTTAGTTATGTGAAACACAACTATCCTAACCCTAAACTATTAATATTTAAATTAATCATTGATTAATTGTTGATATACTATTTAGATTAATTATCCCTAAGATAAGCAAGGAAACACGCATTCAAAACAAGAACCGAAAAATGTCTTCATACTCTCAAGTTATCAGCTTTTACTGAATCTAGTCAGTTGAGCCAGTTACGCCCTTAATTTTGCTGCCGCTATGACAAAAGCATTCTATCTCAGAATTAAATCAGTGAATGCTCTTCCCGGTTAATGTCAATCAAATATTGATAAAGAATGTAGTGATGTAAAGAAACTAACTGTCATCAGAGTAGACCAATTTGATGTTCTCTATACCACAATAAAGAATGTAGTGATGTAAAGAAACTACCTGTCATCAGAGTAGACCAATTTGATGTTCTCTATACCACAATAAAGAATGTAGTGATGTAAAGAAACTAACTGTCATCAGAGTAGACCAATTTGATGTTCTCTATACCACAATAAAGAATGTAGTGATGTAAAGAAACTAACTGTCATCAGAGTAGACCAATTTGATGTTCTCTATACCACAATAAAGAATGTAGTGATGTAAAGAAACTACCTGTCATCAGAGTAGACCAATTTGATGTTCTCAATACCACAATAAAGAATGTAGTGATGTAAAGAAACTACCTGTCATCAGAGTAGACCAATTTGATGTTCTCTATACCACAATATCAAATACTGATCCCTGACTCTGATATACTTTAGATGATTGTTTTAATCTTCTGCCTTATATCGCGATATGTTGCAAATTATCAGATTATAATAAAGTAATGTTAATCCATTGCATTTAATAATGTCCCAGATTTGCGCCACAGAAGGCAGAACTCCTGGCGAGGAATGGATACCTATTCTTATGGTCTTTCAAAAGGTAGTCAAGTCCGTCATTACACTCAATGGAGAGTGCAGGGAACATAGACCTATGCACGTGAATGCTGAGGTCAAGGCACTCATATGCGAATTTGCCGACGACACAGGTGTTGTGATTTACACGGTCGGGTTGGTCATCTGCCACCATAGATAGTATATGTCTTTACTGCCAGATCACAAGGAAGAACAGTACACGAGGCCAGTTGAGACTTTATTGCAACAACAAGCAGTCTAAAAATTGAAGTATTTTCCGTAACGTCTGCACTTAATTCGCTGGAATCGCAAGACTTTTCTGATACGTGCGTATTAAGTGATTCAATGAATATATTTCAGAAAGTGGAAACAGGTGATATACGTAAAGGATGGGTGGAGTCATTAGAGATAGCTATCATGTGGGGCTCATTGCGAAAACTCACGTGTATACGTGTCCCCGCGGAAAACATAACACATATACTTTTACTTTGGGCTTTCATTTCATCCTTAACCCATTTTTTGTCTGTCATTATACGGTAATTTTGGACCAAATATTAAATGCACTAGTTAGCACCTTTGAGAGATACGCTAGAGATGCAAAAAAAGGGAATGACAACACCAAAAGTTTTGAAAAATTGAATCAATTATCTGTCACGAACTAGGGACCAAACCCGAAATAAAGGAATGACGAAAGCGGATTTGCTGGACCTCGGACGTCCTGACCACAAGTGGCCAACCGGGGATAAATACTCACAGTTCTACTGTGGAACTTGCAGCACAACGTACTTCACGCTCCCCGTACAACGTACTTCACGTGTAATTTTACGCTACACTGACTGTGTATCACGTAGTATTGTTAATTAGCAAGTTCCAGGACACTCTCACATGGTATTACTTGTTCTCATGCGTAATGATCTGGTCAGAAATTTAACCATATTTGCGAATATATTTGCGTTTCCAAGTCATAAGTGTAATTCCGCACAAACACTTCGGCTTCGTCCTCAAGTTTCTATCACACTGTCTCAGCAAAACCCGAGCTTATCTTCATATATTCTCAAGTTTCAATACGGTATAAGTTTCAATACGGTAGTAAGTTTCAATACGGTAGTAAGTTTCAATACGGTAGTAAGTTTCAATGCGGTAGTAAGTTTCAATGCGGTAGTAAGTTTCAATACGGTAGTAAGTTTCAATACGGTAGTAAGTTTCAATACGGTAGTAAGTTTCAATACGGTAGTACGTTTCAATGCAGTAGTAAGTGTCAATACGGTAGTAAGTTTCAATACGGTAGTAAGTTTCAATACGGTAGTAAGTTTCAATACGGTAGTAAGTTTCAATGCGGTAGTAAGTGTCAATGCGGTAGTAAGTTTCAATACGGTAGTAAGTGTCAATGCGGTAGTAAGTTTCAATACGGTAGTAAGTTTCAATGCGGTAGTAAGTTTCAATACGGTAGTAAGTTTCAATACGGTAGTAAGTTTCAGTGCGGTAGTAAGTGTCAATACGGTAGTAAGTTTCAATACGGTAGTAAGTTTCAATACGGTAGTAAGTTTCAATGCGGTAGTAAGT
The DNA here is from genome assembly GCA_034231615.1 of Meghimatium bilineatum. Classification (NCBI taxonomy): domain Eukaryota; kingdom Metazoa; phylum Mollusca; class Gastropoda; order Stylommatophora; family Philomycidae; genus Meghimatium; species Meghimatium bilineatum. Next base: position 54,347,431 of record CM067321.1, on the reverse strand, counting down.
GTCAATGCGGTAGTAAGTTTCAATACGGTAGTAAGTGTCAATGCGGTAGTAAGTTTCAATACGGTAGTAAGTGTCAATGCGGTAGTAAGTTTCAATACGGTAGTAAGTTTCAATGCGGTAGTAAGTTTCAATACGGTAGTAAGTGTCAATGCGGTAGTAAGTGTCAATGCGGTAGTAAGTTTCAATACGGTAGTAAGTTTCAATGCGGTAGTAAGTGTCAATACGGTAGTAAGTTTCAATACGGTAGTAAGTGTCAATGCGGTAGTAAGTGTCAATGCGGTAGTAAGTTTCAATACGGTAGTAAGTTTCAATGCGGTAGTAAGTTGTCGACTACTTGATTTCCCTGTATATCATCCGTTGTAAAACTTACTTCTAGAACAGCTATCTCTTGATATATTCTCTCATCTATACTCAATTGTCTCCTTCTTGCTTAGTTTCTGCTCTAGTCTCAACTGATCATAGTTTGCCAAATTTCTCTTTCGATCCACCCAGCATATTGTCTAACTTCTCGCTTCATCATTTCTCCTGCTTGATTAGTGGTCCCTGAACAACTTCAGAGCATTTATCTAATGTGTTGATCCCACCTCGGTCATAGATCTCTGATATCCTTACGTAAGAGCGATGACTTATTTGAACTTATGATAACTCACAATCACGTGTGATATCAAATGTCATTTCCCGTCAGATTACATAGTAACAATAAAGCTAGGAATATTGTTTATATTACTTGCCATACAACTCTCTAAAACATTTGCTTTAGGCATGGAAGTTTTCATGCGCTATATTGCATACATCATATGTATCATCGGCAGCGTGTCTGTAACTGAAAGGAAATAAATAGGAAGGAAAAACATATCAACATGCCCTAAACGTGTATGCCATTACTGGTATAAATAGTAATAGTCGTTTCAGAATATACACGTTGGAAGTCTTATCTAAAATAGTATATTTCCTTAGAGATGGAATTAGCCTATCATGACAAATGTGTCGACTCAGTGTATGAGACGAATAAGTGTCAGCTGAAGGGACTTGGCTCACAAACCGTCTGTTCCCGCCTGATTTTTTGCTACTGAAAATATTGTTATGTCACAAACAGCTGGAACAAGTCTATGAAAATGGTCACGATACACATTGGCAAACTAAAGTAAGGCGAGTATGTCTAGTGATGTCGTCTATAGGTAAGTAAGTAACTGTTTGAAAGAAAATACGGGTCCTACTATTCCAAAATGATGTTCTTGTTTTCTGTATGTAAAATAAAGTATTCCTATACCATACCATTGAGGAGTAACGAAAAATGTACAATTGCTTGAACAAGGGTGCACATATTGGATAATTTGTAAACATTAGGTTTGAGACGAGATTCTAACGGTACCGCATTGATCGCGACGGATCCAGGGTTAATAGATACTTAAGATCCCAAAGGTACGTCCTCGTGGTGCACCCTGGAAACAGAATTACAGCAGGTAGTGCTGATTATGGAAAACACTTTTTGGGATCGTGTCCGTTAAAGTGGAAGTTGCAGATGGAATTAGAAATGATTAAGTCAAGCAATATAAACGATATAAACACACAGCGACCCAAGACAGTCCTGCTCGAGAATTGGAGGAGCAGCAAATAAAATTATCACGAAAATAGTAGATGTCACTACGAATAGTGAGAGTCGAAATGAGAACAAATTGAGTGCCGTGAGGCAAAATGCTATATTACAGCGCTATGTGCAAACGGAACGGGAAAAAGTTAAATGGAAATCGGAACTAAAGTTTCTCTTCAGCTTGAGAGCAAGCTTCTATTCCTCGGTGTTCCTAAAAAATGTGTAGAGACTCAGTCTTGGACAAGGTACTCACGATATCGGTGACATCTCGTCTAAGAGGGGGAATGTGCCCGGGACCAACTGTACCGTCGGTGCTTTCCTATACCGGAATCATGCTCACGCAGAGAAAATGTTCAGTACCCGATAGGCACAGGAACAATACGTCTAATTAAGCGAGTCGAGTTCACTAGCAGCGGAAAACTTGCGAGATAGACGTAGTCGACATTCCAAGCCTAGATTCCTGACTACCGTCCCCACGGAGATTGCCAGCCAGGGACATGTTTTGTCCCTGAAAAGTCCACTGACACAGTGGTTAGAAAACTGTCATTACGTAGAGTATATGCACATTCATCGCCTGGCGATAGATAGGAATGATGTCACAGACTAAGGAAGCCCACTACATGCATTAAAGGCATGACAAAAACGGATGTACAGGTACTCGGATGTGCTGGACCTTCCGAGGTGCAAATAACACAGCTCTGATGTGAAACTAGAAGCACAGTTTACTTCACGGTTCCCGTGCGGACATCACACGAACTTTCGTGTTGGTTATCAGAGAGATATAGATAGAGAGAACACAGGAGAAGAAGAAGAATCAGGTTTACTACCTCCAATTTCACAATAGAAATGCTTCTTAGTTAAATCTCAACTGTATTCATATGAACGTAATATAGTCCAGAAAACTGATTGCGTTGTGTCATGGTTTGCAGCTTTGCTGATATATCTACCCTTTTGTACTTTATACATATGACTTCAGCATGTCATATGTACCACTTTGAAAATCTGTTTTATGGAACAGTCACCTCAACACCCAACATCTCTATAATCGCCTCTTAAAACATGCTTGGCGGATAAGAGTATAGTTATTCATTTCTCCCTTGTCAAGCCCTTGCAACACACTCACAATCGCATATATAATACTCTTTACCTTAGTATAGATCGAGCTGTTGGTGATATCAACATATTGAAAAAGTGTCTTGTGATAATTGTCTAATTTCCCATTATGCCTCTTGACGTTAATTACTCCCCGCCATCTAAACGAACCTACTACTAATAACGGTACCCTTTCCATTCTCTCGTTTAATACGGTCCGATACATTGTTGTATGATCATAACTTTGTGTTATCTACTCACATGGTCTTCTTCTCACATGATCTCTACTCACATGGTCGTTTACTCACAGCCTTGCCAATTACACCTTTTTATAGCTCACAAACGTGTCATCTACTCACAAACTTGTTTATCTACTAACAACCTCGTCATCTACTCACATCCATGTCGTATAGTCACAAACTTGTCATATACTCAAAAACGTGACATCTACATAAAAACTTGCCATCTACTTATTACCGTTGTCATCTACTTACAGACTTGTAATTTACTCATAAACTTGTCATCTTCTCAAATCCAAGTCATCTACTCACAACCTTGTCTACATTCGGAAGCACATTGTCATGTACATAGTTAGCTACTAGACTTCTAGTGAATGTGTTTATTGTCATGTACATAGTTAGCTACTAGACTTCTACTGAATGTGTGTATTGTCATGTACATAGTTAGCTACTAGACTTCTAGTGAATGTGTGTATTGTCATGTACATAGTTAGCTACGAGACTTCTAGTGAATGTGTGTATTGCCATGTACATAGTTAGCTACTAGACTTCTAGTGAATGTGTGTATTGTCATGTCCATAGTTAGCTACTAGACTTCTAGTGAATGTGTGTATTGTCATGTACATAGTTAGCTACTAGACATCTAGTGAATGTGTGTATTGTCATGTCCATAGTTAGTTACTAGACTTCTAGTGAATGTGTGTATTGTCATGTACATAGTTAGCTACTAGACTTCTAGTGAAAGTGTGTATTGTCATGTCCATAGTTAGCTACTAGACTTCTAGTGAATGTGGGTATTGTCATGTCCATAGTTAGCTACTAGACTTCTAGTGAATGTGTGTATTGCCATGTCAATAGTTAGCTACTAGACTTCTGGTGAATGTGTGTATTGCCATGTCAATAGTTAGCTACTAGACTTCTGGTGAATGTGTGTATTGTCATGTCCATAGTTAGCTACTAGACTTCTAGTGAATGTGTGTATTGTCATGTACATAGTTAGCTACTAGACTTCTAGTGAATGTGTGTATTGTCATGTACATAGTTAGCTACTAGACTTCTAGTGAAAGTGTGTATTGTCATGTCCATAGTTAGCTACTAGACTTCTAGTGAATGTGTGTATTGTCATGTCCATAGTTAGCTACTAGACTTCTAGTGAATGTGTGTATTGTCATGTCCATAGTTAGCTACTAGACTTCTAGTGAATGTGTGTATTGTCATGTGCATAGTTAGCTACTAGACGTCTAGTGAATGTGTGTATTGTCATGTACATAGTTAGCTACTAGACTTCTAGTGAATGTGTGTATTGTCATGTCCATAGTTAGCTACTAGACTTCTAGTGAATGTGTGTATTGTCATGTACATAGTTAGCTACTAGACTTCTAGTGAATGTGCGTATTGTCATGTACATAGTTAGCTACTAGACTTCTAGTGAATGTGTGTATTGTCATGTACATAGTTAGCTACTAGACTTCTAGTGAATGTGTGTATTGTCATGTACATAGTTAGCTACGAGACTTCTAGTGAATGTGCGTATTGTCATGTACATAGTTAGCTACTAGACTTCTAGTGAAAGTGTGTATTGTCATGTCCATAGTTAGCTACTAGACTTCTATTGAATGTGTTTATTGTCATGTACATAGTTAGCTACGAGACGTGTAGTGAATGTGTGTTAGCTACTAGACTTCTATTGAATGTGTTTATTGTCCCATGAACGCTGGTACATCAGTACACATCTTGAATAGTGTTAGCTCTCTCCCTCTTTATCTTTTTCTCTCTATCCCCCTCTCTCTCTCTCTCTCTGGTCATTCACATAATAGGTTTTGTCGTGACCCAATCCGTTTTTACCAACTTCCCTGATATATTTCTTCCGTTCCCAATTTTCATTTAGAACTAACGTTCCTGCTTCTCCCTCGACACATCGCGCCACCCCCACCCCCCCCCACCCCTTCTGCAACGCTTGGAATAATAAAGAGGCTGAGACAGTGACGGGTTTAGGTGGCATGCAATTTCAGGAACTAGTATTCACGATCCGCAGCGCCATCGCTTCGTCCTGGCTAAAGACGGTTTCTTCGGACCGGGGCAGCGTGTCAACGCAATCCAGAGCCGACATAATCGTACTACTTTTATAACGTCTTCTACTTTCAGATTTTACATGGTAGTCATTCGGTCAAAAATATTGTCTTCTCATTTTTCTTTCAATCACGAAATATTGTTCAATCACGAAATATTGTTCAATCACGAAATATTGTTCAATCACGAAATATTGTTCAATCACGAAATATTGTTCAATCACGAAATATTGTATATCGGTACAATCAAACTATCTCTAATCTATGCCACCTGAAGAATATTTCTATAAGTACTAGTTTGTAATGTAAAGCCTAATTTTATAAGTACTATTTGGTAATGTGAAGAATATTTCTATAAGTACTAGTATGTAATGGGAAGAATATTTCTATAAGTACTAGTATGTAATGTGAAGAATATTTCTATAAGTATTAGTTTGTAATGTGAAGAATATTTCTATAAGTACTAGTATGTAATGTGAAGAATATTTCTATAAGTATTAGTTTGTAATGTGAAGAATATTTCCATAAGTACTAGTATGTAATGTGAAGAATATTTCTATAAGTACTAGTATGTAATGTGAAGAATATTTCTATAAGTATTAGTTTGTAATGTGAAGAATATTTCTATAAGTACTAGTATGTAATGTGAAGAATATTTCTATAAGTACTAGTATGTAATGTGAAGAATATTTCTATAAGTACTAGTATGTAATGTGAAGAATATTTCTATAAGTACTAGTATGTAATGTGAAGAATATTTCTATAAGTACTAGTATGTAATGTGAAGAATATTTCTATAAGTACTAGTATGTAATGTGAAGAATATTTCTATAAGTTCTAGTATGTAATGTGAAGAATATTTCTATAAGTACTAGATTGTCTTGTGAAGTATGTTGATATACGTACTGGTTTGCAATGTGAAAAATATTGATATATATGTACTAGTTTGTCGTGTGAATAGTATTTATAAAAGTCCTAGTAAGCCTTGTGAAGAATGTTGATTTATAATTACTAGCTTCAATATATCCAATTTAAAAAAAACACTGTGTAATTGTAAAGAATATTTCTATGATAAACAGCACACGATGACAATAAACCTATTTAACACTATGTTCAAATAAACAAGAGAATTGAATACGTAGACAATGTCATGTAACCATGAACCAGCATCATTTAGCGTAGGGATCGGCAACCTATTCCACGCGTGCCACTCTTGGCACGCCAAGCAATTTCAAATGGCACACAGACTCAAATAGATCAACCTATTTCCGTGATAACATTTTCTGTCACATGAAAGCAGTGCTAAATCCACAGCGTAGTCGCCTAACGCCTGAACATTCAGAAAATTGTGTCAGACTCAAAGTGACAAAGTATGTTATCGATATTTAGTAACTGGCCAAGACAATACAAGTGCACGGCTCCAATTAATAATAAAAAATGTTTTAAAAAAAATCTTTCAAGAAACTCTATTTCTTTTAATGTTGTTTACAACTTTACATATTAATGAATATCACTACATAATAATTTATAAAAATGAAATATATGGTAAAATAAGAATATTGGCCTCGACTTGTATAAAATGATTTGTGATGTTTGCACACTGAATAATTTGAAACCTTAAGTTGGCACACAGTTAGCAAAAGGTTGACGACCCCTGATTTAGCATACGTTTAAGTTGATCAATTATCTCTGTGTTCAACGACTCAAGCAATCAATGACAACGTTGTATTGCCTATAATATTATGTTATGCACAGCATTATTCTTGTGCTACTTTCCAGCCTGATTTCTGATTGTATGTTCAATTATAATGAACTCAATTTGATTCATTAGCAATATCATCTAGAAATGAATGAGAGACGACATAATAGTGGACACGGCATCATAGACAAGACTTACTATGGAAATAGTGTTGTTAGGAATATTCTGATAGCAGTGAATGTTGACAACTCGCTTCAGCGGAAGCCAGTCCTAACGAAAGAATGCATCCAGCTGAAATTGAGGGTGGTAGTAACTTGCGCACTCCCTCAATCTCTCTTTCTTTCTCTCTCTCTCTTGCTTCCATATGTACCCTTTCTCCCTGGCAAGATTACATACACCTTCTTTCTCTCTTTTTCATACATTCCGTTACTGTCTTTAATACACCGCGTTTCTTTTTCCGTCTTTCATACACTCCATTTCTCTCTCACTCTTTTCTACACTCCGTTTATTTTCCCTCTCTTCAATATACTAGTTTTCTTTCCTCCTCTCTTTCGTACACTCCCTATCGCGCTCTCTCTCTCTCTCTCTCTTTAATACACTTCATTTTTCCCTCTTATTGATAAACTTCCTTACTCTCTCTCTCTCTCTCTCTTTCATACACTTCCTTTGATTCTCCCTCTTTCATACTTCCTTTCTCTTTCCAACTTTCTCATACACACCGTTTATCTCTCATTATATCATGCACTCCTTTTCTCTCCCTCTCCTTCATACACTCTTTTTCTCCGTCCTCACTCTTATACACTCACTTTCTCTCTCCCTCTGGTTCATACTCCCTTTCTTTCTCTTCCTCTTTCATACACGTTCTCTTTAACATGCACCCCTATTCATATCTGTACATTACCTAACTTACATATATATAGGTACATACACATTTTAAGCGTGTAATCAAATTGACGTTTTCAATCAGTTTGTAATAGTTGCTCGTATACATATTTGAGATGTGGATTGGCATTGACAAAACTGTAAACAAAACAGAAATAAGATAAAAAAATGCTGTTCAATTATATGAACACTACTCCAGTAATCTGCAACGACACAGTGCAACATGGACACATACCTAAAAATCTAAACCAAAGGTGGACAACCTTGTTGGGTCAACGGGATGGATTGACCCTTTCTCATGTAGTAAAGGATCAAGCAGATTGTTGTGTCCTATGGAGGTCCAAGTAGTGTTTTCTGAGGTGTGGTCCCAATTCAAAGTATTCTACTTTTCGATCACCCAGGCGGGCCAGAAAACAAAGGCTTGGTGGGCTTTATTTGACATGTGGCTCGTATTTTGCCTATCATTAATCTAAATACACCAGTATTTATTCTGTCAGATAAGGAAGCTCAGGTCAGTGGGTTGTATAGAAAACAGAGCAATCAGATTGATGAACCTCGGTACCACAATAGTATTGAAAATAATACATTAAATAATTAAGAATAAGTCCATATTGATAATAACATTGAAATGGGAATATGGAAATGACAATAGATAGACAGATGCTGATATACATGGTAATACGACTTGAAGCATGTACGTGTTGGGTCGTGTTGGGTTTTCATGTTGTTGGGTGTCTACAAGAACAACAGAATTGTGCTTGAGAAAGTGTCTGCAGACTCCACTACAATATCGAGCATCAAAATGGAAATATATAGCAGTAGCCAGTCGATTGATAACTGAAATACCTTCTCACGACGTGATGTGTTCAATAGAAGCAGTTTTTGCGGTAGTCAGTCGATTGGTAACTGAAATACCTTATCACGAGGTGATGTTTTCAATAGAAGCAGTTTTTGCGGTAGTCAGTCGAGTGGTAACTGAAATAACTTCTCACGAGGTGATGTTTTCAATAGAAGCAGTTTTTGCAGTAGTCATTCGATTGGTAACTGAAATACCTTCTCACGAGGTGATGTGTTCAATAGAAGCAGTTTTTGCGGTAGTCAGTCGAGTGGTAACTGAAATACCTTCTCACGAGATTATGTTTTCAATAGAAGCAGTTTTTTGCGGTAGTCAGTCGATTGATAACTGAAATACCTTCTGATGACGTGATGTTTTCAATAGAAGAATTTTTTTGCGGTAGTCAGACGATTGGTAAATGAAATACTAACTGATGAGATGGTGTTTTCAAGCGCGCAAAGTATGTAAGATAGAAAAGTGCATATAAGAAATGAATGGACATGTGACAATGTGCACTGATTAGAGACATTGAAAGAACATACTCGTTGGAGGGCAACGCTGTTGTTGATGGCACAGTGATGAGAAGTCATATGATTGACCAAATGATGACATTGATTGGTTTATTACAGATTGAAGAAGGCGATGACGGATGTAGAGAATGAACGTACACAGCGAATTACAGATCGTGATAACCCTGTGTGAGGTGTATCCTCTCTGGGAAGATCCAAAGATTGAACAAAATGGTAGCGTATCCTTTTCATGACGTAGCCATCAACCCAGAATATTTTGGCTGTAGCGTTTCCCTAATATTAAGTAATACATATCTTGAATGTAACGAAGAGTCAATCTCGTATATGTATGTTCCGTGTAACCTCATGCTGGTTTATGATCTAACAACTAAATTTGTTTTTCGTGAAACCCTGGTAATAGACATTTTCTTTTTTCCATCACAATATAATTGTTTCTTATACTACATATGCATTAGTTTTCAAATTTGTGGTTGTTATGTTGTGGTCCAAAGTCCGAACGGCATTAGTTCTTAAAGTTGTAGTTGTTATGTTGTGGTCCAATATCCGATTGCCATTATTTATCAAATTTGTTGTTGGTATGATGTGGTCCAAAGTCAGAACGGCATTCATTCTCAAAGTTAATTTTGGTATGATTTGGTCCATAGTCCGAACGCGTTATCTCAAGGTTTGCAGCATGGCTTGCAGTTCTGAAACATCTGAGCACGGAGTTTAGATCACTGTGACCTATGAGACGGGACGGACAACCCCACCCTAAAAACCTCCTTAGTCGCCTCCTACGATTCCCATGTCGGGCCTCCACAACACGAACAATTTCCTTGCGTAAGGTGAAATAAACATCTATATGATTTCACAGCTGTACTGTATTTTTTGAAACCTTGATTCATGGCACTTTGATGCTCACGACCACCTAGACAGAAATGTAAACATCTGCTGTGACAAACTTGTTGTGTAGCGATATGGCACTCAACATGACATGGTTAAATATTATCATACTTTAGGCTAGGAACATGGCCTCAGGTTGAGTAACTCATGTAGAAAACAATGCACTGCATGTGGTTATGCACCATCTAGCACAACGTATACAGCAACACTCTGGGATCCAACAGGACAAAAAAGTGTCAGGAAGCTTACCTAATGGTGCCAGGATACAGATCACCAAAGAGGTAAACATACAATTAAACAATGCCTGTCACACCAAGTTATATTTATCTTTCGAGTTTCCTGTTAAAGACGTCTTCAAAGATCTTATCAATCTTTTTTTTTCTTTAATGTTATCTACTATAACTTTTAACATCTAAATTAATTCTATACATGTGTTTTAACTCTTCTTTCCATGTTCATCGTGTGTCTTCCTCTTTACAACTATAACTAAATTATTTATAACTTTATAACTATAACTAACTTATTACTAAATTCTATTGGTTCTGTGATAGAGTGGTTAGCTTGTTCCACATATTTCAGAAGCTCACCCGTCTTCCATTGATTACTGACGTAATATAATTAAACCATATACTTGATCAATCATTTCAGATGTTACTATTGTTATTGCTCTTTTGTTGTTATTGTTAATGATGTTGTGTTGTTATTGGTAATGCTGTTTTGTTGTTATTGGTAATGCTGTTTTTGTTGTTAAATGTAATGCTATTCTGTTGTTATTGGTAATGCAGTTTTTGTTGTTATTGGTAATGTTGTTTTGATGCTATTGGTAATGCTGTTTTGTTGTTATTGGTAATGCTGTTTTGATGCTATTGGTAATGCTGTTTTTGTAGTTATTGGTAATGTTGTTTTTGTTGTTAAATGTAATGCTATTCTGTTGTTATTGGTAATGCAGTTTTTGTTGTTATTGGTAATGTTGTGTTGATGCTATTGGTAATGCTGTTTCACTTCAGGAATGAAGAATCTCCGTTCTTCCTTTTCTGTATACAGGAAAGAGTATTGTTCGAAATACCAATCTAGGATGAGCGAAATCTTTGCTACTGTACAATACATTCAGACACAGGTCTTCCACACAAACTTGATTTACTGTACAATACATTCAGACAAAGGTCTTCCACACAAACTTGATTTACTGTACAATACATTCAGACAAAGGTCTTCCACACAAACTTGATTTACTGTACAATACATTCAGACAAAGGTCTTCCACACAAACTTGATTTACTGTACAATACATTCAGATAAAAGTCTTCCACACAAACTTGATTTACTGTACAATACATTCAGACAAAAGTCTTCCACACAAACTTGATTTACTGTACAATACATTCAGACAAAGGTCTTCCACACATTGCTGATTTACTGTACAATACATTCAGACAAAAGTCTTCCACACAAACTTGATTTACTGTACAATACATTCAGACAAAGGCCTTCCACACAAACTTGATCTACTGTACAATACATTCAGACAAAGGTCTTCCACACAAACTTGATCTACTGTACAATACATTCAGACAAAGGTCTTCCACACAAACTTGATTTACTGTACAATACATTCAGACAAAAGTCTTCCACTCACACTTGATTTACTTTACAATACATTCAGACAAAAGTCTTCCACACAAACTTGATTTACTGTACAATACATTCAGACAAAAGTCTTCCACACAAACTTGATTTACTGTACAATACATTCAGACAAAGGCCTTCCACACAAACTTGATCTACTGTACAATACATTCAGACAAAGGTCTTCCACACAAACTTGATCTACTGTACAATACATTCAGACAAAGGTCTTCCACACAAACCTGATTTACTGTACAATACATTCAGACAAAAGTCTTCCACTCACACTTGATTTACTTTACAATACATTCAGACAAAAGTCTTCCACACAAACTTGATTTACTGTACAATACATTCAGACAAAAGTCTTCCACACAAACTTGATTTACTGTACAATACATTCAGACAAAAGTCTTCCACACAAACTTGATTTACTATACAATACATTCAGACAATAGTCTTCCACACATTGCTGATCTATTCCAACAAGATGTATTACAACCAATTGTGCTACTCTTCAATTGCATGTTCCTTTACCTGAGAATATTACCTTCATTATTAAATTCAAATTCCATACAACTGATGTTAGTTCGTAGTGAAACTGTATCACTATCAACTGTGACTGAGACTATGTTCTATTCTCTGTTAGTCTTCATGTTTTCACAACAATTACTACATAAGAGTGCAAACGGACACATTCACTGATTTTATATATATATATATATATATATATATATATGTATATATATATAAAACAAAACATCCATCTCGGGTGATTTCTACAACTCCGCTGTGTTTGAATCAATGTAAACGAGCAGTCTATAATGCTTAAACTGGCCCGTCGTGAGAAGAAAATAATGAATTATGACATGTCCCAACCAACGTGGATAAATATCAACATAGACTTCTATACGTCCCACGGGTCTACATTGTTTAATGTCAACGAATTCTTACTTATGTCATCTATGTTCACAATGATTACTGATGTCCTCTATGTTCACAATGATTAGTGCTAATAGAATGTTGTATGTTCCCAAGAGACCACACGTCGTTAATGTCAATAGATCAATGCGCATGTCACAATATATATCATTATTAATATCAATATATGATGTTACGATGATCAATTGCAATCAACATAAGCCGATCTTCTTAAAGAATATCTTGTATTGTTTATAATTCATGTACATACATTTATTCACAACTGTTCTATATCGTTTATATATTGTAAGATGCATGCGTAACGTGCTGTGGTATAGAGGTAGAGAGCGTGCCTCGAACGATCAAAGTACTAGTCTAAAAGATGAATGTAGGGGAAAATGTCTTAGGAGAAAAGTCACAGGAAAAAAATACACAAAAGAAAATACTCATATGTAAAAAAACCATCAGTATAAAAAACAAACACAGAAAACAGTCAGAAAAGTAATAAAAGATCTTTCTTTGCGTTATTATTTAGTGGTTGGGGCCGAAAGGGAATCAAACAGGTAACCTTCCATGCATGTGGTAAGAGGCGACTAAGGAGATTTGTAAGAAGGTAATTGGTTGTCCCGTCTCACAAAAAGGATTAAAAGGTCTCATAAGTAATGTTGAAGTCTGATGTTTCAGGTCAAAAGGCGAAATATCGCAATCAAACTTTTACCCAGGGACTACTCATTCCGTTCTCTGGATTGAAAACTGCTAATCTACTGCGGTTCACTGCATACGTATGAAAAGTAATTCATGTCTCAAAGACTTGTAAAAACACAAACTAATGTGCAGTCTTGATTCTTAATTTGAAACTGACCTCACATCACGTGGGGCATTCCCATAAGTGATCCGCCCTCTGTTTCTACAAGAGACATAATGAAAATAACTAAATTCTATTGGCTCTGTGATAGAGTGGTTAGCTTGTTCCACCATACGAACTCAATCACAAATTACCCGTACAATAATTTCATTAGCAGTTCAAGTAAATTCGAGTAAAAAGTGTGAGAATAAATTAAAAACTCCTGAGACTAACAGGAATTGAAACCAGGTCCGTTCCATCGGCTCCGAATCGCTTTGCAACTCGAGAAAACGAGCTTTTCCGTACTTGACTAACCAAGGAGTACAAGCGTAGAGGATACTTCAATACGTATACGGAATGTTCTTTGTTGTTGCAATAGTCCTTTTCTCAATTGGTCCATTATCAGTGAAGTGTCATGAAAAAATCACATTGGGGGGGGGGGGTGTAGTTAGTCAAGTACAAAAAAAAACATGTTTACTCGAGTTGCAAAGCGATTCGGTGCAGATAGAACGACCTAGTTCTGCGTTCAGCATCTGTGGCCATGCTATATTGTCAGGCCTGTCGTCAAGAAGTCCACTGTCTTCTCCAGGGTAGAGTGGCTGCCCCATAACTTTTGCCTCAAGTCTGTATCCTCTGGCCAGGATTACTGTCTCTGCTCTTTGTATGTTGGGCAGTCCTGAAGTATGTTTTACGGGGTCTGGGTTCCGGATCCACACGGACATCCATCTGTGTATGATATCCTCAATCGGTAAAGGTGACCCAACGATCTGCAGTGTCCTGTTCTAAGGCGAAATATTGTGGTCTGTTGGCACCTGGTTCAACTCCCCGTTAGTCTCAAGAATCATTAATACTGCATGTGTTATCTTTCAGCAAGCGTAATAACCTTTCATTATAAACACCATCTAAATCACACTTTTTATTCCGATGTTTGTGAACCAATTAAATAACAATTTCCATTATTTAAAAAACTACAGAGTGTATGATTTCAACCTATTGTATACTTTCATTGTCAGTATAGACAACCATCTAGTATAGTACAGTATATACAACATTCTGGCAATCAAAACCAATCCATTTTTTGCACTATAATGATTTTTTGCATTAATGGCTTCTTGTGTGTGTGTTTTTTTTAAATAATTTTAATTCTATTTCTGGATATTTAAAATGTCTGGGATTTTTTTGTATAGTTTTGAATATTCAATATTGTTATTCTAACGCGTTATTGTGAAAATAATATTTACCAACTATTTTCAGTATATTAAAGAACAACAACATTGGACGTCCGAATTTGTGATTCCGTAATTGTAGGCCAATCATTATTTGTATTCCTAACTTGAATCAAACATTAGATAGATCTGGCATTGCTGGGATACTGTTAGTTATACAATCACATTGCAGGGTTTGTCACGTGTGTGCTGATATCTTTTGTAAAAGCATTATCCGATAATTGTCTAGAAAAACTGCTCAGATGCAATTATGATGAAAACATCTGCACCCATGATATACTCATTTCCTAATATGCCACATTGCTAGCCTTCTCTGGTGCTGACTTCTTGTATGGGTTTTTTTTCAATTATGATAGTTTATCGCTGTCAAGGGCTTCTAGGACAGACATTGCAGCAGTAGGAGATACTAGCTTTTTACATTGGCTTGTGTTTTTTATTATTTCTGCATAAATGTACCTATACTTCTGTACAGTATTTTGGAGCAGAAGATTCCATTTGCTGAACATGTGGATTGATTTTCGTTTACTGGATATTCTTCACATTCATACAGATATTCCATTCTTCACATTCGTACAGATATTCCATTCTTCACATTCATACAGATATTCCATTATTCACATTAATACAGATATTCCATTCTTCACATTCATACAGATATTCCATTCTTCACATTCATACAGATATTCCATTCTTCACATTCATACAGATATTCCATTCTTCACAGCTCCGGTTGCTGATTCCTCAGTATACACTTGTGTCCACGATATTCTGGTTTACTTATAGTGTTAATAATTCTAACTACATACCGGATATAAATTAACCGGTTTCTACTTAATGTGGTAGAAACATATTCCTAGGTTGGTGTCTTCTCTCATCTGTTTGCAGTGGTAGAAACATTCCTGGTTTGGTGTCTTCTCTTATTTGTTTGCTGTGGTAGAAACATATTCCTGGTTTGGTGTCTTCTCTTATTAGCTTGCTGTGGTAGAAACATTCCTGGTTTGGTGTCTTCTCTTATTTTTTTGCTGTGGTAGAAACATTTCTGGTTTGGTGTCTTCTCTTATTAGCTTGCTGTGGTAGAAACATTCCTGGTTTGGTGTCTTCTCTTATTTGTTTGCTGTGGTAGAAACATATTCCTGGTTTGGTGTCTTCTCTTATTTGTTTGCTGTGGTAGAAAAATATTCCTGGTTTGGTGTCTTCTCTTATTTTCTTGTTTAGCGTCGAAGTCTGCTAGGTAGGGCCATAGGCGAAAGGAAGCGGCGACACAACTCACTCACTCCCGTTTTCCGGGCTACTTCTTGCTGAAAATATTCTTGAGGACCATTGTCCTGCAGTAAGAGATATCAGGTAGGAGTCTGAGAATATTGTCCGGATATAAGAGATATCAGGTAGGAGTCTGAGAATATTGTCCGGATATAAGAGATATCAGGTGGGAATCTGAGAATGTTGTCCTGATATAAGAGATATCAGATGGGAGTCTGAGAATATTGTCCTGCTATACGAGATATCAGATGGGAGTCTGAGAATATTGTCCTGCGATAAGAGATATCAGATGGGAGTCTGAGGATGTTGTCCGGATATAAGAGATATCAGGTGGGAATTTAAGATCTAACGGCAACATAAATTCATTATTTAACTTGAACTATTTCCAAACAGTAGATTTCTAAGACTTTTATTTTCACATACAAATCAATGTATAACGTGTATAGTGTTACAATATTAGTATATTTTCATCGATTCTGAAACCGATACCTATTTTGATGTAGTTAAAACCGATCTATATATAATTGAACCTACACTATTCTGACTACAGTGCACTTAAATCATTCTAAACAAGCCCTTTATTTCAAGAATTACTTAAAGCATCTGTTTATGAAGTCATTGACAAATGAAAATAAAGATCCACGTATACAAATTCAGCATTGATGTATGAATGATATGCCATATTGGCCAGTGCAACCATCATTTAAAAATGAAAAGAAATTACAAGAAGCCAATTTCGTGCTTCGTCGCACGTTCTCACACGGTACTCAGACGCACCAATGAGAAATCAAATGGTTAGTATGACACCACTTTCAACGAACGAAGGGATGAGGTGGTATTTCAACCTAGAGACACATTAGAAAGGGTAAGTTGATACAACCCAGTACAACAGGTGCATCCATGCCAACATTCATTATGTGCGGACGTACAGCAGAACTCGTCACGCGGTGTAGTATTATGTGATGCGATGCTTAGCATACATATCAGTGTTACATGTTGATTCTCACACTGGTGCTATCAGAGGCTACATGTTGATTCTCACACTGGTGCTATCAGAGGCTACATTTTGATTCTCACACTGGTGCTATCAGAGGCTGCATGTTGATTCTCACACAGTCGTTATCACAGGCAGGTGTTGATTCTCACACAGGTGTTATCACAGGCTACATGTTGATTCTCACACAGGTGTTATCACATACTACATGTTGATTCTCACACAGGTGCTATCACAGGCTAATTGTTGATTCTCACACAGGTGTTATCACAGGCTACATGTTGATTCTGAAGCAGGTGCTATCACATTTTACATGTTGATTCTCACACAGGTGATGTCACAGGCTACATGTTGATTCTCACACAGGATCTATCACAGGCTACATGTTGATTCTCACACAGGTGTTATCACAGGCTAAATGTTGATTATCACACAAGTTTTATCACAGGCTACATGTTGATTCTCACACAGGTGTTATCACAGGCTACATGTTTATTTTCACACAGGTGCTACCACAGGCTACATGATTCTTCTCACACAGGTGTTATCACAGGCTACATGTTGAATCTCACACAGGTGCTATCACAGGCTACATTTTGATTCTCACACAGGTGTTATCACAAGCAAGTGTGAGCAAAAACACAACCGTTGCTTGTAGATAATGTTCTATTGGCTTGTACATATCAGATTCCTGTGATCCAGTTGTTTGCGGGAATATTTTTTTACCATTCATTTTCCTTTTCCGCTGAAGTTAGCGCATAGGTCAGAGGTCAGATCTCTCCAATTCTGTATGTTCAATGCTGTTCTGGGCAGTTCTTTAATAGTATGAATATTGGTTGTTTTACTTTCTCTAAGTATTGTTTTTCTGAGTGTTTCTTTTGGTCTACCCTTGCTCTTTTGCCTGTATGTATCCTTTCAAGAGATTGGTGGTATGTTCTGTTGGTGTCTGCGCGTTGGACATGTCCGATGTAGGACCAACGGCGTTTTCTGATAACATCTGTCATGAAATTAGGATGTGTATCTTCTCTGATTTTATCATTCGATTTGAATTCACTCCAATGGGTGCTAGTTATCCTACGAAGACATGTGTTCTCGAAACTCAGTAATTTCTTTTCTGAAGATAAAGAGCTTTTCCAGCTCTCACATCCATATGATAGCACCGGAATAACGCAGGAATTAAATAAGCGCATTTTCGTGCGTGTGCTGATGGGGGAATATAGGTCTATCAAATATTAATAGTGGGATTAGCAAAGTCGTTATCTAGTTCACTATCAGGCAGTATACCATACAACACCCCACTCATACACACATATCATCTATGTATATCATTATCAAGTTAGTCATACTAAGAAAGTACAAAAACCATACAATGAAAATATAAATATATATTTAACCATCAACTGGTCATTCAATGAAAGTACAAATACATGCTACCATCAACGTGTCACTCAAAACACACATGTCATTATGTAACCATCTTCTGTCATACAAATAACTTACATATTGGTGAAAACAAGGACAACTCAGAGAAAGATCATGCCACCATTACTATGTCATAGGAGCTGCGCAGTGCAGTGGTTAGCGCACAGGCTTCGCATATGAGTTGTGTTGGGTTCATTCCCCAGTTTAGGCGGAAATTTATTTCAGATCGCAACAGATCCCGGGTCGGCTTTGCTTTAAATGGGTACCGGGTTAATCCGGGAAGTAAAGACTGCGAGGGAGAGGAGATGGCTACCGCCCTCATTTGCAGAGCTTCTGAAATGTGAGATCGCTAACATCGCACACCACTACGGCATTAATAAATGCTATGGGTTACTTTACTTTTAATTTGCTTATGTCTACGTGGCATATCTGTCACCATCAACATGTCATATCTATGTCACCATCTACGTGCCATAAAGCCTACGTACTTATATATATATGTATATGTAAACAGTAGTTTCATATTAATTTCACTATTTGCTTATTATACATAGAGTATGTGTATGTAAGTTATACTTTCATTGTAAGACATCGTGTACATATTTACAACACAACACATAACATACAGGCTGACATTATATCATGTGTATAACAGTTATGTAACACATATGTAACATTTATATAACACATATGCCACTCCCAAAGATTACACCACCACTGAGTGAGACACGCAGGTACATGACAGATGACACTCACAAGTCAGATAAAAAGATACTGGACTGATGATACCCACAACGAGTCACACTAACAGGAACATGACTGATTCTGGATTCTGGACAAAATTCCCTCTGGACAAGGATTCTGCCAAACAGGTACACGACTTGTGATACTGACACCGAATCAAGCACACATGTACACGACTTGTGACACTCACACTGAGTCAAGCACACATGTACACGACTTGTGACACTCACACCGAGTCAAGCGCACACATGTACACGACATTCGACACTCATACCGAGTCAAGCACACATGTACACGACTTGTGACACTCACACCGAGTCAAGCATACATGTACACGACTTGTGACACACCGAGTCACGCACACAGGTACACGACTTGTGACACTCACACCGAGCCAAGCACACATGTACACGACTTGTGACACTCACACCGAGTCAAGCACACATGTAGACGACTTGTGACACTCACACCGAGTCAAGCACACAGGTACACGACTAATGGACAGTAGGAGAATACAAACATGTTCATGGCTGATAACACATGAAACGTATTAGATAAACATGTACATAATAACACCTACAACGTATCAGATAAACATGTACATAATAACACCTACAACGTGTCAGATAAACATGTACATAATAACACCTACAACGTGTCAGATAAACATGTACATAATAACACCTACAACGTATCAGATAAACATGTACATAATAACACCTACAACGTATCAGATAAACATGTACATAATAACACCTACAACGTATCAGATAAACATGTACATAATAACACCTACAACGTTGTCAGATAAACATGTACATAATAACACCTACAACGTATCAGATAAACATGTACATAATAACACATACAACGTGTCAGATAAACATGTACATAATAACACACACAACTTATCAGATAAACATGAACATAATAACACACACAACGTATCAGATAAACATGTACATAATAACACACACAACTTATCAGATAAACATGTACATAATAACACACACAACGTATCAGATAAACATGTACATAATAACACACACAATGCGTCAGATAAGCATGTACATAATAACACCGACAACGTGTCCGATAAATGGATTCACGAAAGATGCTAGAATTTGAAAATCAGACAAATTAATCTTAGGTTGATGACGTCAATGCGCGTGAGACAAACAGGTTGTTAGTTGATATGATTCACAATAGTTATTCAAATATGCCAACTCACGTTACACCAACTTCATATTAATACATTATACCACTTGATGTCACACCCCTCCCAGTCATACACTGGTCATACCAATTGTGGTCACCCTACTAGACAGCATACATTGATCGTACTACGTAACGTCGCCTCCATACAGTCATACGAAGACCGTTGCAAGTGACATAATACTAGAATCTCAAACAGACACTGTAGAGAATTACGTCACACTAGGTTGTTAGACAGACACTGTAGAGATTTACATCACACATGGTTGTCAGACAGACACTAAATATTTACGTCACTCTAGGATGTCACACAGACATTGTAGAGATGTACGTCACATTAAGTTGTCAGACAGACAATATTGAGATTACGTCACACCTAACATATTTGAAATCACTATACGATTATACACAGTCTTCTCCTTTCTCTCTCCACACATTTCCTTCCTCTCTCCACACATTTCCTTCCTCTCTCCACACATTTCCTTCCTCTCTCCACACATTTCCTTCCTCTCTCCACACATTTCCTTCCTCTCTCCACACATTTCCTTCCTCTCTCCACACATTTCCTTCGTCTATCCACACATTTCCTTCCTCTCTCCACACATTTCCTTCCTCTCTACTCACATTTCCGTCCTCTCTCCACACATTTCCTTCCTCTCTCCACATATTTCCTTCCTCTCTCCACACATTTCCTTCCTCTCTCCACACATTTCTTTCCTCTCTCCACACATTTCTTTCCTCTCTCCACACAATTCCTTCCTCTCTCCACACATTTCCTTCCTCTCTCCACATATTTCCTTCCTCTCTCCACACATTTCATTCGTCTGTCCATATCTCTCCCGAAAAAGTATTCAATAAAGAACCTTAGAGGAAAACGTTGTGCATTATGTTAGTCATCAAGACACAGTTTGACGAGACTGTATTGTACCACATAATTCCCCGTTAAATATGTCGAGGCAAAGATCCCGGTACTGAAACCTGCAGAAAATACTTAAACATATTTTCCATGCAGTTTTTTCAAAAACAATACAAACATAAAACATACAAACATACAAACATACAAACATACAAACATACACATGCATTTGTTAGTATTGACAATCGAAACAGAAGAGTGGTATGCTAGACTAATCTAGAGTTTATGAGCTGGAGAGTGGTATGCTAGACTAATCTAGAGTTTATGAGCTGGAGAGTGGTATGCTAGACTAATATAGGGATTATTAACGGGAGAGTGGTATGCTAGACTAATCTAGAGTATATGAGCTGGAGAGTGGTATGCTAGACTAATCTAGAGTTTATGAGCTGGAGAGTGGTATGCTAGACTAATCTAGAGTTTATGAGCTGGAGAGTGGTATGCTAGACTAATATAGGGATTATTAACGGGAGAGTGGTATGCTAGACTAATCTAGAGTATATGAGCTGGAGAGTGGTATGCTAGACTAATCTAGAGTTTATGAGCTGGAGAGTGGTATGCTAGACTAATCTAGAGTTTATGAGCTGGAGAGTGGTATGCTAGACTAATTTAGAGTTTATGAGCTGGAGAGTGGTATGCTAGACTAATTTAGAGTTTATGAGCTGGAGAGTGGTATGATAGACTAATTTAGAGTTTATGAGCTGGAGAGTGGTATGCTAGACTAATTTAGAGTTTATGAGCTGGAGAGTGGTATGCTAGACTAATTTAGAGTTTATGAGCTGGAGAGTGGTATGATAGACTAATTTAGAGTTTATGAGCTGGAGAGTGGTATGATAGACTAATCTAGAGATTATTAACGGGAGAGTGGTATGCTAGACTAATACGGCGATTATTAACGGGAAATTGTTATACTAGACTAATCTAGTGATTATAAACAGTAGATTGTTATACTAGACTAATCTAGTGATTATAAACAGTAGATTGTTATACTAGACTAATCTAGAGATTATAAACAGTAGATTGTTATACTACACTAATCTAGAGATTATAAACAGTAGATTGTTATACTAGACTAATCTATAGATTATAAACAGTAGATTGTTATACTAGACTAATCTAGAGATCTGGAGATGATGTTCATTTTCGTGAATTATCTGAGAAATTATTTTGGACTCATTATCAGGTAGCATATCCTGAACAGGATGTAACAGTCGTCAGTCATTCAAATCTTCTGTCGATCTTCAGCCAGCCTTCTTGCTTCTGTTATTGTCATGTTCAGATGGTATTTCATGTCCATCTTCTTCTTGGTCTGCCTCTTGTTCGTCTTTCTAGTATCATACCCTCCATTATGGTTTTATCTGGGCCGTCATGGCGTTTAATATTACCAAAATAGTGTAGTTTTCTTGAAAGAACCATGCTGTTTAGCCAGTTTCCATTTACATTAATTTCTCTCATGATCATTGGTGATCTTTTTGGTCCATGGTATTCTGAGGATCTTTCTTTAACATTTCGCTTCAAATACTGCTATTTATGTTTCTCTCTGTTGGGGATTGTCCAGAATTCACACCCATATATTTCAACTGGGGATATGCAAGCTCATAGGAATATTATTTTTGTTTTTTTGCAGCAGCTCAGCCATATGTTTTTCAATTGTATCAGCTTCGTTGACACCATAGCCAACCTTCTTCTGACTTCTTCATAGCAATCCCCATCACTATTGATAAAAATCAAGATATTTAGAACTCGGGACCCTTTCTAAGATTGGGTACTGGTATGTAGACTGATCGTGTCCATTCCTTGGGCCAACATTCACTTTTTGGACTGCTTATATGAAATGTTGTCCTACCACAGAAGTTCAATTTAAAACAGAACTAAAGTTGTAAAGAATGTATTTTTAAAAGATGTGACAATATTGCATAATTTCGTTTCTTGTATCGGTAAATTCTACAACAAAAGGCACAAATAACTACCCGTCGTTATATAATAATAATAATGATAATAATAATAATAGTAATAATAATAATAATAATAATAACAATAACAATAACTAACAATAACAACAACAACAATAATAATAATAATAAATAATAAAACTGATAACCTGTCAGGATCGTAGGAGTGCTACACTAGAGACATCAGCGCACACAAAAAATTCCTCCAAACATCTCACTCCTCAGCCATTTGGAGGAGTGTAAAAAATCATTACTATATGGCATGCATTGTTATATGATCTATTCAACCGCATATGTTTGTATAATGTGATTATATCAGAGATTAAAACATACATCTGCAATTAGTGGAGGACAAGGTTGTGGTAATCCAGTCACCACGACATATGTTAATAATTTGATATCGTTTAAGAGCAAATGTAATCTAACTTCTAAACACAATGAAAACTGTATAGTGATATAAATTGTTATATATATATATATATATATATATATAAAGACAGCGCCGGATTTAGAATTGATAAAGCCCTAAGCTTTCCGGACGTGCGGAATTGGAAGAAATAATGCTGCAATATGTTTAAGTATATATGAAAATTTGCACAGGAAAGTAGCGGCCCTAAGCTATAGCTTGTGTAGCTTATACGTAAATCCTGCACTGTAAAAGGATAAGATCCGTAAATATGTGTCTTTGTTATGGTCTATTTTTTCTCCATTTCGTAACGTAAAGGAATGAGATTTGCCACAGTTATATAACATTTCAAAAAGATGGCATCGGTTGAAAACACTGCCCAGTTATTCAGCAAAAGCTGACCATTGTTACAAATCGTTGACATTTTACCTCTGACCTGTGTAGAAAACTCAAATAAACAATTGACATAATTAGAAATAATAATGATGCATTCTACTTTTACTCTGTTTTAACAGGTTCACTATTTTTTCTGCATTCATTTCTGTTAATGTCGTTTATACATTTGTCACACATGTTTTTGTTTTTTTACTTGTTCACCACATGTGCATGGTTTTTTTTTGTCCCATGCTGATCTTCGCTTGCGATGGAGGAACATCATCATTTTCGCATTTGTCTATCTGCAATCACAGAAAATTGACCCCATCTTCCTCTTTGTTCTGAAAATCATATCGGGAGATCGATAGTCAATAACGGTTTGACTTACATACCTTTGGTATCTGTCGGCATTAGCTCACTTAATTGCGCGTACGGTATTGAAGCATATTTTGCTAGGAAGTTTGTGTGTTCGATCTCAGAAGCTGTGGGTTTTTGTTTTCGTCAACATATATACACAAAAACAACAAAGTCGTCAGAACATTATAAGTTTACAAATCTGTGTCTGTTGTTTTAAGTTTGTCTTTCTCTTTTTTTGGTAATAAACGTGTTTTTCAGTTCACAAAAGCATATATTTTGCACAGTAATCCTATGGATTTATTTAGGCCTAGACCACTTCTAAATTTCGGAATACCGAATTATTAATAAATTAAATTGTACACACTGTGTAAGACAGGCAATTTCTAAACGCTCTTCAGTTGAGCAATGTGTTTTATATTTGATTACTCTATTAAATCTTTTTTTATAATGTCAAAACTAAGCACTGTTTTTAAAACTTCTCATGAATTAATTGACCCAGCATCTCCTAATTTCGTTTGCAGCTACTCAGACGCCTCTTGGTTGTGAGAGAACGCATTGTTGGTGTGAATTAAAAATGTTACGATTAACTATTAAACAGCGGCTAATTGTGCAAGGAAATGTATTATCACCCCGGGCAATGCCGGGTATTGCTTCTGGTTAATCGTATATATAAGTGATGTTAAAGACAATATATTTCTATCGATGATATAGACTGAATTGCTAGTATTTGGATTTAACACGAATTCAATTTTGTAAGGAAAACGCGGGTTCAGAAGTAAATTCCAGAACTTAAAACCGTTGACTGAGAAGGGAGGTAAGAAATAACAAAATAGCTTATGGAGCAACTTCGCCAAATCAGTTTTATTCCCGAAGGAAGAGTATGCAACGCGCAGTCTCTGGATCAGATTATTTCGGATAACTGATAGCAGTAAATGTTTAGTCGCTTTCAAAGGACTATTCTATCCAGTTTTCAAAACATGGGAGGTACGTACGTGTGTTATGTATTACAGCACCATTATTGTGCTAATATTTGATTCTGTTAGATTCATATGTATGTGTGAATGTGTGTGCGTGCCTCTCTGTCTGCCTTCATCTCTCTGTGTATGGTGTGCGTGTGTGTGTGCTATAAGCACATACGTGTGTATGCTGTATGTACATAAGATAGTGTATGTATGTATATGTTTGCTCTGTATGGATATGTGTTTTTATGTGTATGTACGAGCGTACGTATATAAGATAGTTTATGTATGTGCGTATTGGATAGGGCATGGTGTTTGTATGTGTGTGTGTGTATGTATGTATGTATGTATGTATGATGTATGCATGTATGTTCATTAATGTGCACATGTATATGTGTGTGTGTTTGCCTGTCTGTGTGCGTGCTCGTTCTCGTGCGTGTGTGTGTCTGTGTGCGTGCGTACGTATATCGAAGATAGTGTGTGATGTATATATGTGTATATGTATATAATATATTATGTGTAATGTATATATAAATAGTACTCATGTGGGAATCAGGTAATGAAGTTTTACTGAAAGATGCTCACGTGAAATAATACACACAACAAAACAGAGGATATAATCATACAGATAATAATACACAGAACATAATCGACGTTTCTAACCAAAAGGCCTGTATCAAGATACGCACATAACATCAAAAGACGACGAGTAGAAATGAACACACCACACAAACCTGCCCGAGTGAATTATAGATGTGAGATGACGTAAGGATAGCAACAGGAAGTGAATAAAAACGTAAATATAGGTGAAAACAAAACGAACAATTTAGATGAAGTAAATGATAGAACATAATGAATAGAGGCAAATACCACTCCGGCCAAGAACTAGACAAAAGAGTGGTTGGAATTGAGGACAAATGGTTGAGGGTACACAACTAAAAAATAAGACGATTTTCTAGAGCGTACCTAGATCTATCAATGGTGGTGCTGGATCTGATGGCAGTTACCTGTATATCAAGAACACCCCGGTTGCCATCGCTGTTGAAGTGTTTGACAAAAGGAGTAGGTATTCTGTGCTTCATAGCATGAAGATTGTTACAGAAGCGGTCACAAAATCTTAAGCCGGTTTCCCAGATATATTACTTGCCACAGCGGTTTCATATGATCATGTGAATTACATTACGGGATTCACATGTGAAGGCCACAACCTCTGCCCACTTTCTATACCTCATTGTCACTATTCATCCCTCTTACCATAGCACATCTGTCTACTATAAATATACTGATGCACATGGATTTCTGCTCAACACTTCTTCGCCTCCACCCGCTAGCGCAACTCTCTGCCCTACTCTCAACTTCTTCACCGTTGTCATTTATGTAGCGATGACGATGACTTTCTCGACAAATCCTCTGAGATTGTTGAGATATTCTGTAGACGATCGTTCCCTGACAGCATCATTTCATCGGTTTTGTTCCGTGAAAGCCAGTTATCTCGCCTCGATGCATTGGCTAATTTCCAGGGCTATTGCTCCTCCTCTGATAGTGCTAAACTTGGTCTTAACTTTCTTCCTAATAACTTCACTGACCGACGTATCCTGCTTAAAACGTTATTCCTTTCTCCAGTTTGATCCTAACACCCGTACCGCTTTCCATGATTAGCCTCTGGTTGCCTATACGCGCTACAAAAATTTGAAAGACATCTTTATCCACAGCCAACTTAGCTCTTCTGTTCCAGAGCATTTTGGTACTGTTCGTTGTTCACGCGGTCTTTGCTAAACATGTCCTTATTCGGTTCATATGTTAATCATCTCATTTCCCAAGGCCACTTTCACCATCGATGAGGCCTTTATATTTGAGTCCTATAATGCAATGTACGTGATCATATGTAAAAGCATGAGAGCCGCGTAGCGCACTGGCTTTGCATATGAGTGGTCCTGAGCTCATTCCCCAGTTGAGGCGGAAAGGTTTTTCAGATCGCAACAGCTCCCGTGTCCACCCAGCCTTAAATGGGAACCGGATTAATCCGGGAAGTACAGACTGCGAGGGAGAGGAGATGGCTACCGCCCTCACTTGCAGAGCCTCTGAAATGTGATATCGCTAACATTTCACACCCCTACAGAATTATTAAATACTATGTGTTACATTATGTAAAAGCTGTGGAAAGTAATATGTCTAGGGAACCGGCTTAATATTGAGTGACTGCTTCTGGAATCATCTTCTTGCTATCAAGCACAGAACACCCACTCCTGTTGACACACACTTCAACAGTGTTGACCACCGTGGTGTTCTTGATATTCAGGACACTGCCATAAGATCCTGCACCAGCCATTACAACTGTAAGTACGCGCTAGATATACCGCTTTTTTAAAAAGTTGGCTACCATCAAACTACTTGGATTCAAGTACGACCACATTTTTCTCTTGTTCTCAATCAGAGTGGTCTTTGTCTTTATTCAAGTTGTTCCGTCATCCACGAAATCGTTTTGTTTCTACCTATATTAATGTATTTGTATACTTCCTGTTCCTATCCTTCCGCCATCTCATATTGATATTTCACTCGGACACGTTTGTGTGGTGGGGCCATTTCTAGTCGTCGCCATTTCACGTTGTGTGCGTATCTCGATAAAAATAAAGGCCTTTTGTTTTTGGTTCTAAACGTTGATTATTCTCTGTGTATTGTTATTTGTATGATTATATTATGTGTAGTGTTCTGTGTGTTATTTCACGTGAACATCCGACAGTGATAGTGTTTTAGTCGTCGTTCAGTAAGACTTCATCACCTGTTTCCTACGTAAGTACCGTTTTCATACAGTTTTACAACAAGAATTACCATTTATTAATGTATACACTGTATATGTATATGTGTGTATATATACCATAGTGTGTGATGTATATACGTATGTGTATAACATAGTGTATGATGTATATACGTATGTGTATAACATAGTGTGTGATGTATATACGTATGTGTATAACATAGTGTGTGATGTATATATGTAATTGTGTAACATAATGTATATATGTATGGGTGTATGTATATAGGATATTATGTGTTATGTATATATCTAGATATATAACATAGTGTTTTATGTATGTGTGCAACATAGTGTATGATGTATATATGTATGTGTATATATGTATTTATGCAGGTATACAACATATGGTTTGATGTGTATATGTATGTATATAGCATAGTGTGTGATGTATATATGTATAACATCACACCAGTTTTTGTGCCGGCTGGCGTAGGCGAACTCGGCTCTTCACAGCTCTATATCTCCAGTATTATGTATCAAGATTGGAGCTGTTTCCCTGTCGCGCCAGGTGACTGACTAATTGACCAACTGACTAATATGTTCTCACATTGTCACTCTCTGTCGCTGCTGCCTTCAATCTTTCATGTTGTGACTATGTTATCCAAACCTTCCTGTCTCATGAAGTGGCCAAATAATGAAGATTGCCTTTTTTAAATATTTTGAACAGGGTCATTTTGGCAATGAACTCTTTTAACACCTTCATTTTAGTTTTTCTGGCAGTCCAAGGAATTCTCAACATTCTTTTGTAAAACAATAAGATCTCTATTGCCTCTAATTTCCCACTTTCCATTTGTTTATTGTCATATTACAAAATATATTTTACATGTTACTGAATGTTGTTTTTGCCTGCTCTATTCTGCTTCTTATCTCTGTTGAACTTCTTCCATCTGATATAATCGCATCTGATATAGTTTTATTATTATATTATTTACTTGAAAGCTCTTGTACGGTGATATGTTTTGTTTCATTGAAATAACCATTCCTTCTGTTTTCTATATATTTTGGAAGAGCCCTTCTCTTTACTTTCTGTGACTACTACATTAATTAAATGTTACAAACTTTTAGCAATCAGAAAAGTGACATCCGTATATCTTAATTATTTATTTTATGTCATTCCCAGATATTCCAGGAACATTAACAACAATACGCATTATGTTTTCACTATATAAAGAGAACATGTCTGCTGAAATTACACATCCATGTCTAACGCCGTGTCTTATGTGTTATATTCATATACGTATATAAATGTTTGTATATAACATAGCATATGGTATATATATATATATGTATGTGTATATGTATATACGATAGTGTGGTGTGTAGTGTATATATGTATGTGTGTATATAACATAATGCGTGATGTATATATTTATGTATGTATATTTATATGTATATATATATATATATATATATATATATATATATATATATATATATATATATATATATATATATATATATATATACATATGTATATTATATAATCCGTGATGTATATATGTATGTATTTAAGATAAGGCGTGATGTATGCTTGTATATATATGCGATAGTATATAGTGTATGTATGTGTAACATAGTGCGTGAAGTATGTGTATATATATATATATATATATAAAACAGCGTGTGATGTATATATTATGTATATATGTGTATACGCATGTATATAACAGTGCGTGATGTATATATTATATATGTATGTATATATGATACTGTAGGATTATTTTCTACGCAAGATACCGTCGTGAGTGTAAGCACACATTCACAAATGATAATTTGATGGAATGTAACTTTCACCTTCACTATTATTACTGCATATCGAACATTCAGTACGTCTGTCTCCCTATCCTTCCGTCTACTCTTCTGTCCTTATGGATATCTGTATGTTTATCTCTAGATATGTATGATTTCATTTTTCATGATGAATGACACTTCACCTTGTGTCTCTCTCTGTGTATGTATCCAATCACTTATGCATATTTGTTGTTCTATCTTTCTGTGTTTATGTAAACCTTCATGCCTGATAACATGCCACTGTGTCTCTATTTGCCCATTCCTATGACTGTTTGTCCACCCATTCAAGTATATATTTTTTTGTCATCCATCGATCCATACACCTCGATCCATACACTCATTAATCAATCCATTGATCTAAGACTCATCCATCAATCCATCTATCGAACCATCCACGCACACATTCAGCCACACATCATATCCACATTCCCATTCATCGGATTATACACCCATACATCTAACCATCTATCCGCACACACTCATTCATCTATACATCAATCCACACACACTTATTCATCTATACATCAATCCACACACCCATTTAGCCATCTATCTATCCACACAACGATTCAACCATCCAATGGCTTTTTATACAAATGTCATACTAGAGAGTGTAGCCACCTTACAACCCCTGGCGGGTAATGGGTCTTACCATTGTTATAATAATAATAATACGCACTGCAGCATCGATCCTAGCTCCTGTGAGACTACATCCCTTGATCGCTCAGCATGGCGAACACAGATCACTGCTGCCATCACTCAATTTGAAAAAAAAAAAACAACACTGCGACGGAAGCAGAAGGACAAATCCGAAAACTCTCCTACCCCGAACACTCTGCACTCCTGCATGTTACTGCAATAGAACTGTCCTGGCACGAATCGGACTCATCAAGAATCTACGAACTCACAAACCAAATTAGACAATCACAAATGTTTTTTTTTCTTTCTACTTGTTCATCACATTTATTGTTTTTTCATGCCATGTTCATCTTCGCTTGCGAAAGAGCATCAACATTTGTTGATAGTTAAATATACATCATCAAGCTGAACAAAACGTAGGAAGCGGCGTGTGTGCCTGTGAATGCAAACAACGTGTGTTTATCAGAGATTTGTTGATAATATGTGTTTGTGAGTGATGTGTTAATACTGGGTGTATGTGAGTGATATGTTTCACACTGATGTGTATTTGAGTAATGTGTTTACAATGGTTATTGGGTGATGTGTTAGGACTGTGTATTTGAGTGATGTGTTAAACTGGGTGTTCGTGAGTAATGTGTTAACAAATGTGTTTATGTAAAGTGGTATGTTAGCAGTGTGTGATTATATGTGTCAATGAGTGATGTGCTAGCGATGTGTATTGGGCGTAAATAGGTAAGTAATACAGTTAACTCAATGTTTTAAGTCTCTATGATCGTTAGGCCTATTATCTACTTCATATTCGCTTGCGTGACTTTTATGACATCAAATTATCTGGTGGCTTTCATATGAACCTAACAATATACTGCATTTATGACCGTCATCATATTTTTAGTCTGATTTATTTGTTCACAAGTTGTCATATTTAATCATGAATGATGTTTGCAATCATGACAAAAACATAACAATCAAAAGTTCGTCGTTTTTGTGTTTATTTTCAGGTATTGTGTGTTTCAGGTATTGTTTGTTTTCGATCTCCAGTAATTATACGCAACTTGCTCTTGTTTCATTTGTGTAGAGGAGGAAATCGTTTTCTAGAGCTTTGTTTCATACCCAAGAGACTTCATCTTTCGGCATTACAATTCCTATTGAATAAATCTTCTAAGTGGAGCTTTTATCTCACCAGACGAGTTGGCCTTCTGCTTGGATCATCCACTCTGCATCTAACTTAGGAAGAGGCACTTCGCAGTTGACCAACCATTCTCTTGTAGAAAGACGTATTTATTTTCCATTGTGTCCTCATGTCCCAGACTTAATTTCTTCTGCATGAGACGTGTTGAGCAAAGGTGACAAACGAACTAAGCGTGGCTTGCTTCTCCTCATAGATAAGTCTCTTTCGCCTGCAGCGTCGCCACACATCAGTACAAGATTTCACATGATCATTTTCCACCCACTCGCACGTCCGTCTGTGATGTCTTTCCAATCGTTTGACAATAATGGTCTGTGTTCCAACTCTTATTGCGTTTATCACCCAAACAAGTGAGTGGATTACTCCTAATTCGAGTCAGTAGCTACGCAGATAGCTAACATATCTCTTGTAAGAAAGATAAAATCATTGCCCACTCTGTCTTTGAGCACTCAGTCAAATTACCTACGTATGAGCCGTAAAGGCAACTACGACAGTTGAAAAAGACATAGGTGCATCATCTTCAAAGAAGAGGACATTCTAAACGTCTACGTTGCCTACAACATCAAGATTGTTAGTTCTAACACTGCATTAGTGATTTTAAACAGATTGTGCTTCCTGGCATGTGTTATATTATTGTCCATTGTGCAATGTGAGGCTGTATTCAAAGCTTTCGTCCATCTCCAGGAGTCTCCACTCTAGGTTGACGTATCCAATACCTCGAGCATGACTCATCCAATACCTCAAGCATGATTCCTAGGTTCGGAGTTTGTTGTGACGGTCCTTCTATCGGACATTTCGTGTTGACTATTGTCTGTCTCAATCTGCGTTCCCCAAAGAAACAACAGTGGGAACCCCGTGGTCTAGTGTATGTAGTTGACTGAGACATGAAGTGTCTATTATTTGTAGTTGACTGAGACGTGAAGTGCCTATTGCTTGTAGTTGACTGAGACGTGAAGTGCCTATTGCTTGTAGTTGACTGAGACATGAAGTTTCTATTGCTTGTAGTTGACTGAGACGTGAAATGTCTATTGCTTGTAGTTGACTGAGACGAGAAGTGTCTATTGTTTGTAGTTGACTGAGATGTGAAGTGTCTATTGCTTGTAGTTGACTGAGACGTGAAGTGTCTCATGGATGTAATGGATGTAGTTGGAAAAGATTTGCAGTGTCTAATGGATGTAGTTGGGAAAGATTTAAAGTGTCTGGTTGATGAAGCTGTAAAAGGTTTATAGTGTCTAATGGATGTAATTGGGAAAGATTTAAAGTGTCTGGTTGATGAAGCTGTAAAAGGTTTATAGTGTCTAATGGATGTAATTGGGAAAGATTTAAAGTGGCTGGTTGAATAAGTTTTAGATTTGCAGTGTCTAGTTGATGTAGTTGGAAAATATTTGCAGTATTTAGTGTATATATATATATATATATATATATATTTGGAAGAGATTTGAAGGGGTTATGCGAGAAACTCACTGTTACATGCATCTGTAATATTCGGCACGTCAGTGGCACAAAGTCAGTGATGCAATTCATTGTAAAGATGCTAGATAAAAAGAATTACATCTATGTGGCGCATATAAATGAGAACAACTTCTTCTTGCAGTATCTGATTTACATATAAGCTAAAGCTTAGGGCCCAAAAATGTTTTCTTTCACTATCTATATATTCTTAATTGTTAAAGGGCCCAATATCTCAAATAGCTAAGAGTCTCATATATAAACTAGCTTAGGGCCCAATATCTCAAATAGCTTAGAGTCTCATATATAAACTAGCTTAGGGCCCAATATCTCAAATAGCTTAGAGTCTCATATATAAACTAGCTTAGGGCCATATCACGACTAAATCCAGCCCTGTCTTCTTGGTACTAGGATTATATGAGAAGTACCAAATTGTATCTCCAGATATAGATTAAGAGAGCAATGTCTACATTTGTAGAGATTCCAAGATGAAGGAACATATATTCTAAAATTACATTAAAGCAATTACCATAATAATATTTCTGGAGATGAAACCAAATATAATAATATCGGCAGCTATAAAATAAATAGCGAACATAACTTACCTGATCTAATTCTGAAATTTTGTAAGTAGCATAGAACAGATAAATTAGCAAGTAGCATAGAACAGATAAATTAGCAAGTAGCATAGAACAGATAAATTAGCAAGTAGCATAGAACAGATAAATTAGCAAGTAGCATAGAACAGATAAATTAGCAAGTAGCATAGAACAGATAAATTAGCAAGTAGCATAGAACAGATACACAGAATGAAGATGTCTTTGGGAGTCATCCTATTTCATGATACACACTGCGAGTAAAATCATCATAACAAAAAATACAAATACTCAGAGTCACTGGGTGTACTATTCAAAAGCACAATTGGAATTGTATACGTGCATATTATTCTAGAACTATTTTCTTATCTTTAACTACGACGTGTGCTTGATGAACTTATGTTATTTTACCACTTAAAAAGTTCCAAGCCATTTATTTGAACACAAGACGCCACTATTATTAAAAAAATATGTATTAATTATGCGGTTACGTGTTACTCATGTAGGTAATTATAACAACCCATGAAGGTAATTATAGCAACGCATGTAGGTAATTATAGCAACTCATATATGTAGTTATATCAACTCATGTAGGTAATTATAGCAACTCATGTAGGTAATTATAGCAACTCATGTAATTAATTATAACAATTCATTGAGAATGATATAAGAAAAGGATGTCATGTAGGTAGTTATAGCAACTCATGTAGGTAATTATAGCAACTCATTTAATTAATTATAACAACTCATTGAGAATGATAAAAGATAAGCATGTCATGTAGGTAATTATAGCAATTCTTTGGTACTAATATGGTACACCAGTGATGGTTCTAGCATGGTACAACAGTAGAGAGATCTAGCATTGTACTGCAGCAAATAGTTATAACATCGTACACCAGTAGAGAATTTAAAAAGAGTAAAACAGTACCGAATTTTAACTATGCGTAATAGTAGAGATCTCTAATATGGCGTATTCTTCTTCTGTGTTAAATCTCATACTCTACAAACAAGCAGGATGTGACCTGCAAACGGAGGGCGGTATATTATGGCTGAAACTTTTGCTGCCATATCTGGTCATTTTGCCTTCAGACATCCGACTTCCACATGACTTCTAGGTCATTTTCGCTCTATATAGGATGGGGCAACCAACCTCACCCTGAAGCATCTTACTCGCTTCTTACAACATGCATGGATGGTTAATAGTGTTACTATTCATTGATCCCATTTTGGGCATTGGCAACATATAGTTCATCAATTTTAAAAAATGTATAAGATGCTTTCTTATTAAAGGTATGTATGTTGTATCTTCTGCAGCAAATCCTATTCAGGAAGCTGCCATTTGATTGCATTTTTTACTGCAATTATTTTCTAGGCAATATAGATATTTTAGTAGTTTTCCATTCCTTTTTTGTTTGGTGACCAGGATAAAGTTATATCCTCAACAGCATATTTCTAATATTATTCATTAATTGATAGTTCTAACATGGCTCACAATTAGAGAATTCCACAGTTTCTAAAGATTAGATTATTCTACCAAGTTAGTTCGTTAGTTAGTTAGTCGTCGGATCATCATCGCTGCACACTTGACATGCCCATAGTTGCTGTTATCTCTCCGCCATTACACTTCTACTGACAGTACCGGTCCTATGGTGGTTGACCATCATTCTTCTGCACCCTCCAAAATGTTCACTTCCAGCAACATCGCATTTCAAACCCTGATCTTTAATCCTAGCCATTGAAAAGGAATCATCATCCACACTAGTCTCACTCTCGCGTGCTATATCTCTTATGGAGTTCAAAACGTCAACGTGATGCATTGCCCCATCGCCCTGTGCCACAATCGCGCATGATGCCAGTTTATCCGCTCTTTCATTGCCTCGAACACCCACATGTCCAGGCACGAAAATAAATGTAACTACTTTCAACCTCACCTTTCTGTTAGTCTCATTCCACTGTTAGCGAACAAGACCCACTTGTACCTTCTTAATCATACTCATAGAATCACTCAAGATGCAGACCTGCGTTACCTTATGTTTGCATACCCTATCAAATGCCCTGGTCAGCGCCATAGTCTCCATGATCATACTGCTCGTAGTGACCGCAAAGGCACTACTCTCCTCCCTGATCGTTTTACCTGCACACTGAACTGTGAAGACCCAAGCACTGCGAACATGCATAATTACAGATCCATCAGTGTATGTAATCATCCCCTCTTTGGTTTTCTCACTGACCAAAGCCTGCACTTCTTTCTCCACAGCTGTGGGACACCATTCTCTGCATTCCCTGCTACGTGATATTACTACTCTCAAACATGTTTCGAAATCTGTGGGTAAACATCCATTCCGCACACGCTTTGTATGACATCCTCAGCACGTCCCATCCACGACTTTCATCTCTTAAGTCTGCTGCCTTTATCTTTCTGTATTTCGGAATGCAATGGGTGTTCCTTATTTGATTGTGTAAATATACTGTAATATGTGCTCAGCTGTTGGACAGTCAAGTAGGCATCACATAGCTCTTGTCGATGTGTCTCCTCTGCACCCAAGTATGATACGCATTGCCGCATTCTGGATTCTATCCAGTCTTTCGATCTGAGTTTGGCTAAGAGTCAGAATTTCCAGTGCATATTCCACCACAGCCACAACCAAACCCTGGTACAAAAGAAATAACAACCTCTGCTCACAATGCGCAGCAGCCATAACCTTCTTTGCTGCTAAGCCTTTGCCTGCCCTTATGATAACGTGGTCAGCATGTTCCCTGAAACCCAGACTTCTGTCACAAAACACACCCAGACATCTGATTGTGTTCTACCAAGTTTCACCACTAAAGGTTTATTTAATGATTCACTGGTAGTAAGTAAGGTTTACTCATGTTCATCTCTAGGAAAGAAAAGTAAATATTGTTTCATCTTTACAATGTTCTATCTTGTCTCATTAGTCTGTGTTTCGTATTCCAAGGGGACCAGATTGCTCTCGGCGTACCAAAGATCAACATATAACCACGACACCAAAAGTATCTCTTCGTGGTGCACCGTGGAAATAGAAGTACAGCGGCTCCTGCTTCTTCTTTTAGAGTCACATTTAGGGTTGTGTCCAAAAATGTGCAGGCTGTAGATGAAATGAGAATTGACAGCAAAAAGACAGGCAATATCTCAAACACCTCCGTGCCAACACATACAGCGTCACATTCGATACACAGTCATGCAAGAGTCCGGCCCGAGCATTGGAGGGGCAGCCAAATACGATTGTCACAAATGTGGTAGATGTCAAGATGATTAATGATAGTCGGAAAGACAACATATTGAGTACAGTGAGATGGTAGCACAGCGTCAAATGGCAGCGCTACGTGCAAAGGGAACGAAAAACGATAAACGGAAATTGGATATAAAGTTTTGCTCAGCTCGACAATACGTGTATAGTCCTCGGTGCTCCAAAAATATGTAGAGTCTCGGACTTGGACAAAATTTTACGATGTCGGTGAATGGCACTTAACTAAGACGGTGAGTGGAATCGAGCCCAAATCTACCGTCCATGCTTTTCTATACCGAAATCATGCTCGGTGAGAGAACATGTTCATTACCCGATGGGCAAACCACGAGTATAATAAATTACGTGAGACGGGCTCACTATCAGCGGAACACCTCGTGCGAGATTGTCGTATTCGACACATACCCAAAAACTCTGGATACTGTATCCTGGAGCACTGTCACCCAGGGACATGTTTTGACTTGAAAAGTTCGTGGGCACAGTGTGTGGGAAAACCGTCACGGCGTAGAGTCCATAAACACCCATCGTCTGGCGACAGATAAGTAGACTGTCACAAACTAGGGAATTTTAGTATCCGAATTAAAGGCATGACGAAAATGGATATGTTGGTCCTTCCGATGTGCAAATACACAGTTATGCTGTAAACTATCAGCACAACGTACGTTACGTTTTCCGGCGGAAATCACATGACCACCCGTGCTGGTTATCAGAGAGCGATCGCAGAAGAAAAAATAGTAAAGCAAAATGAATTAAACTGGTTACTAAAAACACTTACCTTGCCTATGAATAAAATATATTTAAAAGTATACATAAAAAACATGCAATAAAACTACACAGGAAAAATCTCAATGTATCGGTCCATATGGGACCTTTTCAAGAGACAAATAACAATAAACTCAACAATAATAAACGAAATAGATGAATGAAATTTTATGAAGCCATGATTCTATGACGCAGAAATGGAAAGGCATCTAGTAAAAGAGAAAATACGTGCATTCATTATAAACAAACTGGAAAGTGGGAAATTAGAGGCAATAGAGATGTGGCTGGAGGTGTTTATAATGAATGCAAGAATAAAGAGAGAAACTGACCCACATCAATAATATAAGAAAAATACCTTTCTTGTCACTTTATGAGACAGGCAGGTTTTAAGAACATAGTCACAACAGGCAAGACTGGAGGCAACAGAGGCAGAGGAAAAATTAGTTTTTTTATCCTATCTCTCCAGTACGATATTCTGTCTTATTAGTACGGTAGCATATCTTGTCTCATCATTTTGTTGTTCTATCTTGTCTCATTATTTCGTTTTTCTATCTTGTCTCATCATTTCGTTGTTCTATCTTGTCTCATCATTTTGTTGTTCTATCTTGTCTCATCATTTTGTTGTTCTATCTTGTCTCATCATTTCGTTGTTCTATCTTGTCTAATCATTTCGTTGTTCTATCTTGTCTCATCATTTCGTTGTTCTATCTTGTCTCAACATTTCGTTGTTCTATCTTGTCTCATCATTTCGTTGTTCTATCTTGTCTCAACATTTCGTTGTTCTATCTTGTCTCAGCATTTCGTTGTTCTATGTTGTCTCATCAGTATGGTGTTCCAACCTATCTCTCTAGTACGATGTTCTGTCTTGTCTTAGCAGTACGGTCATGATTTATTTATATCTATATATTTCTTTGTGCTTATTTCTCTCTATATTTGTTCTATTTTCTCTTGTTATTGAAGACTTGTATGATATATATGTTGCTACATCCGCAAATTTGAACATTATTCTTGTGTATGCCACCTTCCTGTCTAAGGATGATTCTCTACCTCTCTCATCAGACTAATTTCAAGCTGGCGCTATCCTCACTTATTATGGCGGCTGAAATTGAATTACAACACGTATACATCCATTTCTCATAATACTCACACACATACAGACACGTGCACGATGCTGCGAGCTAGGCTAAATACGAAATGCAAAGCAGCGCGTGCGCCTGCGTGCGTGTGTGTGCGTGTGTGTATGTGTCCGTCTGACTTGAACATAATGTTATCTGCCAAGCTATAATTTCATACATTATAACATCACATTAGATACAAAATCCCAGTCTCGTATCATCATGACTAGAAATCTTTTAGAGGAGAGACAGAATATTTTTCGGTGGATTGTTTAGGCTATGAGAAGGCTGAATGTACGCATTTCGCAATGTGATTGGTGATATTTTCTATGTGCATTAATATTTTGTCAGTTTT
Organism: Meghimatium bilineatum; assembly: GCA_034231615.1. Taxonomy (NCBI): domain Eukaryota; kingdom Metazoa; phylum Mollusca; class Gastropoda; order Stylommatophora; family Philomycidae; genus Meghimatium; species Meghimatium bilineatum. The sequence continues at coordinate 54,308,424 of CM067321.1, read as the reverse complement.
TCACGTCGACATGTAGTTATGTGTCATTGTTTCTCACGTCGACATGTAGTTATGTGTCATTGTTACTCACGTCGACATGTAGTTATGTGTCATTGTTTCTCATGTCGACATGTAGTTATGTGTCCTTGTTTCTCACGTCGACATGTAGTTATGTGTCCTTGTCTCTCACGTTGACATGTGGTTATGTGTTCGTGTTTCTCATGTCTACATGTAGTTATGTGTCCTTGCCTCATTTCGACATGTAGTTATGTGTTCTCGTTTCTCATGTCGACATGTAGTTATGTGTCCTTGACTCATGTCGACATGTAGTTATGTGTCCTTGACTCATGTCAACATGTAGTTATGTGTCCGTGCCTCATGTCGACATGTAGTTATATGTCCGTGTTTCATGTCGACATGTAGTTATATGTCCTTGTTTAATGTGGACATGTGTCTTTTGTTTCCTGTCGATATGTAGTTTATTATGTGTCCTTTGTCTCCTAATTATCTTTATTTATATCATATAGTTTGCATACATTGTAGTATGACCTGGGAAGGTGATATCTTAGTGATTCGAAAAATGTTTGTATGTTCATGAGAAAGTGTCCTGACATGTCGCTGCATGTGATTTTACGTGAGCTCTCGGATGACTATTGAGATCTAGGAGAAGAGCTGCGAGAGCGTGTAGTCACTCGTCTTCTACCAGTTGTCCTTATTTCGAGTTCTCTCGCTGTTCATGATCTGACATAAAAATTACTTTCTTAGAACACCCAGTCAGGTGTTGGATTGTTCCCATAAAACAAAACATATTCCTTCACCCAGCTACAGTTGGATTGTTCCCATACACATATTTATTTCTTCACCCAGCCACTGTTTGGACTGTTCCCATACACATATTTATTTCTTCACCCAGCAACACTTTGGATTGTTCCCATACACATATTTATTACTTCACCCAGCTACAGTTGGATTGTTCCCATACACATATTTATTTCTTCACCCAGCCACTGTTTGGACTGTTCCCATACACATATTTATCACTTCACCCAGTAACACTTTCAATTGTTCCCATACACATATTTGTTACTTCACCAACCCACCGTTTTGATTGTTCCCATACACTGAAGTATTTTTCTATCACCCAACCACTTGAATTTAGGGTACCATAGCCAATGTTTTGAGAATTTCGAGAAATGTCGCTATCATTACAGAGCAAGTGAGAAGGCAGCTGAACACCTATGGGAAAACCGTGTGCTTTAACTCGGGTGCATAACTCAGTTTATTTTGACACATACCGCATCTAGCTTTTGCGTTAAGTGCTACGTGTGTACACTTGGCATTGGAAGTGATGCTCTGTTGATAGCTTATGATATGATAGTCACATGTGATATATATCTATTATATATCATATATGTAATATGATATTGTATGATATGTTACGATACGATATGACAGTACACATATGTCATGGTTGTATATCTAGCACTGGATATGTATCACGCCGCCTCGATGTGATGGTACAAATATTTCGTGAATGTGTATCGAACAGTGAATGTGTATCCAGCAGTGAATGTGTATCGAACAGTGAATGTGTATCCAGCAGTGACTGTGTATCACGATACGAGTTTCTAGATATGAGGCTATGCTACCGAAATTATGACGTCACATCAATGATTGGTTTTAAATCAGAGGTCCTACCACCGAATAAGGATGTGTTGGGCCATTGGCGCAAATATAATGGCAACACAATGCATTCCCATTTTCTGGACTACATCCAACTAGAAATCTTGTAGGACCATTGTCCTGTTACAAGAGAAATCCAGGGGGAATTTGAGAATGAACGATGAAGAAGAAGAAAATCAGAGATCCTTTGTAATATAACGGGTAAAATTCAGATTAATCGAGCGACAATAAGGAATCAGTTTAAATTCACTGTATGTCTGGAGTCCTCCTATGTTTGAAGGTCCCCTACATGTTTAGAGACATCTTCTGTGTTTCAAGGCACTCTATATGTTTGAAGACCTCGCATATATTTAGAGACATCTTATATGTTTCAACACATACTATATATGTTTGAATTCCTCCTAAATATGAACATATGATATAGGTTTGAAGAACTCCCATAATTTTGAAGATCTCCTATATGCGTGAAGATCTCCTATATGCGTGAAGATCTCCTATATGCGTGAAGATCTCCTATATGCGTGAAGAACTTTTCTATGTTTGGATACCTAATATATGTTTTAGACATATTTGTGAAAACCTTCTACTAGTTTCGAGAACTCCTATATTATAGAAGACCTTACCATCTTGTCTTACTATTCGTCTCTTTTCAATTCTTCTTCTTCTTTCTGTCCTCGTGTACCTTTCGGTGTTGAGGGGAGAGTGAGTGTACGGTATTTTGCCCTTCTATTTGCCTCTGCTGATGTTATATTTCCGAGTGTCTCTAATACACTATCTATCGACCTTTTACGAGGTGCCGGGCGTCCAATAGGTCAACTGTTTTCGTATCGTTTATTAAGTGTTTTTTGTGTGGATAATACTTTGCTCTTTCTGTCTGGTTATGTGGCCGTACCATTTAACTTGTTGTTTCTGGATGTATTCTATTGATGACTTGATCCCTAATTGTTTCCTAAGCTAATTGTTTCTCTTTTCACTGTCTTCCAGAATCAGCCATTGGGTGTCATCATTTCTCTTTAAGTGTCCAAAATAATGTAGCTACCTTCTTATGGGTGTATATAGAAGTCACCCGTCATTTAGCTTCAGTAATTTCAAAATGTATATGTTCTTCTTTTTCTGGATCCATAATATTAGTAGGATTTTTCTGTAGAAATTTATTACTAATTAATTCATCTTTCATGATATTATCTTGTTTAACGTCCAAGTGTCGTATACATATGATGTAAACATTGAGAAAACACATAATCTTAAAGGTGTTACTTTAGTGTCGTTATTACTACTTTCTCACAGCTTTCTCATTTGTGATAAGTGCTGCAATTGCGTCTTTTAAAAAAAAAATCTTAAATGGACAATAGTGGGAATTGTTTATATTTTCTCCTGAATATTCGAATTTGTTCACATTCCAGTTAGTTCTATATTGTCTATTTCGATTATAGGTTTGCTGTTTATTGTATCTGTTGTCAAAAATGTTGTTTATGAGGTATTTTAGTTAACATATTTTGGACTTATAGAAAGACACGATGGTTTAGGAGATTAATCAAGAAGGGAAAACTTCAAGAAAAGAGAACACGAGGCAGACTAAGATGACAAGATTTCTAAGACGTTCTGAACATGATACTAGAGGACGCTGAATTACTTGCACAGAACAGTACGACTTACAGAGTGGCATGAGGACTATGTTCTGTAAAGGACATGTCATATACATAAAGATATATTATATGTTTTATATGACCAAATTATTTGATCATGTATTAAGTGCTCATGTATTATATGACCATGTATTATGTAATCATGTTTATGTAAGCATGTGTTATGTGTCCATGTATTATGTGCTTATATTATACTATTATGTGATCACGCATTATATGACCATGTATTATGTGTTCATGTAATATGCGATCATGTATTAAGTGATCTAGTATTATATGACCATGTATTATGTAATCATGTTTTATGTAAGCATGTGTTATGTGACCATGTATTATGTGCTCACGCATTATGCGATCATGTATTATGTGATAATGTAGTATTTGATCATGTATTATCTGAGCGTGTATTATGTATCTTCCATGTAGTATACGTTCACGTATTATATGATGTGTATTATGTGACCATGTATTATGTGATCATGTTTTATCTAAGCATGTATTATGTATCCATGTATTGTTGGCCATGTATTACATGATTGTGTATTATGTGATCATGTATTATATGTTCATGTAAAATTAGATAATGTATTATATGTTCATGTAAACTTAGATAATGTATTATGTGTTCATGTAAAATTAGATCATGTATTATGTGACCATGTATTATGTGATAATGTAGTATCTGATCATGTATTATCTGAGTGTGTATTATGTGTACATGTAATATTAGATCATGTATTATGTGTACATGTAATATTAGATCATGTATTATGTGTACATGTAATATTAGATAATGTATTATGTGTACATGTAATATTAGATCATGTATTATGTGTTCATGTAATATTAGAGCATGTATTATGTGTACATGTAATATTAGATCATGTATTATGTGTACATGTAATATTAGATCATGTATTATGTGTACATGTATTATGCGATCATGTATTATGTGTACATGTAAAATTAGATCACGTATTATGTGTACATGTAATATTAGATCATGTATTATGTGTACATGTAATATTAGATCATGTATTATGTGTACATGTAATATTAGATCATATATTATGTGATCATTTATTACGTGTCCATGTATTAAATGTCCATTTATGTTCCATTCATGTATTATGCGATCATGTATTATGTGCCCATGTATTATTTATCCACGTGTTATGTGTCCATTTATTTTGGTGGCATGTATTATATGATCATGTATTATACGCCCATGTATCATGTGTCAGGTTAACATAGAAGGTCTTTACTACAGACTTCTTCTTCTTCTGCGTTCATTCTCAAACTCCTACTGGATCTATCAGGACCATGGTCCTGCTAGATTTCCAGCAGGATGTAGTCCAGAAAATAGAAATGCTTTGTGTCGCCGTTTTATTTGCGTCAATGGCCCGACACATCCGTCTTCGGCGGGCTTTACTACAGTGATTCAATAATATGTGCGTTCTTGTCGATATTTTTTTTTAAATAACACTTTTGCGTAGACTCATATACCGTTTTTATGAAAGGAATTGATAAGTAATGCGTGATATGTGCTTGTGAACCTATTTATGAGGATGATTTCAGTAATGTTGCAAGGACGTGGGATGTGTTTGATATAGGTATTGCTTTGATCGACTCTGGTTTGGTCTGTCTTAATCATTTACCACCTGTTAGTCTCCGGCTGCACAAATACATGGCTGGAAAAGCTGTGTTTACCCTCGGCTGCAGATGACTACGAGCCCAAGACATTTTTACAGAACATAAAAATGTTGAAACAATATTTATCAACAAGCATGGCATACAGTGCTAAGAGATGCGGTTTGATGAGAGACTACGTGCTATTTGGCGTAATAGTTTCTGTCAACACTTCAAATGTCACACTAACTATGTAATCTCAATAAGTTTTATATGACCGTCTCTACTGGAAGAATCTTTGTAAGTACGTTTTGTCTCTCTTCGACTGTAATCTGGAAAGAAAGCCACGAAAACTGATTTCTTAGCGGTTCCTAATACGGCTTCTGAATGATTACTTTTCTAAACAAGTATTTAATAAACGACACAAGGTGGAAGTAAGAGCATACAATCTTGTTTACAAGACTAAGATTGTGTGAATACTGATTACATTCAAGAGTTAATGTAGTATAGATCTGTAGTTATAGATCTATTCTTCAATCGATATCTAGATATTATAGTAATATATTTATACTTATATACTGACAACTGGATAGAGTAATTATAGATATATGCGTCTATCCTGATAGCTAGAAGTTACAGTAATAGATGCATACATCTATCCTGATAACTAGATACAATAGTTATAGATTTAAACTTATATCCTGATAACTAGATGCAATAGTTATAGATTCAAACTTATATACTGCTAACTAGATACAATAGTTATAGATTCTTCTTCTTCTTCTTCAGCGTACATTCTCAAACTCCTGCTGAATTCTCTTGTAGCAGGACATGTCCTACTAGATTTCCAGCAGAATGTAGTCCAGAGAATGGAAATGCGTTGTGTCGCCGTTTTATTTGCGCCAATGGCCCGACACATCCGTCTTCGGCGGAAGTTATAGATTCAAACTTATATACTGCTAATTAGATACAATAGTTATAGATTTAAACTTATATCCTGATAACTAGATACAATAGTTATATATTTAAACTTATATCCTGATAACTAGATGCAATAGTTATAGATTCAAACTTATATACTGATAACTAGATACAATAGTTATAGATTCAAACTTATATACTGCTAATTAGATACAATAGTTATAGATTTAAACTTATATCCTGATAACTAGATACAATAGTTATAGATTCAAACTTATATACTGCTAACTAGATACAATAGTTATAGATTTAAACTTATATACTGCTAACTAGATACAATAGTTATAGATTTAAATTTATACCATGATAAGGATTTCGGTAGCCTGGTTGATAGTGAACGTACTTACTATCACCGGGTACAGCGTGTCAGATTCGAAACCGCGCAGGAATAGAAAAACAAAAACGAAACAATTCCGAAAGTGAGTTCTCGCTTGATCCGACCGCTTCTCCATTAGACCACGCTGTACATGTGTCCCTGTCGCATGGATTAAGGAAGCTAACCACAGCAAGGAAGAGAACTGAACAATTTTCTTAATCCAGGACGACAGGTTTCTGCCATGGTCATACCTATAACCAGATACATGATAACGAGATACTGTAATTATATAGTTTCACTTCTCTTGTGATAACTAGATATTTTAGTTACATATTTCTTTGTATATCCTGATAACTAGATACTGATGTTATAGATTTTTGCAACTATCATACTCACTAATTCATGTAATTTCAGATTTATATTTCTCTCATCATGACTAGATACGAGTTATAGATGTATAGATATATCCTAATAATTGGATACTGTAGGTATATATTTATAATTCTATTAGACATTAACCACCTTGCAACAGCAACTCCTTAGTAGATGAGGTTTGAAACCTCATATCATTTGCTCTGTTTATGTATTGAGAATTAAGATTCATATTGATATGAACTAAAGCTATAGAGAAACCTCCCAAATGCACACAATGGTTCATTTATGTGACTTGTCCATTACAGAACGCTGTCATCATTGGTATGTTCTGAAGGTCTTTCGATAACTTGTGTCCGTCGAAATATTGGCCTGCCTCGTTTTCGCTTGCGTACGCCTTTTCCTTACATGATTAATCTTTCTAAACCATCTTGTCTCTGTATAAGTTCAAATTACGTTAGCTTGCTTCTTGTTTTTATTATTTTGAGACTTTGCTTATTTTTTTAATATTGCTGGGCATTGTTAGTCTTTCTGTCCATGATGTTTTAGGACATTTCTATAATATTTCTTCTCAAATGCTGATATTTTTTCTTCCACAGTAGATGGCATTGTCCAATATCTCACACTCATTTGCTCTATCCATCTATCTCTCTATACGATTTGCCCCGTGTTTTCCATGCGAAGTCAGGGTATGTTTGTTTGTTTTTCGTTCGCTCCATTGTAACCATCACGGATATCCGTGCGATTTCCGCCGGGAGCGTGATTACGTTGTGCCACCGGTATGCGCCTTGTAGGCCTAGCACATCCGATTTCGGCATGCCTTGACAATTCGGGTGGGCTACCCTTAGCCTGTGACAGCCTCTATATCTGTCTCCAGGCACGCGTAGTGGAGACTCTTCGCCCAGACTATTTTCTTGCTCTTAGTCTGACTCAAACGAGGTGTTCCACTGTCTATGAACTTGTCTCGTGTAATTGGACGTGCTGTGCCTGTGCCCATTGGGTACTGAACCGTTTCTCATCCGTGAGCCTGGTTCCTTAAGGGGAAGAACTCAACAGAGGAGTTGGACCCTGGCTCTTTCGCCCTCTTAGCCGAGGTGTCATTCACCGACATCGTGTACCCCTTGTCCAAGTTCGAGTCTCACACCACGCGTTTGAGAGCAAGGCGTTCTCGAGCTGAGCGTCCTTGTCCCAATAGCGCCTGAGCCCATCAGGTACTGAACCCTTTCTCTCTTCAAGTGTATTTCCGGTGTAGGAAAACCTGACAGTAGAGTTGGGCCAGGGCTAAATCGTTGTCCCTTTTGTGCCTGAGCGAATCGAGTACAGAACCCTTTCTCTCTGCAAGTTACTTCCGGTATAGGAAACCTTGACAGTAGAGTTGGGCCAGGACTGCCATCGTTGTCCCTTTCTTGCCTACACCCATCGGGTACAGAACCCTTTCTCTTTGCAAGCATATTTCCGGTTTAGGAAGGCTCGACATTAGAGTTGGGTTAGGTCTTTTGCTTTACCAAACGCCGATGTATGGGTCTGGGTCTCTGCCTGTTAGGAACTCTGGTAACTAGAAGCCCGTCTCGAGCTGACGGAGCTTGTAGTTCCCTTTCTTAGGGACTTTTCACTTTCTATTTGCAGTTCGCGCTGCCCTCTAGCGCTGTTCTGCCCTTTCATTGTTTCATTGTACTCTGTGTGAAACATATTTGTCTCTCGCCATGCATTTACCTTTACGTGCATTTTACATTGGCCGCCCCTCCAATGTTCGGACTGGACTGACTAGCTTCACTGTATGTCGACAGTGTTGCTATATGTGGTGATGCTGGTGGTGTCGGAGATATTGTCTGTCTCTTGTGCAGTCAAATCTCTTTCCATCTGCTACCTCCACATTCTCGGACACGATCCCCAAATGATTTGGCCAGAATCAGCACGAGCTGCTGTATTTCTGTTTCCAGGGTGCACCACGTGGAGGTACATTTGGGATCTTGGTTATCTGCTAACCCTGGGTCCGCCTAGAGCAATGCGTTCCCTTTGCACCCCGAAGTCAGGGTAGAAGAGGTCTCTGAAGATGACCTTCTAGTGTGCTATTTGTAAGTTTGTTTCCGTGGCCTCTTTTATTTCTGTGATCCATGTTTTACTTGGTCTTACTCTGACTTTATAGCTGTGATACCTATGTATCAACACACAGATATTTTCATCACATACACATCACATACACATCACCTACACATCACATACACATGACCTACACATCACATACACATGACCTAATCATTTGTTATCATTCGAAAAATATAACTTCTTAATAGTTGCAACTTTGCTTTCTGTTTCTCCTTGCCGTTGATTTTCCATTGATGATGCTGTTGTAGGGCAGTTACTAATTTCTTTCTGATCTCTGCATCATGTGTGCTCGTCCATCACAAGTGATAATAACCATTTTTACATCCACTTTTGAAATGTTAGTTAGAATTATGACAATGTATAGTTCATAGATGGCTAATGAGCCCTATTCGAGATGTATATGTTCTTAGAAAAGTTCATAAATGAATGACCACTGTAGGCGGAATTTGGTCTATCAGTGACTTTCTAGCCTCTCTCCGCTGATGGGCTGCAGCAATTCTCTTATTTTCACAACATGATGCGCTCTTTTTGACTGTAGAACGGCATGTAGGTCTATTTTGTGCAAGATCTCCCCATGTGTCTTGGTCTATTTCAAACGACTTCAGTTAGGTCTTTAACGAGTCTGTGTAGCGCTTCTTTTGGTCACCTTGAGACGTTTAGCCCGTCTCCAGCATACCCTAGAGAAGTATCTTTGACAGGCGATAGTCTGGCATACGACCAAATGTCCTGCCAACGAATCTGTGGCTGCATCCGGATATTGTCAATGCTGGGGATACTAGATCTGTCAAGGACAGTGGTATCTGGAATCTTGTCTTGTTATCTGATGTTCTTGACTTTTCTAAGACACGTTGTGTGAAAGTGATTGTCTTTCCTCACATGACGTTTTATATACAGCCCATGTTTCGCTAGCGTATTTACAGCATTGGAAGTACCACTGCTCTGTAGACTTTTAGCTTAGTCCGTAGGTTAATGCAATTTCTACGCCAAACATTTGCGTACAATTTGACGAAAGTGCCACTTGCTTTGGCGATCCTTGTATACACTTCATCATTAACGTTGGCATCTTGTGAGAACGTACTACCTAGGTATGTGAATCTAGTCACAACTTTCAGTGCTACACCATTTATCTTTATGCAGGACTTGACATAGCTTTTGCCACAAGCTGGTTGTAACATGACTTCTGTTTTCTATGTGTTTATAGTACGTCCAAAGTTGGAACAGCGTTTGGAGAATATGTCTATAATAATTTGTAGATCAGCCTCGGAGTTGGCATTTAGGACACAGTCATCAGCAAATAAGACATCCCTGATTGTGTGTGAATTTACTTTGGATTTTATTCAGAGCCGCCGAATGTTGAACAATGGTCAGTCAAGCGTGGAGCCAGAACACGCCTCAGGCAGTCCAAGGGTTCTGTGTACACACGACACGTTAGTTTAGGCCTACTTGTAGCTACATAGTGAACAATTCACTGTGTTGTTGATACTAAGTAAATTAGTTCACCACATAAATGTCAGAATTATTATTATAGAGTAACTCTTTTATAATAGAATAGATATATACATTTAACAACCACAAGCAGTCTGTGCTAAGACTGCATTATAAACTCTGGTGAACGGCAGCGGCAGTCTTTTGAGTATCGGTTGATTTGTTGTATGCGAGCTATCCACCCACACGTCATGAACATTTATCATCGTTTTGTTTTATTTACCTACTTCCACTTAATAACACAATCTCCCGTATTTAATTCGTCTTTGCTAATGTTTATATTTGTTTGCATCTAGTTTTTCTTCTTGCGGTTAGGACGTGCGGTTAGTCAAGCACGGAAATACCAGTTTACTCGTGTTGCAAGGCGATTTGGCGTCCTCAGAACGGACTGGTTCAGATCCTTATTGAGACATTTTAGTGTTGATGCAGATGTTTGAAGGATAGTTAGTATAGATGTATGTATATGGAGACTAGTTAGTGCAGATGTAGATATATGGAGGCTTGCTAGTGCAGATGTAGATATGTGGCGGCTTGTTAGTGCAGATGTAGATATATGGAGACTAGTTAGTGCAGATGTAGATATATGGCGGCTTGCTAGTGCAGATGTAGATATATGGAAACTAGTTAGTGCAGATGTAGATATATGGCGGCTTGTTAGTGCAGATGTAGATATATGGCGGCTTGTTAGTGCAGATGTAGATATATGGCGGCTTGTTAGTGCAGATGTAGATATATGGAGACTAGTTAGTGCAGATGTAGATATATGGAGGCTAGTTAGTGCAGATGTAGATATATGGAGACTAGTTCGTGCAGATGTAGATATATGGCGACTTGTTAGTGCAGATGTAGATATATGGCGGCTTGCTAGTGCAGATGTTGATATATGGCGGCGTGTTAGTGCAGATGTAGATATATGGCGGCTAGTTAGTGCAGATGTAGATATATCGCGGCTTGTTAGTGCAGATGTAGATATATGGAGTTTAGTTAGTGCAGATGTAGATATATGGAATCTAGTTAGTGCAGATGTAGATATATGGAGGCTAGTTAGTGCAGTTGTAGATATATGGAGTCTAGTTAGTGCAGATGTAGATATATGGAGTTTAGTTAGTGCAGATGTAGATATATAGCGGCTTGTTAGTGCAGATGTAGATATATGGCGGCTAGTTAGGGTAGATGTAGATATATGGCGGCTAGTTCGTACAGCTGTAGATATATTGAGTTTAGTTAGTGCAGATGTAGATATATGGAGTTTAGTTAGTGCAGATGTAGATATATGGAGTCTAGTTAGTGCAGATGTAGATATATGGAGTTTAGTTAGTGCAGATGTAGATATATGGAGCTTAGTTAGTGCAGATGTAGATACATGGAGTCTAGTTAGAGCAGATGTAGATATATGGAGTTTAGTTAGTGCAGATGTAGATATATGGAGTTTAGTTAATGCAGATGTAGATATATGGAGTCTAGTTAGTGCAGATGTAGATATATGGAGTCTAGTTAGTGCAGATGTAGATATATGGAGTTTAGTTAGTGCAGATGTAGATATATGGAGTCTAGTTAGTGCAGATGTAGATATATGGAGTTTAGTTAGTGCAGATGTAGATATATAGCGGCTTGTTAGTGCAGATGTAGATATATGGCGGCTAGTTAGGGTAGATGTAGATATATGGCGGCTAGTTAGTGCAGATGTAGATATATGGAGTTTAGTTAGTGCAGATGTAGATATATAGCGGCTTGTTAGTGCAGATGTAGATATATGGAGTTTAGTTAGTGCAGATGTAGATATATAGCGGCTTGTTAGTGCAGATGTAGATATATGGAGTTTAGTTAGTGCAGATGTAGATATATGGAGACTAGTTAGTGCAGATGTAGATATATGGAATTTAGTTAGTGCAGATGTAGATATATGGAGACTAGTTAGTGCAGATGTAGATATATGGAGTCTAGTTAGTGCAGATGTAGATATATAGCGGCTTGTTAGTGCAGATGTAGATATATGGAGTTTAGTTAGTGCAGATGTAGATATATGGAGACTAGTTAGTGCAGATGTAGATATATGGAGTTTAGTTAGTGCAGATGTAGATATATGGAGTCTAGTTAGTGCAGATGTAGATATATGGAGTCTAGTTAGTGCAGATGTAGATATATAGCGGCTTGTTAGTGAAGATGTAGATATATGGCGGCTAGTTAGTGCAGATGTAGATATATGGCGGCGTGTTAGTGCAGATGTAGATATATGGAGTTTAGTTAGTGCAGATGTAGATATATGGAGACTAGTTAGTGCGGATGTAGATATATAGAGTTTAGTTAGTGCAGATGTAGATATATGGAGACTAGTTAGTGCAGATGTAGATATATGGCGGCTAGTTAGGGTAGATGTAGATAGATGGCGGCTAGTTAGTGCAGATGTAGATATATGGCGGCGTGTTAGTGCAGATGTAGATATATGGAGTCTAGCTAGGATAGATGCAGATATGTGACAGCTGGTTGGTGTAGATGTAAATATACAGTATTTTTGTTTAGCTACTAAATATGTCTAGCTATGACATTACTTTTATGTGTCTTACACGATCGTTTGGTCTGGAAAAAAATGGAGGTGGTGCGAGCAGAGCAGTACTGCTCATGACTAAATCTTTTGATCCATGAGCCATTTGTTCTGCCACAGAAGATGCATGATAATGTCTCGTCACTGGACTATTGCACCTTTCGCCTCCGTCATCGTTCTTCCGCTATACTTGTGATTGAATTATATAATGTTCTAGCACCATTCTACGAGCAACATTTTCATGCTTGGCGATTATTTGACCATGTTTTCAACGTTTTCACGTTTCAATGTTTTGAAGACGTTATTATGTATGCATATCTAGTTGTTACCTTATTACAGTTTATTTGCCCGTTTATTACTTTTGTCTATCTAGCGATCAATGATCCTCTCTCTATTCCTAGCACCCCATTTGCTGTACTGGATTTGTTATTTATAGTGTTCCCATGAGCCTACGGGGAAGGAAAGCGGTGTACCAGATATTAACATTATGACATCCCATGTATGTTGTAGTAGGCGACTAAGGAGATTTCAGGGGCTGGTGGTGGGATTAAATTCAGTCACATCGTATAGGTCAACGTGAACCAAAATTACCAATGCAGAAGTCAAATATATCTGAGCAAAAGACATATGATATTGCGCTAAGGTTTTAGACAACCTGTGAGACGTTTTGCTGAAAAAAAATGTTGGTTCCGTTATTTGCATTTACTAATGAATACTAAGTGGGAGATTGGAGGCAACAGAGATGTGGTTCTACAGAAGAATGCTGAGAATACCATGGTCTGCCAGAAAAACAAATGTAGGGGTGTTAAAAGAGTTAAATGCGAAACGGACCTTAATAAACAATATAAGAAAAAGGCAATCTTCCTTTTTTGGCCACTTCATGAGACAGGCAGGTTTAGAGAACATAATCACAACAGGCAAGATTGAAGGCACCAGAGACAGAGGGTGACAACGTGAGAAAATATTAGACAGTTTGACAGCCTGACACGGCAAAGAAACAACAACGACTTTGATACATAATACTGTGGACAGAGAACTGTGGAAAGCCATGACCGCCTACGCCACCCGGCATGGCACCTGATGATGATGATGAATGAAATACTCAGTGATGCTTTAGTCAACATCCCCCCACCGCCTTTACTTTCCCTAGATACATGGCATCCATTTATCAATTTTCTTAAGTTTTTGGTCTACGAGTTTCGGATTCTTCTTCTTCTTTCGTTCACTTGAAACATGTCTATATCTGTAATTCTGTCTCCTTAATAAAACTCACTGTCTTTTGTAGTTCATACAGTGTCCCATAGAGCTTTGATTCCAGTGTTGTTTCCTCTGGCCAATATGTCTGCCTCAGCGTTTCATGCTCAGAACACTCTTGAAGTATATGTTTGGCACTCTGTGCTGCCTGTCCACATGTACACATGGCCTTGTTGCCAATCTTGAACTTTGTATACATGTGACTGCGGAGTCGGTTGTGTCCTGTTCTGAGACGTAGAATTATAACTTGTTCTGGTCTGTTCATAATGTGATAGTCATCTTGTGTTGGTGTTTGTGGCTTTCTTATTGACTTGATCATCTGTTTTTTCTGATGGTAGGTGATTGGTATATCTGGTTGGTCTTCGGCAGCACCTTCTTTAGCCAGTTGGTCTGCTTTTTCATTTCCTGGTATTCCACAGTGAGAGGGTATCCACTGCATGGTTATCCTATACTGGTAAGACAATTCGCTAAGTAGTTTTTTCAAGTCTGTTAGTTTTCCAGACTGGAGAGCTTGAAGCACTGACCTTGCATCTGTCAGGAATACCACAGGCTGTAGGCCAGAGTTGGAGTTCAGCAGTTTTTTAGCTGCCACACTAATTGCCTGGATTTCTGCATCATAATTATTGCAGAATTTTCCTGTTGGTGTTCTGATTGTATCTCTAGGCTTGTGTGGATATTCTATATATACACCTGCACCTCCATTCCTCACAGCATTCTGTGCTGACCCATCTGTGTACACTCTGACCCATATATCTTGTGGATATTCCTCATCCAGGAAACTGAGGGTGACTGTCCTTCGCTGCACACTGTTCTGTTCGTCCTCGCTTAGTATTCCTTTCACATGGGTCTGAATGTATATTGGCATTCCATGGCTTTCACTCCATGGGGTTTGTTCTGGTACAGACCTTAAGGGGCTGTCAACTTCAGGTAGGTCTGTAAGTTGTCTACGGAGTCGTTTAGCTTGATGGATAAAGCTGCTCCTTTTCAGTCGCCCCATTGCTAGATTTTGGAATCTTTCCTTCATTGGATGACTTGGCATACACTGAAACTTTTCTGCTTGAATTAGTACTTTTGTGTCTCTTCGTTCGCCAAGTGTTTGCATTCTTCCCATTTTCTGCATCTCTGCTATGGGTGTTGATTTCATTGCTCCCAACATTATTCTAAGTGCCTGGTTTTGCACTTTATCTAGATCTTGTAATGTGGTGTTTGATGCAGGACACCACGCAGCTGAACCATATTCCAGGTGTGGTCTTATGCCTTGCTGGTAAACTTTACTGAGTATATTTCCACTGGCTCCCCATGTGGTTCCACTTAGTTTTCTCAGGATAGCTAACTTCCTTCTGGCTTTTGTTGTTGCTTTGTTTATGTGCTGCTTCCATGTCAGCTTATCATCAAAAGTAACTCCGAGGTATGTGGGTTGTTTGTCTTCTTTCAAGGGCTCTCCATCTATCTTGATATGACCAGCTTTTTGTTTTGGTGAGAGGGTAAAGAGTGTAGTGCTGCACTTATCTGTGTTAATGCTGACGCACCATCTATTTGCCCATAATGTTAGGGCATCGATAGCTCTTTGTATTTGTTTAGTGGCCACTGTTGCATGTTCTTCCGTGCACCAGATCACCAGGTCGTCAGCATACATTGCCACTTTGATCCCGTGTGGTAGTTCAGCAACTAGGTCATTGATGTAAACCAAGAAAAGTGTGGGTGACAGGACTCCTCCCTGGGGGACTCCATGACGCAGTAGAACTTTCTTGCTCTTGCGACCATCTAATTGTACCCTGGCTCTTCTATTATGCAGGTATGCTTTTACCCATTTGTACATTCTTGAGCTAACCCTGCAATTTCGCAATTTCTTTAGGAGCCCTTCTTTCCAGACCTTATCAAATGCTTTCCTGAGGTCTATCCATGCTGCTAGTACCAGTTTCTTTTCTTGGAAGGCATCCTCAATCTCTTGGGAGATGTAGGTTGCCTGATCTTCAGTAGAGTAGCACTGTCTGAAACCTGCTTGCTGTGATACCAGAAGGTTTTCACTTTCAAGGTACCACTGCATCCTAAGATTGATAATGCGTTCCATTGTTTTACATAGACAGCTTGTGAGGCTGATGGGCCTGTAGTTGGAGACTGTGTTGCCATCTTTTCCTGATTTGAAGAGTGGTATCATTATTGCTTCTCTCCACGCCTGTGGTACATTACCTGTGGACCAGCTTGTGTTAAAGATCTGCAGTAGCTTTGCTCTTGCTGCAATTCCCAGGTTTCTAATCATTTCAGTGGACACTCCATCAGCTCCAGGGGACTTTTTCATTTTCAATTTGGATATTGCATGCTCCAGTTCTCTCATTGTGATTGGTGCCTCCATGACTTCAGGTATAGGTTCACCTTGTCCAATGTTTTGCTGGTTCTCTCGAACCTCCTGTTGTTTGTCTGGGCTGACTTTGACGTTATTGTCTTCTGCAAAGGAATCTGCAAAGTAATCAGCTGCATGTTTACCTGTTAAAATGTCTCTATCTTTATAAAGTGTGATCCTGGTATTTCTCCCTGTACCTTCATCATTTAGTTGTTTTACAAGTTTCCATAATTTCCTAGTATCTCTTTCTAGGTTCAGCGACTCTGTTTTTTCTTTCCAGCTGCTCCGTCTGGCTTGTAACTTGGCCCTTTGAAATTTAGCCTTTGTTTGCTGATATTTGTTGTGATGTTCTTGGCTAGGTCTGTTCTCAGCCTGCTGTCTAGATGTTTCCATCTCATTTTGCAGCTTTTCCAGTTCATCATTCCAGTAGGGTTTGTAGTTTTTGCGTGCCCCCCTGGGTATGGTTTTACTAGCAGCATGTAGTATACATCTATTAAACTCACTCACTGCTCTATTGATGTCTTTGTCCAAGTTCATGTCCTTAGCTAGAACACTGGTTAAATGCTGGTACATTTTCCAGTCTGCCCTTTTATAATTCCACCTAGTGAGCGTGCTGCTGTCCTTGGTAAATTCATTGTGGATTTCCAGAAATACTGGTCTGTGGTCACTACCTCCAAGCTGCTTTCCAACAACACGTGTGATGTTCCATTCCAAGCCTGGTGAGTGGAATGCCAGATCTGGTGTAGAGGTGGTGTGCCATGCTCTCGAGTAGAAGGTTGGCGAGTCTGCTGGCTGGTTAATAAGAATGAGATTATTTTCATCCTGCCAGCTCTCAAGTTCCTCACCTCTCTTGTCGATATGATCGTAGCCCCAGCTCTGAGAGTGGCTGTTGAAGTCACCACACACCATAAGTCTCTCTTTGTCTGGAATTGTGTCTAGTGCTTTCGGATTCTAATTTGATGAGCTCAAAGACGATGTCATATACTGGGGTAAAGTTGTATAAAGTAATAACAAAACAGATATCTTTAAAATTAGACCAATCGTACAGCGAGTACATATCGTATATTGATAGTACATAGAAGAGTTCAAGAACCACAGAGAGACGCATCAGCACTAAAACAACCAGACAAACAACAAAAATACCTTGTAGATGTAAGGAATAGATATGAACATCTAATGATAGAATGCATGGAAGAATACAGAAGGGAAAATGCAGAAGAGAAAATAGATAATAAATGGGACAGCCTAAGGAAAAGTATTCAAACATCAAATGAAATTTTTACCAATAAGAAATGTCAAGAGCAAACAAACATCGATGACATATTAAATGTTAGAGAAAATGTCAGAAGGAAAGCTAAAAATTCCCCAAAATACTCAATTATAGACAAGAAGATACGTAACATGTGCAGAAGAGCGAAAACACAATGGCTCGAAACAAAATGCAGGGCAATAGAGGAGATGTCCATACAACAGAAGACAAAATTAATGCATAATGAGATAAGATAGATCACAAATAATAAAAAAATCCTATAAATGGGGATGTCTGCATTAAGGATAAGAGTGGAAAACAATATTTGATAAAACAGAAGTACTTACAAGATGGGCATATTAGGTGACAGAATTGTTTGGCGACCAACGGAATAAAAAAAAACAACAAAAAAACAATAATACACAACAACGATGGACCAGCAATACTGAAAGCAGAAGTAGAACATGCAATAAAATCAATAAAATATGGAAAGGCTGCAGGCTCCGACAACATAACAGCAGACATAATAAAAACTATAAATTATTTTGGTGTAGATACTATCACATAACTTTGCAATGACATATACCAAACAGGTCACATACCTGAAGACCTATCATCGTCAATATTCATACCACTACCTAAGAAGCCCAGGGCTGTAGACTGCACATCATATAGAACAATAAGTCTAATGAGTTATTTAACTAAAATACTCCTCAAGATAATACATGAAAGAATTAAGAACAAGATAGACATGGAGGTCGGTGAAGAACAATTCGGTTTTAGGAAAAACAAAGGAACCAGAGAAGCTATACTGAGTGTCCGACTAGTGATAGATAAATATTTAGAAGTCCAAAAAGTATCTATATTTGCTTCATAGACTACAGCACGGCCTTTGACAGAGTCCAACACGAAAAATCATCAAATGCCTTTAGGAAGTAGGCATAGATGGAAATGACATCAGACTGATTATAAATATATATTCATGACACCTTATTGAAGTCCTTAATTGAAGGTAAAGTGAAAGGGAAGCGAGCAAGAGGTAGGCAGAGATACACGTTGGAGTGTAACATCACACGATTGACAGGTTACAGTCTAGCAGAGTGCACCACCAAGACATGAGACATGGAATGTTGGAGTTTCCTTGCAGCCAACCTTTGTTTCGGAGACAGCACCTGATAATGCTGACAGCCAATGATTGTATATAAAATTAACAATACCACATAATGTGATGAATGTTGTTGTGAATAGGTTTAGGTTTTAGATTAGGTATATTGATTATGCTCTTCGCACATCGGACTTTTCCATAGGTGTTCTCAGATCTCCGCTAAAGTAAAGATAGCGGCTGATGGTTCCCGTTCTGTTTTTGTTGAGTACTTTTTTAAAAAAATGTTCGTCATGTGTTCTGTTCGTGCTTCGCCGATGCTCACTCCCAATTCTCGCATACTCGATACAGACTAAAGCATATTGATCTTAAAATCATCGATGGTGCAGACTCTCGTAGTACATTGTTTATTTCTGCTTTGTCCATAGAAATAGTGTTTGTTTATTTTTAGATTGTACGCAAATGTTTGGCGTAGAAATGGCATTAACCTACAGACTAAGCTGAAAGTTAACAGAGCAGTGGTACTTCCAGTGCTGATATACGCTAGTGAAACATGGACTGTGTATAGACGTCATGTGAAAAAACTCAATCATTTTCATACAAATTGTCTCAGAAACGTTATGAACATCAGATGGCAAGACAAGATTCCAGATACCACTGTCCTTGATAGAGCTGGTATCCCAAGCATTGACAAGATCCTGATGCAGACACAGATTCGTTGGGCAGGTCATTTGGTGCGTATGCCAGACCATCGTCTGCCAAAGATACTTCTCTATGGTGAGCTAGAGAAGGGTATACGATCTCAAGGTGGCCAAAGGAAGCGCTACAAGGACTCGTTAAAGGACTCACTGAAAGCCTTTGAAATAAACCACGATACATGGGAAGAACTTTCACAAAATAGATCTACATGGCGTTCTAAAAAGAACGCATCATCTTGTGAAAAGAAGAGAAATGCAGCAGCTTAACAGCGGAGAGCAGCTAGAAAGTCACGGATAGACCAAGATCCGTCTACAGTCGTTATTCCATGTCCAAACTGTCCAAGGACATTTACAGCTCGAATAGGGCTCATTAGCCATCTACGAACTCATAATCAAGGACATAACTAAAATTGAATTTTCAAAAGTAGATGTAACAAATGGGCATCATCACTTGTGATCGACGAACAACATTGTTTGTTATAGAAACAGAACCAGTTAAATTTTCGACTCGCTTGTTGTCCTCTACATACCTGTGTGTTCTGAATAGAGTTGAAAGCCATGCTGCGCAATGATAACCAATTAGTTGTCCTCTAAAATTACTATATCCATCACCTACGCATTTACCTGCATTGAGTTTCAAGGTAGCTCGTCTGGCTAAAAAGGTATCTGATGATAGTCAAACAGATTTGTCAATAACATACTTTCACAAGAAACAAATGACCAAAGCAATTAGAAATCCAGCATCAGCACAAGGTGATTACCAAATAATGAACAGATCAGACCAAATTGTCATTCTGTGTCTGAGAGCAGGATACAACCGACTCCACAGCCACATGTAGGCCTATACAAAGTTCAAGATTTATTGAGAATCCTAGGTATTGCCAGTAATTAGTTATTACTTCCTATGTGCAGTGTGGTGGTTTTTCTCAGCTTACTTTCATACCCATGAGATTTCAGCTTTCAGCTTAGTGCATTGCCTATTGAAGGCGCTTTCTACTCAAAGGGGGTATATAATTGCACAGATTACATGTTCCAAAGCTTCCATAAGAGAGCCTCAATATAATGGTATGTTTTACTACGGTTTTATGTTGCATGGGTAATTTGTCTAGTGTGTCATTGGTGAGACTCACAGACACAATCGCATGTCTGTTACACATTGATACAGCTGAAGTGGTTATAATAACTTTATTTATATCATTACATCTTACACAAAAAAGTAATCTTCTTTTTTTTGGCCACTTCATGAGACAGGCAGGTTTAGAGAATATAGTCACAACAGGTAGAATTTAAGGCAACAGAGACAGAGGGCGACAACGTTAGAAAATATTAGGCAGTTTGACAGCCTGGCACGGCAAGGAAACAACAACGACCTTGATACATAATGCTGTGGACAGAGAGCTATGGAGAGCCATGACCGCCTACGCCAGCCGGCATGGTACCTGATGATGATGATGACATCGTACGCAATGATACATATGAAGTGTTTATAATTACTGTATGTATATCATTAAATCTTATATCACAATGATGCATATGAAATATTTATAGCAACTGTGTTTATGCCACTACATATTTCTCAATAATGTTTTCATTATTTTTTTCTAGTAACCACTAACTGACTGGACAGGGAAGTCTTGATAGGCACGCTGGGTGTGACCTGAATCTATGGCCATAACAATTTGGGCCTGTAAAGTCTGCCCCATTTGTCTAAATGTATGACGCCAGCAACCGAACAGAGATCACGTCTGTATGGCTGAAAGCTAGCTGTCTGGAACTCAACTTGATTCCCTCCACAATATTTTCCCTATGGTTTACAAGTTTCTACTCTCCGCGCGTGCTCTATTCCGGTGACGGTAAGTAGATTTGATTGATTTTTCCTGCTCCCTTTTCAGTAACCACGATCGCTTATTTCCCATTTTCATTAACTGGAGTAGAAATATTTAAATGTGCATGCAAGTAATCGAAATGACACCGTGGGGTTAATTAAAACCACATTCCTACATTCCCTCCCAGTGTATGACAATCAATGCATCACTTGTGTAGAGATTTCATCACATAACATCATTGTGAATCTCGTCACAAATCATCATTCATCTCATCTCCTTTACCGAACTTGTACAGATTTCATCACAAAAAATCAGTGTGATTTCCTTCACCGTACGTGTACAGATTTCTTCACAAAACATCAGTGTCATTTCCTTCACCGCACCTTGTACAGATTTCTTCACAAAACACCAGTTTGATTTCCTTCACCGTACTTGTACAGATTTCTTCACAAAACACCAGTTTGATTTCCTACACCGTACTTGTAGAGATTTCTTCACAGAACAGCTGTGTGATTTCCTTCACTTTAATTTGGCATACGACAGTAGGAAGTATATGTTCGAATGATTTGTCTGCTGTAGTCTGTCCATGGCTTACGACAGTAGGAAGTATATATTGCGAGTGATTTGTCTGCTGTAGTCTGTCCATGACCTACGACAGTAGGATGTATCTGTGCGAGTGATTTAACACTATGATATGTCAATTCGGTGGTTGGGATGTTAAATAAAACATTGAACTATTAGCAATTGTTTGCAAGAATGTCTTATGCCATAGATGGAATTGCATACAAAAATATACATGTTTTGTTAAGGTAAACTTGCTTCAATTAATAAAAACCTATCCACGGCAATACTATGTCTACAGTATCAATCGATCTCTGACGGCAGATTCTAAATAGGAAACAAAAAGTTATCATCAAGTATTTTATTGTGTGAATGTTTCGTATTATACAGACTAGCTGCTTGATACATGAATGGATGGGGTGCATTGTGTCTTCACAAATGTGGAAAATTGCGTAGATCTTCTTCTTGTTGTATGTGATTAGATAAAATATACTTGCCAGCATTTGTGGTCATTATCCTTGACTATGAAAATTTGATACATTATATATTCTATATATGGGTACCATTTGAGGATACAATTAATTAGGATATAACTCTACGATGTCACAAATTAATAGTTCTGTGCAGTGAGACGAGGACGGTGGCATTCAGAGGGAGACTGAAAAGAGTACAAACACCAATTTACTGGAACTATCAGATTGAGGAGAGTACAAACACCAATTTACTGGACCTATCAGATTGAGGAGAGTACAAAAACTAATTTACTGGAACTATCAGATTGAGAAGAGTACAAACACTAATTTAATGGAACTATCAGTGCTCAAAAGCTTGACTATCTTCTGAAATAGATTGAACAGATATAGACATGCGTGATATTTCAGTATATTACTAACACTTTCTCTGGTCATGTGTAAAGGGTAATTAGAGAGCGTGTACACTAGCTTTAAGTGAACGTGCTCAATTCACTGAGTAATTACATAAGATATTTATTTCAACATGTTAGATGAAATTCCTGAGTAAAGCTATGAAGGTTACCAGAAAAGATGAATTTCAGAAACGAAGACATCAAAGAGATAGTAAAGACTATGCCATGCAAACAATATAAAGAGCTACAACAAATCAACTAGTTCGGACACCTTATGCGAATGGAACCATCACAACCAGCCATTTATACTTACAATAGCAGAAAGAACGAATGCAAAGCAAGAGGAAGACCAATAACAAGACGGGAAGATTCAATCATAGAGATTGTAAAAAAAAACACGGCTAACCATGGCAATCGCAACAAAATTGACCAAAGACAGGAAACTCCAACTTCCCCACGACGCCTAACATCACAACTTCCCCATGACGTCTAACATCACAACTTCCCCACGACGCCTAACATCATTTATGGAAAAAACAATACATAGGGACACAATTAGTATTATAATTTAAAAAAATAAAGGCAATTAATATATAAACTAAACCAATCATCGATAACGTTGCATTAGTACTGGAGCACGTCCTGCTTTCTATGAATGCAGTTTCTCATCCCTAAATGCACCCGCGATCTAACTCTCACATATGGGTTTCAATCGCTGTAACATGCGAAGTATCAACACTCTGGGAGAATCCTCAATATAAAAACCAAGCCTAGACGAGAGCGATTAATGAAATTATAATCAATGTATGATTAGACAAGAATGTGAAGATTGGTCTCGGTGGATTACGTGGATGATACTATCAAATGGCAAGACGGGTATACATTAGACTCTTTATATTTTCAAATATTTAGTAATAATAATACGGTTTTGAAAACTAGCAGAACTCACTCCTTGCGTTAAAGATGGCCATTTTTATTACTAGCCGTTTATCGTTTGGCCCGTGAACGACTTTGTCTTTTTATTCATCTGGAAATAGGACCGTAAACGTTTGCCGAATTCTGGTCTAGAGTGAGGTTGGCACATAGCGCAACGTCTCCTAACTTTAATGGGGACGTGTTTGAGTATAAATAAATCACTAGCAACTGTTTAATCCACTTTGCAGATAATAATATGTCAGACTTTGAGTTCTTAGTTATCACCTTACACCCCAGAGATATACGTCAACACAAGTCTGATAAACAACTCCGGGAAGTATCATTCTGTGTAAACTATATGCTGACATAGACTGAATTTATATAGCGATGCCGTGATGTTTAAGCAAATCACTACTACTTTCTATGGCCATGAATTGGGTACAGGGAATTGAGATTTTCTTCAAGTGATTGTTGTGAGTTCGCTGATTATTTACAGAAGATAGTTATTTCATTTTCTATATGAGAGTCATAATAAAAACAAATATGAATTTCTAAAGAGATTTAAGATACAAGCTAAACCATTCATACATAGCGTAACATTTGTGGGGAAACACGTTGCGCTTCCAATGGGTGTAGTTTCTCATCCTCTGAACCCACGTGCCATCTAACCATCTTATGTGGATTATAATAGCGTTAACATGTGAATGTTCATTCTTTGAATCTTCATACATATGTAACATTCTGTGAATATCTTCGATACAAAAATCACACAAAATTAAGAGCGATTGAGGAAATTATAATCATCGAAAATAACGTATATTACTAACGCATGTAAATATTGGTTTCGGTTAACTACGTGGATGATACTATCAGATAACTGTTAGAAATTAAACTCTGAAGGCGGGTTAATGGAGAGAAAAACAGAAAATGGAGGGACATTCATACCACCCTGGTCATCTTTCATCATGTACTATATTCAGTTGTCTCGACTCTGTCTTGACACTGATATAAAATCGATGAGAGAGTAAGGTTGATGAATAGAGCAACTTCTCCTAACTTTAATGCGTCAGAGTTTGAATCCAATAAATTACCAGTTAAAGTTTCAATCCGTTACGGAGTAACTATGCCATAATCGATTTCTGTGCATCTCAATAAAGGAAGGAATGACTGTTACAGCGTCTGTTTTCATCATTTTCGTAAATATGGTTTGGAAAAAACTCCGAGAAAAATAAATGCCATACACTCACAGGCAAAACTGCCATGCACTCCCAGAAATTGTCAAACACTCCAAGGAAAAATTGTCATGCAATCCCAGAAACTAGAATAAACACCCAGAAAAAACTGCCATACACTCACAGGAAAAACTTGCATGCACTCTCGGAAATGTCATACTCTCCCATAAAATGTAATACACTCCCAGAAACTGTCATACACTCCAATAAACTGACATAAATTCTCAGAAACTGGCATAAACTCAAAGAAAAAGCTGCCATAAACTCCCAGAAACTGGCATAAACTCCCAGAAACTTGCATACACTCCCAGAAATTTGCATAAAATCCCAGAAACTGGCATAAACTCTACGAAAAAAAAGAATCGTACACTCCAAGAAACTGACATAAACTCCCAGAAATATGGCATAAACGAAAAGAAAACACTGCCATACACTACCAGAAACCGATATAAACCCTCAGAAACTGGAATAAACTCAAAGAAAAAACTGTCATTCACTCCCAGAAACTGGCATACACTTAAAGAAAATAAAACTGTCATACACTCCCAGAACCTTACATAAACACCCATAAACTGGCAGAAACTCCCGGAAACTGTCTTGCACACCCATAAACTGGAATAAACTCAAAGAAAACACTGGCATACACTCCCAGAAACAGAAACTGACATAAACTCCCAGAAACTGTCATAAACTCAAAGAAAAAAACTGGCATACACTCCCATAAACTGACATAAACTCCCAGAAACTGGCATACACTCAATGAAAAACCTGTCACACACTCCCAGAAACTTACATAAACTCCCATAAACTTGCATTAAACTCCCAGAAAATGTCATACACATAAAGAAACTGGTATAAACTCCCAAAAACTGGCAAAAACTCAAAGAAAAAAAACTTTGATATACACCCACATACACGTCATATACACCCACAAACTGACATAAACTCTCAGAAACTGGCATACATTCCCAGAAACTGTCATACACTCCACGAAACTGTCACACTCCACGAAACTGTCATACACTCCCAGAAACTATCATGCACACCCAGCAACTGTCATACACATACAACACCGTTCAGTTGATACATAGCATACCTATTATATACCTCTAGCAGCCATTACCTGTGTTTCACCTATTATTATTTGGATCTGTTATCGTACTGCTGTGGAATGGGCGCAAGAAAGCTTGCAACGCGTCCGGAAGAAAGTTATACAAATAGTAATGGTATATATCATAGTCACCACACCCCCTTGCGGCCATGAGATAAGTGCTTGGACTATTGGCAAATATAATGAAGATAAGGAGCGCACTAGTATGCTAGTTTCTCTGTGTATTAAATATTCACTGCACTAAAACATGTATCAATGATATAAGGAATGTATTGGAATGTTAAGAGACGATTACTGGCTACATTCTTTCTTAGTAACATAATCGAAATAGAAAAATGGATCGATACTGTTACGAAATTTGCACACTATCAGGGTGGTATCATCACTGTTGACATTGTGCTACCTGCAAGCAAGCGCGAGTAAGTATTAAACGTCTGTTGTCAATCACGATGATATAGTGATACTGTTTCCAGTTCAAAGTGAAACATATCATATCATCCATGGTGATATAATGATACTATTTTCAAGGAGAGGATACTAGAATTGTAGGTATGAAAAGAATACTAGAATTGTTGGAACAACATCTGTGGTAATAGATATTGAAAAACAGAGACTGAAATGGTTGGATGTCAGGCAGTTTACACGACTGACGGGCTATTTTACATCGGTCTTTACCTTGGATGTTAGTTTATTTATATATATATATATATATATATATATATATATATATGTGTGTGTGTGTATATATATATATATATATATATATATATATATATATATATATATATATATATATAAAGACCAACAACTATGGGAGATAATGAACAGCATGGTTTTCCCAAGACATCTGATTCAACAAATAGAGGAACTTTACCAAGATCAAAAGGCTGCAGTGAATTTAGAGGACGATCTCTCAGAGTGGTTTGAGGTACAGAGTGGAGAAAGGCAAGGGTGCACATTCTCCCCATACCTGTTCAACATCTACGCTGAAAGTATAATGAGGAACGTGAGAGAAGACATACACAACACTGACTACCACGCTTTAAACATAGGTGGATTCCTAATCCCTGAACTACGCTACGCAGACGACACATTGCTTCTTTCAAACGATATAAAGGGTATGGAACAACTAATCAAGAACACAAAGAAATATAGCGAAGCACAAAATTTGTATTTAAACACGCAGAAAACAAAAATCATGTCAACAGATATAACAACATAACAACCAAAAATCAGAATAGACAATACCGAGATAGAATGTGTGGATACATTTGAATACGTAGGAGCAAGTATCAACGGTGCAGGAGACTGCATGGCAGAAATAAGGAAGAGATTGGCAATGGCATATTGCAAAATAACACGGCTGAAAAACATATGGAAAAACAACAAAATAGAAACGAAAGTGCTAATGTTACGAACTTTTATTTTTCCGGTTGCAACATACGGCTGTGAAACATGGACTCTAAGTAAAACAGCGGCAAAGAGGATCAACGCCTTCGAGCTGAAATGCTACAGGAAAATACTTAGAATATCATGGAATAATAAAATCATAAACTCAGATATTATAAACACACTGATATTCCAGAGTGTTGGTTACTAAACACAATAACAAAAAGAAAACTACGCCTGTTTGGTCATATAAAGAGACATAACTGTTTAGAAAGACAAATAATGGAGGGAAGAGTACCTGGGGAGGGAGAAGGGGCAGACCAAGAAGACGATGGACTGACGACATTAAAGATAACATGAATACATCGCTAGAAAATGCAAGCCACATCGCCCAAGACAGAGAGAGGTTCGGAGAGTTCATTGGGAAGACAAAGTTCTGGAAGGAATACGTCACATGACACACATATATGTAATTTTACTAATGTCTATGCAAGCTTCGGGAGCCGCGTTAGCGCAGTGGTTAGCGCACTGGCTTCGCATATGAGTGGTCCTGGGTTCATTCACCAGTTGAGGCGGAAATGTTTTTCAGATCGAAACGGCTCCCGGTCGGCCCAGCCTTAAATGGGTACCGTATTAATCCGGGAAGTAAAGACTGCGAGGGAGAGGAGATGGCTAGCGCCCTCATTTGTAGAGCCTCTGAAATGTGCTATCGCTAACATCTCACACCCCTAC
Organism: Meghimatium bilineatum; assembly: GCA_034231615.1. NCBI lineage: Eukaryota > Metazoa > Mollusca > Gastropoda > Stylommatophora > Philomycidae > Meghimatium > Meghimatium bilineatum. The sequence goes on along the minus strand of CM067321.1, from coordinate 54,280,410 downwards.
GGCATTAATAAATGATATAGGTTATTTTACTTGCTTACTTACTTACTATTCATTCATTCATTTTCATTCATTCTGTTCAAAGCTATTCTGTGCAGTTCTTGAATAGTATGAATATTGGATCTTTTACTTTCTTTAAGTATTGTTCTTCTGAGTGCTTCTTTTGGTCTACCCCTTGCTCTTTTGCCTGTAGGTATCCATTCAAGTGATTGGTGGTGTATTATGTTGGTGTCTGCGTGTAGGACATGCCCGATGTAGGACCAACGGCGTTTTCTGATAACATCTGTGATGAAATTTTGATGTGTCTCTTCTCTGATTTTATCATTCGATTTGAATTCACTCCAATGGGTGTTAGTTATCCTACGAAGACATTTGTTCTCGAAACTCAGTAATTTCTTTTCTGAAGATAAAGAGCTTTTCTAGCTCTCACATCCATATGATAGCACCGGAATAACGCAGGAATTAAATAAGCGCATTTTCGTGCGTGTGCTGATTGACTTTGACGTCCAGATATTAGACAGTCTGTTAAATGCACGTGATGCTAGGGCAATGCGAATTGTAACTTCTGGCATGACATCTCCGTCTAGTGTTAATTTGCTTCCTAGATAGGAGAATTTCTGTCCTTTTTCATTTTGTTGTCTTACTTACTATGTAAGCTACATATTTAACTACATGGACCGAACCGCCCAACATAATATTTAGGCCGGTACGAGTTTACTCCCACATAAATCTCTAGAATATGCGGCGTACTTATGTATGCATGACTAATTAATCTCCCAAATACAACCCTCTTACGATCAAAACAGTCCATGTGGAATTTGTTATTGGTTAAATCTGTTACTTTAGGTACAGATATAATGCGAACACTGGCTTTTTGAAAGTGTCTAATCCAACAATTCAGATAGTAACTGACAAGCAGGGTGAAGTTATTATATTTCTAACATATATTAGAGCGAAATGGAAAACAGATCAGCCTGATAAATGAAATAATGGTTAGAAATAAGCGGAGATATTCATTTAGGCAGTACATAAAGGATATACCGGAAACGTTAGGGATGAAGTTGTGGGTATTTGCTGATCTATTAGTGGTTATGCATATTATTTTGAACGCCGTTGGTCCTACATCGGGAATGTCCTACGAGCAGACACCAACATAATACACCACCAATCTCTTGAATGGATACCTACAGGCAAAAGAGCAAGGGGTAGACTAAAAGAAACACTCAGAAGAACAATACTTATAGAAAGTAAAACAACCAATATTCATACTATTCAAGAACTACACGTAGTACCTTTTAACAAACAGAATTGGAGAGATCTGACCTCTGCCCTATGCGCTAACTTCAGCGCAAAAGGAAAATGAATGAATGAATGAACATTATTTTGACATTTCTTTAGGAAAGAATAATAATAGAATGTAGGCAGGTTTGGCTTAGCTCAGAGGGTAGTTATGGATTTGATAAAACTATTAGTGAGGCAGAGGTATAGAGTTGACTTCAGTAACGTGTATACTTCGGTGCAGTTACTGAAAGATTTATGAAAATGTGGGTGTACTTTCTTGTGGAACTATGCTACGCAATAGGAAAGCCTTTTCAGTAGAACTTTAAAATATAAAGGTATTTGAAAAAATCAATATAAGAGGGGCTATGAGGGTGGATTAGGAATGAGAAGCAAAAATTATTACACTAGATTGATAACAAAACAAGTTCATTAATTTATACAATGAATGAAGCAAATATATAAAGAGGAGGACAACGTAAATGAAGTTTAGCTTTTAGAGGAGATTCAAATCAAGAAGTCTAATTTTGTTAAGGATTACAATACGTACATGAAAGGACTAGATAAAAGTGATAAGCTGATAGATAAATACAACTGTCTTATGAAAACTAATCAATATTGGAAAACTAATCAATATTGGAAAACTAATCAATGGAAAAGTAATCAATATTGGAACACATTATTTGCCATTTGATTGATAGCGCTAGGAAGTTATACAAATCTGCACATCGATGGATAAAAGAATAGCAACAACAATGGATATAACAAGAAACAACACAAATGGACATAACAATTGACAACACCAATGGATATATCAATAGACAACACCAAAGTGATACAATGCACATAATTTAAATATCTAGACAGCACTTTTTTAAAGAAAATTGAAGACTTAGGCAGAGAAATAGAAACAATGTGTCAGAAAACAGGCACAGTGACTTACCAACATTCACTATTACTTCTTCATCCAAACATCAAGATGAAAATCAATAGTCACATATCTACACTTGTTAATTTATACCATCACTCTGCTACCAATATCAAACATGGTCTTTAACAGTCTCGCAGCTAAGAAAAATCATCGCATGTAAAATGAAGTGCCTAAGAAAAGCGGCAATTGTTACTAAACTAGATGCAATAAGAATTAAAGAAATTTGGAAAGGAGTAGGTATAATACCAGGTATTGAACATACCGAATGACATCAAGTATACTAGTTCAGTTACTGAAAATTAAGTCACACCACATAACAGTAATGGCATATAACAAAGGATATCGGGACATAAAGCGAAAGTTAGACCACGAAAACGGTGGATAGAAGACATCAAGATAACCTTGAACAAACATGGACTCGACACAACCAAGGCGACACATCTCGCATTGGAACTAAAACTACTATTACTAAGACTCCCACTCCTACGCTTAAAGTCAAGTGTGGATGATATAAACCATTATCCACCTGGGGAAAGACAACAGATAATAGATATTCATTTATTCATTGGTATCATGCCTTCCGGCGTAGGCGATCATGTCTTTCCACAGTCCTATGTTTGTTATACATGTAAATATAGTTTCTGATTTTTCAGCATCACGCCAGGCTTTCAAGCCATCCAACATTTTCTCACATTGTCGTCCTCTGTCTCTCTTACCGTTGATCTTTCCAGTTGTTACGATGTTCTCCAACCCACCTCTTCTCATGACATGACCCAGAAACTGTGATTGTCTTCTTCTAATACAGTTAATACATTCTCTATTTGAGTTGACGAGTTGTAGAATTATAACACTACTCTTTTTAACTGTCCATGTTTTCAACATTCTTTAATAAAACCACATCTTTGTGACCTCCACATGTTTTCTTTCAATAGTGTCAATTGTCCATGCTTCACTACCATACAACAGTATGGGCTCTATGTAACAATTTAGTTAGTATGTTCTTTCTTACTTCTAATGATAATGAATTATTACACAAGATGTTCCTCATCTTCTAGAATGCTGCTTTAGTCTGTGCTGTTCGACTTTTTATCACAGTGACGCATCAACCATCTGAAGTAATAATTGTGCCCAAATATTTAAACTTGTCTACTTGTTTTAGAACTGTCCCGTTGACCTTGATGACCATTCAGAAGGGCTAGATGTTTTACATGTAACCATTATTTCTGGGTTTTTTGTGTGTGTGTTCAAGCTGAGACCTTTGTTTGCTCTTTCTTCTTCTATAGTTTTAGTCAATTGTTGTAGTTCTTGTGTCACTCTTTGCTACCAGAACCGTGTTGTCAGCATATCTCAGGTTATTCACATTATACCTACCAGCAGCTATTCCTGGCTTTATTTTCTCTAGGTTTAAAAATCATTTCACTGTATAAGTTAAACAGATCAGGTATTAGCACACATCCTTATCGGACTCCTTCTCTTATTGAATGAAATTCCCCCATATGGTTGTTGATTTTGATTGCAGCTGTTTGTTGCCAATATATGTTCTTTATTATTCTAAGGTATTTACTATCAATATTGATTTCCTTTAACATACTGATGATTTCTTTATGTTTCACTTTGTCAAATGCCTTCGTATAGTCTATGAAGTACAAAATAGATATAGATATAGCTACGGTAACTACCAATATATACCAAGATTGTCGATGAAAAAAGTATAGATGTAGACATTTTAACGACCTTTTTTGTAAGACAGATCACCTGCTTGAATAAGTATAGGAGTCCTATGTCCTTATGCAATTCTCCTACTGACGAAAAGAGCAAGACAGTTTTGTTTTACTACGTCACAACACATACCGAGTTCTTACCCCACACCACATACCTAGTTTGACTTGTACTGTCCAGAATTATGTGTGAAGTTATATTCTACTTTTAAAAAAACGGATGTGATATTTTGTTAAGTTGTGTAGTATTTGTAATATGTGCATTCCCCTTTTAATGACTGCAATATTTACATTAAAGAAGGGGTTCTGCAAGGATGATTATATTGAGTACGGGTCAACAATACTTTAACAAGAGATAACAGCTACAGTATGTGATTTGTCGTGTTCTAAGTAATCATACAATACGGCCTGTTCGCATACAACGATTTTTGAACGCAAGTCATCAAGTATTAAATGGCAAAACTAACTAACTTTCATTTTTAGTAAACTTAGCTCTCTTAAGCGCATGAAATTAGATTATTCTTTTTTACTTAGCAGAATTAAATTAGATTATTATGTCTTTTTTACTTAACGAAAAGACTGTCATATGAACTGGGTTTGCTTATCGATAAAGAACAGAAAACCCACACAGAGTGTAGGCAAACTTTAGTAAAACAATGCTTTTTTATTATCAGCAAATAGTTGTGTGTGGGATAGAATTCTACAAATGTTATCACAAAAACTCTCTGTCAGATAATATTATGAAGGGTGGAATAGACGATATTGTAGATGATATCCAAACGCAGGTTGTTGAACAACATGCACTTTTCGCCATATTATTTTATTCTGTGTAATGAAACAAACGACTTACCTCGAATTTTTCAGACAATAGTATATTGTCGATTTGTTCATAATGAAATTATAATAATTTAAACTATGTTTAAAACAAGATCTGTGAATACCAGACCCTGCCGTATACGGATGTGTCGGGTCATTGGCGCAAATAAAACTGCGACACAACGCATTTTCATTTTAAGGACTACATCCTTCTTGGAATCTAGTAGGACAATGGTTCTGCTACAAGAAAGATCCAGCGGGAGTTTGAGAATGAACCCTGAAGAAGAAGAATACGAGACTATTCCAAGCTCTTTGCGATGATCTTGAAGTAGACCATAATGAACTTGTTTTTCACACAGAGGTCAACTGGTTATAACATGAAAAATACTGTCCCGTTTGCAGGCCTATAAGTTATGGTCAGAAATGTTTTTAACCCCTTAGCTGCGGATATCTTAAGGATAAGATGAGGGGTTGCAACCATTTTGCAGAAATCTTTTTTTGTCTTAGTTTGCCACAGAAAAAAAAATTCATCTGGATGCTTTATTATAAGCTTCTAGACAGATTTTTCCCCTGGGAAGCTAAGAAAAAGAAATCTCCGCAAAATGGCAGTGGCATTTCATCGTATCCTTAAGAATACCTCCGCAGCTGAGGGGTTAGTGAGTCAAGAAAGACATGAGTTGGACTATTATATCACTCATGTTATTAGTTCTTTTCCTGAAAATAAAAATTATGAAAAGGCAATTTAAACCCAAAAACTTTTCATCGTTATCTCACTTTCATGAACGTTTAGGTAAAACAGCCTGTGATTGGAATGAATTCAGGAGTAAATTTGACTTACATTTGAAATCCCTGACATAAGAATTCAACCTCTACTTTCCCGATATTTCATCGTATGTGTAATCTTGTATAACGGGACATCAATTTGTTATTAACATTGATTTACTGTCAGAAATCTTTCAAGAAGAATTCGTAGAACTCAAGAGAGATTCAACTGACACAGATGATTTTAGAAAGATGGATCATAGCAATATTTGAATACTTTATCATCTATTTTACCCTCTAGTTTTGGATACTTTATTTTCTATTGTACCCTCAAGTTGTGGATACTCTATCATCTATTGCAACCTCTAGTTTTGGATACTTAATCTTCTAGTGTACCCTCATGATTTGTATACTTTATCTTCTATTTTACCCTCTAGTTTTGGAAACTTTATCTACTAGTTTACCCTTTAGTTTTGGATAATTTATCTTCTAATGACCCTCACGTTTTGTATACTTTATCTTCTATTGTTCTCTCTAGTCTTGAATACATTATCTACTAGTGTAGCCTCATGTTTATGATAATTTATCATCTATTGTACCCTCTAGTTTTGGATACTTAATTTTATAGTGTACCCTCAAGTGTTGTATACTTTATTTACTAGTGTACCCTCTAGTTTTGGATACTTTATTTACTAGTGTACCCTCAAGTTTTGAATACTTTATCTACTATTGTATCCTCTGGTTTTGGATACTTTATCTTCCAGTGATCCTCAAGTTTTGAATACTTTATCTTCTATTGTATCCTCTAGTTAGTTTTGGATACTTTATCTACTAGTGTATCCTCTAGTTTTGGATACTTTATCTACTAGTGTAGCCTCAAGATTTTGATAATTAATCATCTATTATACCCTCATGTTTTGATTACATTATCATCTAGTGCACCCCCAAGTGACTAAAGTTACAATAAGTATTATTGTATCCTTCTCTTCAACATATTTATATCAGTTGGGGGTTTTCAACAAAAATTATAAAAACAAGACATCGATGTCGTCTTGACATTAAGAGCGATCTCCGCTGTGACGTGTTTACATAAAGATCAACCATTCAGAAAAGTAAAGGTACAAAACAATGTCATCCTTAAAATTAAGATTTTGTAAAGTGTATTTTGTTTCTTGAATTGAAATTAATTGTTTCATTAATGTTACTTGATGATTATGACGTATTAAAATGAAAGTAATGTTCATGACATTCACGACAATATGGTGACGTCATCACGACAATATGGCGTTGTGTTTTCATTCTGTAAAGCAGGGATCTATGTTATGTATTATATTCAGTGAATTAATGTGCAGTGGAAAATATGTCAATTCGGGATAATATCTTGAAGGTTACTCGTTAATGGATTAAAAGATAACAACATAGTGAAGGTATTATAAAGTCTTAATGTGGATGCGTACGAAGTAAGGACCTAGTGAAATGGTAGCGATGCGCTCAGCGCGAAGTTCAAATGTGATGTAGTGTCAACATCAGAAAAGTGCAATGGAGATGGAGAGAGAAAACACATCCATATAACCACATCAGAAGGACAGCTGGAGAGGAGATGGGCACCACTAGCTAAACCTTTTGCGCACTGAAATACTACAATGGATAATCACACACAGAGAATACAGAACAAAACTGTATAGGTCGCTGGTGCTTTCTGTTGTGTTGTATGGTTGTGAGAGTTGGACACTCACTGCGGACATGGAGAGAAGATTACAGGCTTTCGAGTATAAATGCTACAGAAGAATTCTACGAATTTCCTATAGGGAACATAAGACCAATGTGTACGTAAGAAATAAAGTAGAGATGTGTGCAGGTGTCCAGGAGCCATTGCTTTCAATAGTGAAACGACGAAAACTAGCATGGTTCGGACATGTATGCAGGCACGATTCCTTGTCAAAAACAATACTGCAGGGAACTGTCGAGGGTGGAAGAAGCAGAGGAGGACAAATAAAGACATGGACAGACAACATCAAGGAATGGACAGGGCTAGATATTTCCACACTCATCCGCATCGCTGAGGATAGAATTCGCTGGAGGACTCTGTGTGCTGAAGCTTCCAATGTGTTACCCTACGAACCTGAAGGGTTATGGGATTATTGATTGATTGAATGTTCATGAATAAATTGGACTTGTACTTAACATATCAGGACATACAATCACGCCAAATATTTAACCATTGATTGTAGGGTTCTTCCCTAAGTGTTAAAAAAGTAATGGTGGGTATTTTTGTATCTGTATCTAACTGCCACTGGATCTCTTTTCAAGCGGAGTATTGATCCTACTAGATTTCTGGCAAGATATAATCCAGAGAACGGAAATGCGTTGTGTGGCGTTTTCTTTGCGTTAATGGCCCGGCACATTCGACTTAGGCTTTAGTAACTAATATATTCAGTGTTTTTGCAACTTTAACTGAACGATGGACGTCTGTGAACATATCGCTAGTAGACTAAGCCAGCCATACGAGAGAACTGGTCTCGTATTTACACGCTGGTAAACAAGCTCATTGCTGGCCACAGCGACGCATGCTTGATCATTTCGTCTTGCGTCGCTATCAACATAACCAAAGACGACTATGGTGTGAGATTGAATGGAAGTCTAATAGTGGAGGAGGAGGAGGTAACAGACATTTACAAAATAGCATGTCTAAGGGACATCAGCTGTAAAGGTTTGAGAACCCATGTAGCATATGGTCAGTTGGTTGGTTTGTTGGTTGCTGATACAACGGTCAATGTGCTCATGCCCATTGACCTAATGATCATTAAATGGCATTATATTTCTGGGAAGTCTGTGGATTTTCGGCCCACCCCGGGACAGAGCCAGAGAATAACTATCACACCTCCAGGAAGGTAGGTTTCAACCTATGCACTGCTCCTAGCCACTGTAGCCAAGATAGGGTTCGCTGTGCTCATTCCCTGCCACCAATTAACTACTGGTTATGCCGAGCTTCTCTATTGCTCTAGGCATGCAATCAAATGTTCAAGTCAAAATGATTGTCACGTCCTGAGTCACTGTGCCTCTAAGATGGGTCTACGCCATAGGAAAAACAGTGCTGTCAGTATCTTCCTCCCCAGTGCTGCACAGTACATCTCTGGCTCCCTCCCAATCACAGTGGGTGCATACATATATTTTCAGGTAAACATGAACCACATTTCAACAACAAAATAAAAGCATAATTGTATAAATGACATACCATGAAGCTTCTCGAAATAGATATCCTCAATATAACGGAATGTCATCCACTAAGGTTTTCTGTTGCATGGGTGGTTCGTCTAGTGGGTACTTGATGTGACCCACAGACGCAACCACATGCGTATATGGTCAGTAGAATATGCAACTATAAGAAACCTATTACATGCCTAGTGAGTAGCAAGTGTGTAAACATCATCACGAGCATAACCATTTCCTCTATCTTATTAATAACAACAAAATAACACATATGCAGTATCCGACACATTTCAAGCACAATAACATCATGAACTGCAGGGAAACTTCGCTGATTTTATTGTATTGTAAGCTAAGTGCCACAAAAGTGTAGCAAAGCAACCGCAACACTCGACAAGTTGTTACTTGTGTCAGTTATTGATGTGTGTGTAGCTTTTCAAAACAAATATCGGAGATTGAAATGCGCAGTCAGAAATTGTTGGCTAGAGTGGTTTTGACATAAATCAGTTATCGGAGGTTTTCACTGCGGGAATTCACAATGTCAGACATTAATTATGAAAATCGAATATAAAAACAATTTCCTTTCCTAGTACACATATTTCATTCTGTGATGCTCTTACTTTCCCGTAATTTCCCGGCACGTTATATCTAACTCACTTTACCGTACTTGTCCGTCACTGTATATAGTATTTTCCGCACGTGTCTGTCACATAATATCTCACTTTTCCGTATTAGTCCGTCACTGTATATGTCATTTTTCCGTAACTGTTCATTACAGCATATCTCACTTTCACGTAATTGTCCGTCACTATATAGCTCACCTTTCCGTATTTGTCCGTTACTGCATATCTCACTTTTCGGTAATTGTCTGCAACTATATATCTTACTATCCCGTTCTTGATTGTCACTGTATGTCTTAATTTTCCATTCTTGTCCGTTACTGTATATCTCACATTCCCGGTCCAGCTTGTCAATGTATATCTCACTTTCCCGTTCTTCCTCGTCACTGTATTTCTCATTATCCCGTTCTGGCTCGTCACTGAATATCTAAATAACTTTATGGTCGTCACTATATATCTCACTATTTTGCTCTTGTCCGTCACTGTATATCTCATTTTCCCGTTCTTCCTCGTCACTGTATTTCTCATTATCCCGTTCTGGCTTGTCACTGAATATCTCACTCGTTGATTACTATTTGTATGTGCTTCTTATATATGTATATAAACACATACTTGTGTTGCAATATGTATATATGCGTGATAATAAATATGCATGTGTTTATATGTGTGTAGTATATGTATGTATGTGTATATATGTGTATTGTATATGTAAGTATACATGAATAGATACATGTGTGCTGCATGTATGTATGTGAATGTTTAAAACATCACTAACTATGGAGGATAATGAGAGAAATGGGAGTCATAGAACATCTAAGAAATGGGAGTCATAGAACATCTAAGAAATGGGCGTCATAGAACATCTAACAAATGGGAGTCATAGAACATCTAACAAATGGGCGTCATAGAACATCTAACAAATGGGCGTCATAGAACATCTAACATATCTTATTGAATCATTATACTATAATAAATAAGCAGTTGCGAGAGTTGATGGTGATATTTCAGAATTGTTTTCGGGAAATAGCGATATAAGACAGGGATGCACTCTATCGCCATACTTATATAATATGTATATGCGGAAAATAACATGAGGAAAGAAAAGAAAGACAAAGAGCACACACAATTCAATCCTCTAAATACAGGAGGATATGAAATACCAGATATACGATACACAGATGGTACGGTACTTCTAACTACGATAGAAGGGTTAGAAAGGATGATCATTAAAACACAAGCATACAGCGAAGAACAAAACCTTCAATTAAACATACAGAAAATCAAGATCATGACAACAGATAAAACTAAAGTAACACCAAGAATTAAAATAGATAACATGGCACTGGAAAACATCGAAAAGTTTGATTATTTGGGTGCAAATATAAACAGCTTCAATCAATCAATCAATAAATCCGTTTTCTTTCAGGTCGTAGGGGTACCACATTGAATGCTTCAGAACACAGAGTCTTCCATCGAATTATATCCTCAGTGATGTGGGTAAGCGTGGGAATGTCTTGTCCTGTGCATTCCTTGATGGTGTCTGTCCATACCTTTACTTATCCTACTCTGCTTCTTTCCCCTTCAACAGTTCCCTACAGTATTGTTTTTGACAAGGAATTATGTCTGTATATATGTCCAAACCATACTAGTTTTCGTCGTCTCACACCGTTGAACAGCTTAAACAGCGTCGTCTCACACCGTTAAACAGCTTAAACAGCGTCGTCTCACACCGTTAAACAGCTTAAACAGCGTCGTCTCACACCGTTAAACAGCTTAGGTACAATGGAAATTAGGAAAAGATTGACGATAGCGATAACGAAATTTAAAAAAAAAGAAAAATATATGGAAAAACTGTTATAAATCGACAAAAGTTATACTTCTTAGATCATACATTTTTCCTGTTGCAACAATACTGCTGGGAGACTTGGACATAAAATAGAACAACGGCAAAAATAATATCGGCCTTCGAACTGAAGTGTTATAGGACAACAGTAAGATTTTCTTGAACAGAAAAGATAAGGAACAGTGAGAATTTTAATATGATGAATATAGAGATGAATTAGTGAATACAATTTTACTTATAACATTGAAATATTTCGTACAGATAAAAAGACACAATTGCTAGGAAAGACGTATATAAGAGTGCAGAATTCCGGGAAGTAGAAGAAGATGAGGTAGACCTAGAAGGAGATGGACAGATGACATCAAAGACGGTATGAAGATGTCATTGGAAGGGGCAGGCAGATTGGCACAGCATAGAGTCGAGTTCAGGACATGAATTGAGAAGACAATGTTCTGGAAACAATATGTTTTATAGTGAAAGATATCTATTGTCTTTCCCAGGTGATTTGTGATCCACTCTTGCCGTTAAGCGTAGGGGTGATTGGAGCTCGAGCTTGCGTTCTAAAGCCAGATCTGTGGCCTCGGTTGTGCTATGACCGTGTCTGTACAGGATGTCCCTTATGTTTTCTAACCATCTTTTCCGTGGTCGTCATTGGCTTTTTACCCTGATCTCATTTGGTTATATGCTTGTACGGGCAAATTTTCGTGATGTAATCTCATAATGTGGTCAAACCACTTGATCTGTTCTCTCTCTATGTAATCTGTACAAGATATTATACCTATTCTTTCCCTGATATATTCATTTCACAATCTGTCAAGCCTGGTGACTCCGGCAGCTTTCCTCAACCATTTCATCTCACATGTCACTATCTTTCTGTAATGTGAAGATGAGAGAGACCAGGTTTGGCACTGGTAACACAGTGTTGGTAGGAATATACTGTAGATCATTTGTCTATTAACTTCCATCTCGATTTTGGGGAGAGATGTGTATGTTATATATCTATATATATGCGTTTATATGTGTGGTTATGTATGCGTGTGAATATATATATATATATATATGTATGTATGTGATATATGTATAGATGTGTATATGTTTGTTTTATATGTTTACATATTGATGTGTGAGGTATATATATATATATATATATATATATATATATATATATATATATATATATATATATACGTGTGTGTTATATGTATATTTATATGTGTGTGTGTATGTGCGTTGAACAATGCATTAAGTCCTCCTTCTATGATTATCCCTATGACTTCATATCGCCTTGTTAATAGTCTGGGATCAGCAGTAATTGCTTATTTGTCTAATATCGGCCGACATCTTCCAGGGAAACTCCAGTAATAGCTGACTGCAAAATTTCCTCACAGACCTGAGCAAGTTCCATGTTCATAAGTGGGAATCCACTTGTCCTGTTCATCTGTGTTACTCAGCGTTCCTCTTAACCGACATTTATTTCTAGTTTGTATTCAGTGTTCCCCGATGTAAACTCAAATATGTACATTGGAACATATACGATACGCATTGTAACAGTGACACGTAATAATTATTGGTACTGTGACCCAGCCCCACACTGACAGATTATGGGTCTTATTATTGTAATACACCATTCCTTGATGTAATAAATCTAAAAATGTCTTTTACCGAATATTTTCTTTGCACTCTCGACTGTTCATTGCAAATACATTTTCGAAAGTGAATAGCGTCTCCTTAGATGTCTAAACCAATCATATTTACGCGATTTCACCACCTCTTCATTTCTTTCTAACCCCAGAAATTGCAAGAAATTACTTCCTATATGCAGTGGGGAGGTGCTTCAGTGCTGCCTTTCATACCCAGGATACTTCAGCTTTCGGCTTAAAGTTATGTCTGTTATTTACAGAGCAGTGGTACTTCCAGTGCTGCTATACGCTAGTGAAACATAGACTGTGTATAGACGTCATGTGAACTCAATCATTTTCATACAAATTGTCTCAGAAAAGTTATGAACATCGGATGGCATGACAAGATTCCAGATACCACTGTCCTTGATAGAGCTGGTATCCCAAGCATTGACACGATCCTGATGCAGACACAGATTCGTTGGGCAGGCCATTTGGTGCGTATGCCAGACCATCGTCTGCCAAAGCTACTTCTCTATGGTGAGCTAGAGAAGGGTATACGATCTCAAGGTGGCCAAAGGAAGCGCAACAGGGAATCGTTAAAGGACTCACTGAAAGCCTTTGAAATAGACCACGATACATGGGAAAAACTTGCACAAAATAGATCTACATGGCGTTCTAAAATAAAAAAGAGCGCATCATCTTGTGAAAAGAAAAGAAATGCAGTAGCTCAACAGTGGAGAGCAGCTAGAAAGTCACGGATAGACCAAGATCCGTCTACAGTCGTTATTCCATGTCCAAACTGTCCAAGGACATTTACAGCTCGAATAGGGCTCATTAGCCATCTACGAACTCATAATCAAGGGCATAACTAAAATTGAATTTTCAAAAGTGGATGTAACAAATGGTCATCATCACTTGTGATGGACGAACAACAACATGACATGTCTTTTGAAGGAGCCATCTACTCAGAGTAGTGTTAGCCCATAATGAGAAAGATTTCATTTTAAATAACAACTATCTATTTATCTATCTATCTATCTATCTATCTATCTATCTATCTATCTATCTATCTATCTATCTATACGCTGTGTCCCTTGTTTGCCTTGCAGCGTCAGGGGTGGAAGAGTTCTCTGGAGATGGCCTTCTTGTGCGCTGTTTGTAAGATTGTTCCTGTGGCTTCTTTGATTTCTGTGATCCATCTTTTACATGGTCTGCCTCTGGCTTTATAACCGTTATGTCTATGTATCATGGCCATCTGTGGCATGCTATATGTCCGTAGTCTGTAAGCGTGTGAAAACCACTTGATCTGCTGTCTTTTGATGTGTTCCAATACTGGTATTGTTTTGGTTATCTGTCTGATGTTATCGTTTCTAATTCTATCTCTTAATGACACTCCGAGTATTCTTCGTAGACATGTCATTTCTGTTGTCACTATTTTTCTTTTGTCTTGTGCTGTCATTGTCCAGGTTTGGCACTGGTAGCATGGTGATGGAATAATAATAGTCTTGTATAATGCAACTTTAGTGTCTATGTTTACATTTTTGTTCTTGAAAATGCGTGTCATCTGTCCTAGGATCTGGTATGTTTTGTTGCATCTATTTTGTATCTCTTTACTGGTTTTCCCTTCACTCGATATAATGCTTCCTAAGTAAGTGAACTCATTTACTTGTTTAAGCTGTTTATCATCGATTGAGATAGTGATATTTCTTTCTTTCTTTGCTATTGCCATTATTTCAGTCTTTTCAATATTAATCTTCATGTTGAATTTTTGACATGTTATGTGGAGTTTGTTCATATGGTCTTGCAATTGTTCTTCTGATGTCGCTATTAGTACTTGGTCGTCTGCAAAGAGTAGTTCGTTCAATTTGTCTTTTATATCTTCTTCGTTGGTACTTGTTAGTTTACAGATGTGGTCGATATATGTTATAAAAAGTAGAGGGGATAGGACACACCTATCATGTGTATAACAACTATCATGTGTATGTAATACAAATTATAATATGGAGCTACAGGAAGACCAACAATAAGATGGATAGACATTAAGAATGCAATGCACAAGTATACATACTAATCAAGACAACATGCATTGCTTATAAAAGTAAATTTATTAACTCAAACGTGAGAATCATCTACATGTTGAGAGCTACATAGATGGATTGGTAGATGGATGGATTTATAGGTAGGTAAGTATGCAAATATAAACCGAAATAGATTAATTAGAATAGATATAGCCATATCGAATTATAGATGGATGAATCGATAGACGAAGGAAAGTACAAAAAACGGAAATAGATTGAATAGGATAGATATAGCCATATTTAATGCTAGATGGATGGATCGATAGATGTAGGAACGGATAAACAGGGACAGGTAGATACACACATGGATATGAGAAGGACAGATGGCTCCATGGCGGACGAACAGAGACAGGTAGATAAAAACAGGGATGGCTGGAAGGACGGATGACTTGGCGAGGGACGAACGGAAGGAGAAACAGATACAGGTAGATAAAACAGGGATTGGTTGGACGAACGGACGATTTGACCAGGGACGGACGAACGGATAGATGGATATGCATATGGACGAGCAAATAGTTATAAAGGTAGGTTGGTAGATAGGTAGATATATATTTCGGTAGATAGCTAGGTAGTTTGGTCAGTAGGTATTTAGCTAAACGATTGGTTGACATATTGACAAAATGTAACAATATTAAAATTGAATAACCATTAATGTACTTACACGGAAGCACAAGGATGTGCGTTTTACCGTTCACCAACAGAATATCAGACAAACGAACAAATAAAATTATATAGCACGAAACTGGCAAGAGACTAAGTGGCCGTATCTTCCCTACATTTTCACGCCATTAACGCATAAATCGCTAACTTCTGTTGTTATGCATTTCAGTGGAGCTAATAATCTTGGTGCCCGTGAAATTTAGGTCACAACAATCCAATTTTGTACCATTGGCGATATGGCTAGGTAGGCACCTCTAAATGGCTCTTTATTGCAGTACTGTAACTCTTAAGCCAGTCATTTGCATTGCGGTTGGTGTATTTTTGGTAAAGGGGCGGGGGGTGGAGGGGAATTGAGGAAACGTGTACTGTTATTTATTTTGTTTTCTCGTTACATTTCTTTTTCAGTCGTAATGTTTCATTTGGTCATTATTTCCCCATGTTTTTAATTTGCGTTTCTATGACTACGTGAGGTATTTGTTTACGTACGTCATTATTATACAGGAGTGTTCTGCTGTTAACCCTTTCAGGTCATATTTCCAACTGGGTAAGACATCAACATTTTCACATTGCCCCCGATGTTCTTACCTTGCAAGACATGAGTCATTAAAAGACATTGACAATAATGTGTATGTCCTACTGTGTAAGAAGACTAAGTTTGCTGAAGTTGTGTATCACTAAACTACTAAAACCAAACAGGAAAAGTGTTCTATTATTTTACATGTAGATCCAAGAAAAGGGTAATACAGTTGTGCTAATACCTTGATAACACACATAATGACACACACAAATCGACGTTTCGACCAAAAGGCCTTTTTCAAGACTGAAACAAAATTAAAACATATAACAGAAAGCGAACAGTAATAACATCGACGGTCACATTGATATACGCAGTATGGATTGACCGGAAAAGGCGAAATGACACCGGACAATTTTGCGATTATTTTCTTTTAGTAGCTTCTATTGTCATGACAGAGTAGTAATGGAAGATCAGAACGTATTTTCTAACATCTCACATCTGATGTATTTCAACAGATACTTTATATTTAAATGATATCCTTCAGAGTTTCCTCTCTTTCATAACCAACATACATTTCTGTGTGATTTCCCTGGAAGTGTCAAGTACGATATGCTACCCTTTCACATGAGCAATGTAGACGTAGCACACCTGCTTTGGAGTATCTTTTCATTCAGGAAAACAACCGTAGCCTGTGACATGCTTCCTGTCTGGTTCCGTGCAATGAGTTTTATCAGCTGTATGACACGATGATTTATCACCAACTGTGCCTCCTTAGGACTTTGTAGGCGAAATATTGCCCTAGATGATAGTCCCAGGGGTACAGACGATACAGAAATATATTTACACTTACGTCGATTAAGTCTGCCTGTTACGAAGTGTTCCGCTAGATAGTAGTTCAGATTATTGTGAAACTGGCATATATAAGTATATATTTCATTTTTAAAAGCCGTACGTCATTGCCATCTTAAAAATAATGAAAACTAAGAATGTTGCCTTCTGTAGTGACAGAAATATATGTTGACCAAGTTGACAGACAATTTATTTACGTAAAATATATTAACAATATCATGTATGTTAATCTGAATGTATTTCGATAACCAGTAAACATTGACACAATAATACATCTGAATTTATTTCGATAAATAGTAAACATTGACACAATTATACATCTGAATTTATTTCGATAACCAGTAAACATTGACACAATTATACATGCAATGAATCGTCTGTACATTCATAAAAATTCATTTTCGCAATAAAATTGAATAAAGCATATGGAACATTCTTTATTAGTGTGAGATATATCTGTGTAACTTAATAGTGTGAGATCTGTCTGTGTAAGTTAATAGTGTGAGATATGTCTGTGTAAGGTAATAGTGTGAGATATGTCTGTGTAAGGTAATAGTGTGAGATATGTCTGTGTAAGTTATATGTATGAGATATCTGTGTAAGTACTAGTGTGAGATATGTGTGTAAGCTATTAGTATGAAATATTCATATACGTTGTTAATATGAGATATGTGTATGTATTACCTAGATAATAGTAGCCTAGCTAAATACCAAACAGGTTTATTAACATGTAAGATAATTTGGTTTGAGAAAAGAATGGGATGCACAAACGTAATTATTGCGCTGCACCGTGTGAAAACATACTTGAATACGACCAATAACAAAACAACGACTTCATCGACCAAGGAAAGACATTGAAACGGGAACAATTGTTGTTAATATTGAATAAATATGAACAATTAATTGTGCACATATACACATGAACAATTAATAGACAATATAGGAGCTTTATACCCTATATACTAGAACTGCCAGAGCATAATAAACGAGGGCACAACAGTTCCATATGAAATAAATATGGTTCAGACACGGCTGCTTACTATCACCATTTCTGTGTGTAATATACTCGGACACGATAACTAAAGAAGTACATCTAAGAAACGACTCCACAACTACAGATAAATTAAATTAAGAACACGGCTCACAAACCGAACTGCTATTTGCAGATTATCACTGTTTATTATACGAATCTGAAGATAAATTATAGCGACTCACACACACACACACACACACACACCTGCTACAAAGAACATGCGAACTAAACATGAAACTAAACATATACAAAACAGAAACTATGAAGTTAAGGAGAACACCAGCAACGTTATATGTAGCTCTCAAATGTACAAAACTATTACAGGTCTTAGAATTCAAATATTTAGTAAGTGTTCTTACAGAGGACGACAAACTGTATAAAGAGATCCAAACAGAACATCACAAAGTGAATGATGTGACACAGCAGCTGTCGTCAATACTCAAACACCCTTCAATCTGCACGGCTACACTCGAAACCACAAGACACAATTATATTCACGGATGGCTCAGTTAACAGAAATACAAATAAAAGCGGTTGGAGTTTTGTTGCCTACATAAACGGCGTGAAGTTTGCTGAGAAATCTTCTGTATTCTCCACTGTCACATCGAACATGTGGATGGAGATAGAGGGAGTTAAAGCAACACTTAAGTGGTTAATAACTGTTAAATTAACACACTCGGTGATGCAGACTCTCAAAACATGCTGCACAAGATAGAAACGTACATGCAAAGAAAGGAATGATGGAACTTATTGAATAACTCATTTGTGCATAGCATTACATGGATATACTGCCCTGGTCATGCTCGGGTGAGAGGAAACGAGAGAGACGACTTATTAGCAGCCGATGCTGTGATATAGGGAATAATGCTGATAAGAAATGACGCAGACTTAATCAAGGCAGTAATTTCATTTCAAGATCAAGATGATGTCAATGAGGATGAGGACGTATACATACAGAGATTGTCAGAAATGGAAGTATCTAGAGGTGAAGGTAGGAGAAGTATTTTTTGGAAAGCCCCGAAGACAACATAATCAACACCTGACCGGGACTATTAAGTCTACACACATTGGGATGGCTGCTGGAGAGGAACACTATGGGAGCACCCATGTGCTGTGATGCTTGTCTCCAATCACGAATCAAGAATCAAAGCTACAAAACATCAATTGATAAACAATATTGGTATACCAATTGTATTAGACATTCAAGAACTGCACAGAATAGCTTTAAACAGACATAATTGGAGAGATCTGACCTCTGCCCTATGCGCTAACTTCAGCGCAAAAAAAAAGAAAATGAATGAATGAATTGTATTAGAATGTGGCAGTGAAGATAACTTTCTGTAAAGGACACCTCACATATATAGATAGATTAGCAATGCCAAACATAACAAAGACACTAGCGAAAGAGATCACTGTGTGTGAAATTAGATGTGTGACGAAAACTATAAATATCACTAGCAGACATCGACAGAGAAATAAAGATACCAGGAAAAAACATACCATCTCAAGGCAAGACTGCATCGAGAGAAAGCATACTATGTGGTTTGTCAACTTTATGAAAATGAAACCAGCTCAACCAGCACTTCGTGCATACAACAGCAGAAGTTCGGGCTACAACGGCATGAGGAAAACAAAGAACTAAATATGTGGTGACAACTAAAGAGCGTTAAAGAGATAGGTGCTGACATTGTCCAAAGCAACCCATTTGACCAAAGACAGACATCTCAAATTTCTCCCAACTTTAACGGCACAAGAAGAAATGCAATAAACAAATAGAGATGGATGAAAGAAAGACTATGAAACTTGACGACTGGTAATGAGAAATTAAATTTTGAACTGAAAATATTAAATATCTGTAATCTAGTATATTCCAGGATTTTTCTTTCATATTGTAGGACCTATCGTTTATTCTCTGCATATTTATTGAGAAAGACCTTATGTTTGAAATGTTGATTTAACGTGTTTTATCTGCTTGCAACTATTTGTTTCCGTGTTAGTTTGTCTGATAGTCTATTGATGTACGATTGACTGGATACCTGAAGTCGAAGAGAATGAGTACATGAAGTAAAAGCAGGGGCATATCTTCATGGAAGAAAGTAAAAACATGTACATATGGGGAGAATACAGTTACGGAACTTTACAACGATAGCAGAAATGAAACAGGCATACAATACAACAACGAAGGCATCCATGTATTAACTATAAAGGTGAAAGAAGCTATACAATACTATACTTGAAACACAGTAAGTCTCCTGGACCAGATAATATATCAGATGAAGATGTAGAAGTACTGGTGGATTACTGCATAGAAGTAATCACCAAAACGCTAAATGGCATCTACTTTAGTGGCTATATTACATCTGGTTACACGACTGCTCTTCCAGTCGACCCAGCTGTAAATTGATATCTGACGCATTTATTGATGAAGGTAATTCAACAAGGAAGGGAACTAACTACCCCACATAATAGTGGCTGAGAAATATTACATGAAGAGTTATGTTCATCCCCGACGGCAAGTTACTGTCATGTGACCTACCTTTCCTTTAGTATGTGTCCATGCATGTAATAAAAAGCGACTAAGGAGGTTATGGGATGGAGTTAGCTGCTCTATGCCATATTTGTCAATGACCCAAATCCACGCTGAAGTCGGATGTGTCAGGACGAAAGACGCAAATATCAACACAATGCAGTAAACCATGACACAACGAACCGTTCTCCGGACTACGTCCTGCTAATCTGCAGGAGTTTGAGAACGAACGCAGAAGAAGAAGCAGAATCCCTGACGGCAGGTTGCTGCCATTTGACATACATCTGCCTTCAAATCTGCGCGTAATTCACTTTCGTAGTTTATGTAAACAACATTGATCATAACATATATATGTTGTTTGAACATAAAACTAATCCTACCCCAAATACATTTATACGGCAAGATACAGATATTACATGAAGTGAAATTGAACATTGTTTATATGAACCGCCAGTTTGCTGGAATAAACGTAATCGCCATATCGTTCTTGTTTTTTTGTGTATGTACATGAGCCCACAAACAGCGTGAGCTAACTCACTCACAGCCTTTATCATATATTCACTAACACACATACACACACCTGTCTACATACGTTAACACATACACACACATACACACGCATGTGTACATACACTAACACACAAACTCACAAACATGTCCATATAAATTAGTGTATCTGGACAATTGTGTGTATATTAGTGTATGTGGACGATTGTGTGCGTGTGTGTTAGTGTATGTGGACAAGTGTATATGTAGTAGTGTATGTGGATAATTGTGTGTGTGTGAGTTAATTTATATGTAGAAGTGGCTATGTGTGTTAGTGTTTGAACGTGGACACGTGTGTGTGTGTGTGTGTGTGCTTGGTATATATGAACACGTGTGTGTGAGTTAGTGTATGTGGACAGTGATTGTGTGAATTAATGTATATGGACTAAAATGTGTGTGAGTTCGTGTATTTGAAAGTTCTGTGCGTACGAGTTTAGGTTAGTGTATGTGGGTGGACAAGTGAGCTTGTGTGCGAGTTAGTGTATGTGGAGAAATGTGTGTGAGAGAGAATTAGTGTATGTGGACATGTGCGCTTGTAAGTTCGTGTATGTGGACAAGTTTGTGTGTGTATGAGTTAGGTTAGTGTACGTGTAAGCGTCAGTGTGAGTTAGTGTGTGGACAAATGTGTGTGTGTGTTATTTTAGCGTATGTTTTAGTGTATTTGGACACGTGAGTGTGTGCATAGGGACAAGTTTGCGTGCGTGTGTGTGTATTAGTTTAGTGTATGTAGAGGTGCGTGTCTTTGAGTTAGTGTATGTGGACAAGTGTATGTGAACAAGTATTTCGTCAATGAGTGAATGTTAACAAGTGTGCGTGTGTGTATATGTGAATACGTGTGTACGTGAGTTAGTATATGTTGACATATGCGTGTGTGAGTTAGGGTATGTGTACAATTGTGCGTGTGTGAGTTAGGGTATGTGTACAATTGTGCGTGTGTGAGTTAGGGTATGTGTACAATTGTGCGTGTGTGAGTTAGTATATGTGGACAAGTGCACATGTTTCAGCTAGTATATGTGTACACGTGTGAGCTAGTGTATGTGAACAAGTGTGCATGTGTGAAGTAGTGTATATGAACAAGTGTGCTTGTGTGAGGTAGTGTATGTGAACAAGTGTACTTTTGTGAAGTGGTGTATGTGAACAAGTGTGCTTGTGTGAAGTAGTATATGTGAACAAGTGCGAGTGTGATGGATTGAACGGACAAGTGAATCATAGAAAGTGATAAATCATATCATCAGATATCAGTGATAACATGTTATGATGTAACAAGTGCATGTAACGATGGCAATTGATGAGAGGTGGACGACATTCAGGCCACGATTTTAATAGCATAACATTAGATTATCAATAGTGACAAATGGATGCGATGAAAATGAGGTCTTTTCTACAGTGGTAATACGAAAGCATATTTGACTTATAAATGATGGTGTAAGTTTGAAGTGTCTTTTTTTGAACCGACGGTTCTAGCTTCCTTTTTATTACGTTCGTAAGTATCGGATTCTGTTTTATTACGTTCGTAAGTATCGGATCCTGTTTTATTACGTACCGAATCTCGGAGCAGATGTCCCCTATTTTCAAAAAGAAATATTTTAGTGTGAACACAAAAACTTCACTATATAAAGCGATCATTATACCATCATTGTGCTATAAATGTCAAACGTGGACACTAATAAAGGTAAGGGTAAAGGTAGGCCCCATGGCATCTGCCGTCGGGGATGAAGATAACTCTTCATGTACTAAGCCGCAGCAACTATTAGTTGGGGTGGCCAGTTCCCTTGCTGTTTTTTTTTACCTTCCCTAACGCATGCGTCAGGTACTCATTTACAGCTGAGTCGACTGGAGGAGTGGTCGTGTCAAGTGAGAAATCACAAACCGGATTTTTTTTAATGTCCGGACGTGGTTTCGAACCCGGCACGCTGTAACAAGATGATAGCAAGCAAGCTCACTATCCACTAGGCTAGGACATTAATAACAGAAATCAAAAGACAATTTTGGTACAACAGAAATTACTTGTCTACGAATAATTTTTGGAGTAACAATAAGAGACATAATCAGGAACAAAATCATCAGAAGATTAACAAACACAGTGCAAATTCTGGAATACGTCAGAAGGCAACAGATTAAGTGGTGTTCGCATGCTTCCAAACTACCATCAGAAAATGTTCCTCAAAAAGCATGACTATACAGACACGCTGTATACAAGGCCAGAGGCAGATTTTGCAAACGATGAATTACAGAAATAAAAGAGTCAACGAAAACAAACATATGTGGAGCACACACAAAAGTCATCACCAGAGAACTCTTCTACCCATGATGCTGCAAGACATTAAGGGGTTTAGAGCGAAAAATAAAGAAGTAATCCCTGGACACTGTTGGATGTGTTTACGAATGTATGCCTATTAGAAACAGACGGAAAGCTCACAGGTCTAGTATGCACGCTTTATTTTAGATTGATGGTCGTTATCAGTTCAGTAACAGATATGACATGCAAAAAATTGCGTGTACAAAAAAACCATTTCAAGGAATACGCAATACGAGCTTAACGAAATGTAGATGAGAGTTATATATCTGTAGATGTGAATTATTGAGTGATAGATGTGAATTATTGAGTGATAGATGTGAATTATTGAGTGATAGATGTGAGTTATGTAGTTGTAGATGTGATTTATTGAGCGATAGATGTGAGTTATGTAGTTGTAGATGTGAGTTATTGAGCGATAGATGTGAGTTATGTAGTTGTAGATGTGAGTTATTGAGTGATAGATGTGAGTTATTGCGTGATACATGTGAGTTATGTAGTTGTAGATGTGAGTTATTGAGTGATAGATGTGAGTTATTGAATGATACATGTGAGTTATGTAGTTGTAGATGTGAGTTATTGAGTGATATATGTGAGTTATTGAATGATACATGCGAGTTATGTAGTTGTAGATGTGAGTTATTGAATGATACATGCGAGTTATGTAGTTGTAGATGTGAGTTATTGAGTGATAGATGTGAGTTATGTAGTTGTAGATGTGAGTTATTGAGTGATAGATGTGAGTTATGTAGTTGTAGATGTGAGTGTTTGAGTGATAGATGCGAGTTATTGAGTGATAGATGAGTTATTTAGTATCAAACATGCGCTTTTTATTGGAAAATGCGAGTTTATGATTTGTATATGTTAGATATTTAGCAGTATGTGTCAGATGTTGAGTAGTAGAAGTGATTTATTGATTCGTATATGTGAGCTATTGGGTGGTAGGTGTGATTTGACATTTAGATGTCAGTTATTGAGTGTTATTGTGAATGGCAGGTGTCAGTTATTCATTGGTAGGTGTGATAGGTGACATGCGTTATTGGGTCGTAGTTGTGAGACAAAAATGTAAGTATTTTTAGCGATAGGTGTAAGTCATTGCCTGGCAGATGCGAATTATTGCCTGATACATGTGAATATGAAGTGTGCATTAGTAAGTAGTAGATGCGAGTTAGTAAGTAGTAGATGTGAGTTAGTAAGTAGTAGACGTGAGTTAAGTAAGTAGTAGATGTGAGTTAGTAAGCAGTAGATGTGAGTTAGTAAGTAGTAGATGCGAGTTAGTAAGTAGTAGATGCGAGTTAGTAAGTAGTAGATGCGAGTTAGTAAGTAGTAGATGCGAGTTAGTAAGTAGTAGATGCGAGTTAGTAAGTAGTAGATGCGAGTTAGTAAGTAGTAGATGTGAGTTAGTAAGTAGTAGATGTGAGTTAGTAAGTAGTAGATGCGAGTTAGTAAGTAGTAGATGTGAGTTAGTAAGTAGTAGATGTGAGTTAGTAAGTAGTAGACGTGAGTTAAGTAAGTAGTAGATGCGAGTTAGTAAGTAGTAGATGTGAGTTAGTAAGTAGTAGATGCGAGTTAGTAAGTAGTAGATGTGAGTTAGTAAGTAGTAGATGTGAGTTAGTAAGTAGTAGATGCGAGTTAGTAAGTAGTAGATGTGAGTTAGTAAGTAGTAGATGCGAGTTAGTAAGTAGTAGATGCGAGTTAGTAAGTAGTAGATGTGAGTTAGTAAGTAGTAGATGCGAGTTAGTAAGTAGTAGATGTGAGTTAGTAAGTAGTAGATGCGAGTTAGTAAGTAGTAGATGTGAGTTAGTAAGTAGTAGATGTGAGTTAGTAAGTAGTAGATGCGAGTTAGTAAGTAGTAGATGTGAGTTAGTAAGTAGTAGATGTGAGTTAGTAAGTAGTAGATGCGAGTTAGTAAGTAGTAGATGCGAGTTAGTAAGTAGTAGATGCGAGTTAGTAAGTAGTAGATGCGAGTTAGTAAGTAGTAGATGCGAGTTAGTAAGTAGTAGATGCGAGTTAGTAAGTAGTAGATGCGAGTTAGTAAGTAGTAGATGCGAGTTATTGTGAAGAAGAGGTTACTTTATTGAGTGTTGTTCTTGAGTTATTGAGTGGTAAGATTGGGCTATTTAGTCATTGATGCGAGTTCTTGATTGCTAGAAGTGAGTTATTGAGTGGTATATACCAATTTATCGAATGCTTAGAGTAAGCAACCAATTGACTGTAGAAAATTTAAAAAATTCATTGAGTAATCGACCACAGCCCATCATGAAACAACTGTGATACTGTATTGTGTTGCTGAGTAAGTAGTGATCTGATGTCCACACCCAGCAGATTTATCCTTGTATTGCTGCTGAAATCGTGTAGTCAGGACAATATATTAAACTAATAAATGATTGTTATCCTATATGGTATATTGTTTGCCTATATGGTATAATGTTTGCCTATATGGTATAATGTTTGCCTATATGGTATAATGTTTGCCTATATGGTATAATGTTTGCCTATATGGTATATTGTTTGCCTATATGGTATAATGTTTGCCTATATGGTATAATGTTTGCCTATATGGTATAATGTTTGCCTTTATGGTATAATGTTTGCCTATATGGTATAATGTTTGCCTATATGGTATAATGTTTGCCTATATGGTATAATGTTTGCCTATATGGTATAATGTTTGCCTATATGGTATAATGTTTGCCTATATGGTATAATGTTTGCCTATATGGTATAATGTTTGCCTATATGGTATAATGTTTTCCTATATGGTATAATGTTTGCCTATATGGTATAATGTTTGCCTATATGGTATAATGTTTGCCTATATGGTATAATGTTTGCCTATATGGTATAATGTTTGCCTATATGGTATAATTTTTGCCTATATGGTATAATGACGAGTCAAATATTGAAAGTAATTGACTTAAATCCTTGACGTGATCAAATAGTATTTCCTTTTTATACTTTTTTGTAGACTCTAATTAAGGAAATGGATTTATTGATTTGTTTCTGTAATTCAGTTATGTATGCGTGACCTTCGAGAAATTGTATATGTGGTTTTATTTTGCGGTTCGTGTGAGCCATTTTGTGGTAAGCGTGAGTCATATTGTGAGTTATTGCTAGGTACGTATGAGTTATTGTGCAGTTTGTGTGAGTTATTTTGTGGTTTATGTGAACAATTTTGTGATATGTGCGAGTTATTGTGTAGTATATGTGAGCAATGTTGCGGGACTTGTAGGTTAAAATGTGGTACGTGTGAGTTACAAAATAGTACGTGACAATTATTGTGTTGTACTTGTGATTTATTTTGTGGCATGTGTGAGTTATTGTGATGTACTTGTGATTTATTTTGTGGCATGTCTGAGTTATTGTGTTGTACTTGTGATTAACTTTGTGATATGTGTGAGTTATTGTGTTGTATACTTGTGATTTATTTTGTGGCATGTGTGAGTTATTGTGATGTACTTGTGATTTATTTTGTGGCATGTCTGAGTTATTGTGTTGTACTTGTGATTAACTTTGTGATATGTGTGAGTTATTGTGTTGTATACTTGTGATTTATTTTGTGATATGTGTGAGTTATTGTGTTGTACTTGTGATTAACTTTGTGATATGTGTGTTATTGTGTTGTACTTGTGATTAACTTTGTGATATGTGTGAGTTATTGTGTTGTACTTGTGATTAACTTTGTGATATGTGTGAGTTATTGTGAGGCATGTGCAATCAATTGTTTAGAAAATGTCAGTAGTTGATAGGTAATTAGGCGGTATGATGTGGATAATGTGAATTAGTGTGTGGTATATGCAAGTTATTGTACACAAGATGTGTGAGTTAATGTATAAAAGATGTGTGTTGTTTCGTGTTGTATGTGAGTTACTGTGGACCATGTGTGAGTTACTGTGAAGAAAATTGAGTAATTTAGTGATAAATGTGACTATTTGAGTAGTAGAAATAGATATGAAATATTGAGTGGTAGATGAGATGTGTTGAGTTGTTGATTTGGATTATTGATAGGTAGATTTGAGTTATTGAGTTACTGATATGCGTTATGGAGCGCTAGGTTATATGAGTCATTTAATGTTAGGTGTGAGTTATCGAGTGGTAGGTGTGAATTATTGAGTGGTAGATGTGAGGGCATATAACGGAAACATGTAAATGACGTGTATCCATACCTGTCATCTATCTGCTCTATCCAGCTTGATGTCATTTATCTATACATGTTATCCTCCACTCTATACAATGCCATATCCATTATCCACGCAGATGCTCTCTCACTATACTATCCAATTTTCCGTCATTTATTCATATATGTTTCCACTCTCTGTGATGTATCCAACATGCCTGCATTTATATTTACACCTGTCCTCTAGCACTACTATCCATATTGACGCATTTTATACTGACAGATGCCCTGGCTCTGTTCTATCAACTAAACGTTCTATATCCATACAAATGCCATCTCTCTGTATTATCTAACATAACTTCTTTTATCCATACATGTATTCATTCGTTCATTTTTCTTTTGCGCTGAAATTAGCGCATAGAGCAGTGGTCAGATCTCTTCAATTCTGTCTGTTCAAAGCTATTCTGTGCAGTTCTTGAATAGTATGAATATTGGTTGTTTTAATTTCTCTAAGTATTGTTCTTCTGAGTGTTTATTTTGGTCTACCCCTTGCTCTTTTGCCTGTAGGTATCCATTCAAGAGATTGGTGGTATATTCTATTGGTGTCTGCGCGTAGGACATGCCCGATGTAGGACCAACGCCATACATGTATTATGAAGTGGTATATGTGAATTTTGAGTGATAGAAGTAAGTGAGCAGTTATTGAGTGGTAGACGTGATTTATTGAGTGGTAGACGTGAGTTATTGAGTGGTAGACGTGAGTTATTAAGGGGTAGAAGTGAGTTATTGAGTGCTAGAGGTGAGTTATTTAGTGATTCATATAATTGCTGAGTGCTAGATGTGAGATATTGAGTGGTAAAAGTAAGAACAGAGAGAAGAGAAATGTATGAATAAATGAAGTCAACCTTGAGTAGAGTAGAAGGAATACACTTGTATGGATAAATGATGTCAAGTTGGATAGAAAAGAGATATAACACAAATATCGATAAATGATGTCAAGTTGGATAGTAAAGAGATATGACACAAATATCGATAAATGATGTCATGTTGGATAGTAAAGAGATATGACACAAATATCGATAAATGATGTCAAGTTGGATAGTAAAGAGATATGACACAAATATCGATAAATGATGTCAAGTTGGATAGTAAAGAGATATGACACAAATATCGATAAATGATGTCAAGTTGGATAGTAAAGAGATATGACACAAATATCAATAAATGATGTCAAGTTGGGTAGAGCCGAGAGAGCATATGTGATAATTGTTTAGAACAAGGAAGTTAAATGTGAAATAAGTAGAACAACAAAAGATATTTCCATACTTATGCTGTAGGCCGTGACCATCGAAAATATAAGACATGTTTCTTAAATCTTAAACCATCCTTCTGACATGACGCATATACGTTTTCCTCTCATTTTCATTGGCTTCCTGCACAAAGTATACACACAGTGACCAATGAAAATCACAGGAAAAGGTAAATGCGTAACTGTAGAAAAAT
Organism: Meghimatium bilineatum; assembly: GCA_034231615.1. Classification (NCBI taxonomy): domain Eukaryota; kingdom Metazoa; phylum Mollusca; class Gastropoda; order Stylommatophora; family Philomycidae; genus Meghimatium; species Meghimatium bilineatum. The sequence goes on along the minus strand of CM067321.1, from coordinate 54,251,490 downwards.
TAAATCCGAGTAGCCAACAGAACCGTATCATTCACATCAGACACGCGCAGCTTGATACTCAAAACAATCTACTTTTTAATCAGTTTAATAATTCTGATCTGTCAAAAATTTTTATCCGTATTTTATTGTACTAAATCTCATCTCCATTTATGCAACTTTTCTGTGACGGGACAAAATATTCTGATAGTCAATTTTTGGTAATACCAGTAATGAGCTTCCTCTGTTTTGTAGACTTGTTTCAGCACGTCATCTTTGATCTGTTTTTAGCGGTCCACGATATTCTCATTATTCTTTTGTAGAACCACATCTCTGTAACATCCATTACCTGTTGTGTTTATTTATGTTCATGGCAGGCTTCCAACTTGCAATATTTTTGTGTTTATGACTAATTCTCTTTCTACAGCCCATACACAATCATTTGTTTCATATAATGGCCTTCTATTTATGCAGTGTTACTTTTCATTGTTTTGCTTTAACTGTTATTTCTGAACTGCACCTACCATTTGATGCTGTCATCATCATCATCTTGTGCCGTTATGGGTGTCCTAGGCGATCAGTGATTCCAACGATTTTCTATCTCCAGTACTCTTCTCCAGTAAAATTTCGACTGCTGACTAGCTACATCCCAGGATGTCAGACTATCAAGTATCTTCTCTCTTTTTCGTCCTCGGTCTTTTTTACCTTCAATTTTGCCTATTGCTGTAGTTTATTCCAATCCTCATCGTTTCATAATGTTTAAAATATATCTCATAATAAATTAGATAGTTCTTAGTGTATAGTGTCATATGAATCTATCAAGGCAGTATAGTTTATATATGCCCAGTCATAATATATTAGATAGTTCTTGGTGGATCGTGTCATATGTTCCTATCAAGGCAGTATAGTTTATATTTGTCCAGTCATAATATATTAGATAGTTCATGGTGGATCGTGTCATTTTCTTTCAAGGCAGTATAGTTTATATATGCCCAGTCATAATATATTAGATAGTTCTTGGTGGGTCGTGTCACATGTTTCTATCAAGGCAGTATAGTTTATATATGTCCAGTCATAATATATTAGATAGTTCTTGGTGGGTCGTGTCATATGACTCTATCAAGACAGTATAGTTTATATATGCCCAGTTATTTCTGTATAGCTATATATGTACTTACTGCGAAAAACTGAAATCTAACAGGTACAACATGAAACACGGTAATGAAGTTTTGTTAATACCACGAAACACACATTTTATTTGTGTGTGTACCTATGTGTGTTTCGTGTTACTAGCAAAACTTTATTATCTTTTTTTCTGTATACGCCGTAATAACTATTAAAGCAGTGCAGTGTTTATTTCCACGACAGCCTATGAAATCTCCTAAGAACTACGTAACATAATCATGCACCAATGACGTATTTCATGTCACTGTTAAAATGACGTGTAGCAATGACAGGGTTCATATATTGCAATTACAGCTTTCATATGTCACTCTTCCAGAGACATGAAGCAGTGACAGCTTTCATATGTCACTCTTCTAGAAACATGTTGCAATAACAGCCTTCATAAGCCACTCTTACAAAGACATGAAGCAGTGACAGCTTTCATATGTCACTCTTACAAAGATATGTAGCAATGACAGCTTACATATTCCACTCTTCCAGAGACATGTATCAATGACAGCTTTCATATGTCACTCTTCTAGAAACATGTATCAATGATAGCTTTCATATGCCACTCTTCAAAAGACATGTATCAATGACTTCTTTCATATGTCACTCATCCAATGACATGTAGCAATGATAGCTTTCATATGTCACTCTTCTAGATAGAAACATGTAGAAATGACATCTTTCATATGCCACTCCTCTAGAAACATGTAGCAATGATAGCTTTCATATGTCACTTTTCCAATGACATGTAGCAATGACAGCTTTCATATGTCACTCTTCTAGAGACATGTAGCAATGAAGCTTTCATATTCCACTCTTCCAAAGACATGTAGCAATGACAGCTTTAATATATCACTCTTCTAGAAACATGAAGCAGTGACAGCGTTCATATGTCACTCTTACACAGACATGAAGCTGTGACACCTTTCATATGTCACTCTTCCAAAGAATTGTAGCAATCACAGCTTACATATTCCACTCTTACAGAGACATGTAGCAATGACAGCTTTCGAATGCCACTCTTCTAGAAACATGTAGCAACGACAGCTTTCATATGTCACTCTTCCAATGACATGTAGCAACGACAGCTTTCATATGTCGCTCTTCTAGAAACATGTAGCAATGACAGCTTTCATATGTCATACTTCCAGAAACATGTCGCAATGACAGCTTTCATTTGTCAATCTTTCAAAGACATGTAGCAATGACAGATTTCATATGCTACTTTTCTACAAACATGTAGCAATGGCAGCTTTCATATGCCACTTTTCTAGAGACAATATGCAATGACAGCTTTTGTATGCTACTCTTCTACAAACATGTAGCAATGACAGCGTTCATATGCTACTCTTCCAAAAACATGTATCAGTGACAGCTTTCATATGTCACTCTTCCAATGACATGTAGCAATGACATCTTTCAATAGTCACTTTTCCAATGACATGTTGCAATGATAGCTTTCATGTGCCACTCTTCTAGAAACATGTAGCAATGACAGATTTCATATGTCACTTTTCCAAAGACATGTTGCAATGATAGCTTTCATATGCTACTCTTCTACAAACATGTATCAGTGACAGCTTTCCTATGTCACTCTTCAAATGACATGTAGCAATGACAGCTTTCATATGTCACTCTTCCAATTACATGTAGCAATGACAGCTTTCATGTGCCACTCTTCTAGAAACATGTAGCAATGACAGCTTTCATATGCCACTCTTCCAAAGACATGTAGCAATGACAGCTTTCTAAGGCTACTCTTCTAAAAACATGTAGCAATGACAGCTTTCATATGCCACTCTTCAAAAGACGTGTAGCAATGACAGCTTTTATATGCTACTCGTCTACAAACATGTAGCAATGACAGCTTTCATATGTCACTCTTCTAGTAACATGTAGCAATGACAGCGTTCATATGTCACTCTTCTAGAAACATGTAGCAATGACAGCTTTCATATGTCACTCTTCTAGAAACATGTAGCAATGACAGCTTTCATATGTCACTCTTACAGTAATATGCTGCAATGATAGCTTTCATATGCCCCTCTTTCAGAGACCTGAAGCAATAACAGCTTTCATATGTCACTCTTCTAAAGACATGTAGCAATGACAGCTTTCATGTGCCACTTTTACAAGGGATAGGAAGTATAAATGAGAAATATATCTTACCTGTGTTTAAGGTCGCACGCGAGAAAATAGGTGCGCAATGTATGTAAGAACTACTAAGAAACTAATTTTTACCTGTCCTTAACTCGGTCTTCATCTTTATAGGGTTTGGAAACTTGACAAGTTTGCTCTTTGTACATGATTCGATTATGTCTTCAATATCGTGTTTAGAATCTGAATTATACCAACAATCCCAATGTACCAAACCTCTACGCAGAATTAAAACTTGACTGACTCAGCGTCTTACGTTTATAAAGAACGAAGTATGCAAAATGGCTTATTTATCTTCTTGTTCTTGTGATCCATTCTTGATTCTTGTTCTGTCGCAATGATACTTATTTACTGTAATGATACTGTATCATCTACGTATCGCAGTTTGTTTATAACATGTACTCCACATGATAATTCTGACATATATTTTATGGATCTCAATACCATTTCACTGCGTATGTTGAACAGATCAGGTGACAGCACACACACCTTGTCTAACTCCCAGTTTGATGTTGTGAAACGCCCACTTTTTGTTATCGATTCTTATGGCTGCTCTTTGTTGTTAATATATATTCCTTATTATTATTTAATCTTTTCCATACAATATTATTGGTAGCTAGAATATTACAGTATCTTTAAGGAACGCTGTTTTAAATCTGGTTCTATTGTAACAGGTAGTAGTAAAGCAGTATATTCTAAACTGTACATGTTTTGACATTATGTTTCATGTCATTTCTACCCACCACGATGCTATGTCTTTATTCTGTTTGTTTTATAAGTCTTTCATATTGCATATTGTTGCAACTCCATATTTTTTTCGAGTTTTTTAGTAAATGTCAAATGCCCTGTTTGTTTCACATATGCCCTTATTTCTATCCTTCCGGTTAGACATGTAAACGCAAATTGTGTCCTCCCTACGTGTCGTTTTTCATATATACACGAATGCTTTCCTTGATAAATGCCTATAGGTCGAAATGTCGATTTGTGTGTGTGTGATTATGTGTGTGTCGAACTATTAGCATAATTTCATTACCTCACTTAAAGCTCTACGTGAAGAGTAAGGCTGTGATTAAGATTTTGAGGGAGTTAAAAAATTTTCGAAGAGATGTCAGAGGAGGGAGGAGGGACAATGACTTTTACGACTATGGGAATATGCAGTAAACACGCCACATGAACTATTAGCACGAACACGGTTCGCCATCTGTTCTAATAGAAATAGCTAAATGACGATACCCATGAGTATACCGCTGTCGGTTCAGATAAATCGGTTCCACTAATCACAAACATAGATTAGTTACCATAGTATTGAAGGACATTTCCACTGGCGTCTAATAACAAGAACACCCGACGTATTTTCATATTTGAAAAGCGTATCTATGTTTGATTCATTATGTTCTTTATTTCGTGAAGATATTTGCAAATATTGATCATAAACTATATCATATCTATAGAATTCTAAAATATATTACTAATATGTTATCATAGAGCCCGTTTATCAGAGAGCCCGTTTATAATATAGCCCACTTATCACATAGCCCACTTATCATAGAGCCCACTTATATAGCCCACGTTTCATATAGTCCACTTATCATAGAACCCACTTATCATTGAATCCACTTATCATAGAGTCCATTTATTATATAGTCGAGTTATCATATAGCCAACATATTATGGAACCCACTTATCATACAACCCACTAATCATAGAGCCTACTTATCATAGATTCCACTTATTATAGAACCCACTTATCATTGAATCCACTTATAATAGTCCACTTATTATATAGTCGACTTATTATATAGCCAACATATCATGGAACCCACTTATCATAGAACTCACTTATCATATAGCCCACTTATCATATAGCCCACTTATCATATAGCCCACTTATCATAGAGCCCCACTGCGAAGGCCTTGGCTATTTTTGGCGGGCAGCGCCAAGTATATAAATAGTGACCAATGGATAACAAGGCAATAATAAATAACGTAACGACTGAAGTCATGTTTACTTTCTGCAATTAGGTCTTCTATACTGCAAACGGTCATGGCTTACCCACGAAAGGAGACATTCTAGTGCTCCAGTGCCAAAGGATTACCACGTCCTGAGTAGGCATTCAAGTGCGCTAGTACTGAAGGATTACCACGTCTTGCCAGGAGACTTTTTAGTGCATCAGTACCGAAGGATTACCACGTACTGCCAGAAGACATTCTAGTGCGCCAGTACCGAAGGATTACCAAACCTGCCAAGAGACATTCCAGTGCGCCGGCAGCGAAGGATTACCACATCCTGCCAGGAGATATTCCAGTGCGCCAGTACCGAGTTATTACCACGTCCTGCAAGGAGGCATTCTAGTGCGCCAGTACCGAAGGATTACTACGTCCTGCCAGGAGGCATTTCAGTGCGCCAGTACCGAAGGATTACTACGCCCTGCAGTAGGCATTCCGGTGCGCCAATACCGAAGGATTGTCACGTCCTGCCAGGAGGCATTCAGTGTACCATCATCCAAGGATTACAACGTCCTACCATGTGCACAGTACACACTTCTAGCCAAACTCCCTTATTATTCTTCTGTCAGATGTGTTGACCAATCGGCAGTGATGACACATCTATCATTTCCCGTCACCAAGGAGTCTGTAAAGAAAGACAAAAGCACAATGTCAGCTGGACTGCGTCGCTACGTCAACCATAGGGATGATCTGAAGTCATAAATTGAGATAGGATATGATAATGATTTTTAACATGCAATAGTGTGTACACCTTCTATACTCTACAATACATATGATATAGGTATATCTAGTTCCCCATATTCTACACTATACCTATTGTACAGCCCTCTATACAATGTGTCGTAAATGGTAGAGAGTTGACAGAATAAGGGTTATCCAAACGAAAAGTCTAGGTTTCGAAATATGGCTAAAATATAAACAGGAACACTACTTACAATGTTCACAAGCAAGAATTAAAGCCAAACTTATAATACAGGAAGCCAAATCTAAATCGTGGAACAAATATGGAGAACATCTAACAGAAATCTACAAGATAAGACCTCGAGAATTTGTCAAAAGTACCAAATAAATGAGAGTAAGAGACGAAAGCTACAACTCCACCATACTCATAAATGATACAATAAAGGACAATGCTATACTGAATAGTCTAGAAAGGAAAGAAAGATGGGAAGAATATTTTCAAGAGTTATACAATCCCAACATAATAACAGAGTAAAATTGCATTCCAACTAACCAAGAGATCCCAGTACCTGACATACTAAACCAAGAAATAGAAGCAGTATTAAAATCTAGGCCCAATAAGAAATCACCGGAGCAGACGGTATAACTAACGAAGCGATACGCGCGGGAAAAAAAACAGGTGAAATGGATAGCAATGCTATTCAAAATAGCATAGGAAAAAAATAAGAGTACAAGAAGACTGGCAGAATTCAATAACAGTAATTGTACCAATATGGAAGAATAAAGGAAACAAAAGAGAATGCGAATCATACAGAGGTATCTCCCTACTAAGTCACATTGGATTAATAAAATGTCACAATATTAGAAATACGTCTAAGATACATTGACAGAATTACAAATGAGCTCCCCCCAGTTTGGATTCAGGATAGGACTAAGTTGTATAGATGCTCTTTTTTCCTTGAGACAACTAAGTGAACAAGCACTAGAATGTGATCAAGAACTAAAAACAATATTCATTGACCAGCAAAAAATCATTCGATAGAATCAATAGAAATTTTGTATGGGAAACACTAGAAAACTATGGAATCATAGGATATTTATTAGCAAATGGGAGCCGCGTTAGCGCAGTGGTTAGCGCACTGGCTTCGCATATGAGTGGTCCTGGGTTCATTCCCCAGTTGAGGCGGAAATGTTTTCAGATCGCAACGGGTCCCAGGTCGACCCAGCCTTAAATGGGTACCGGATTAATCTGGGAAGTAAAGACTGCGAGGGAGAGGAGATGGCTACCGCCCTCATTTGCAGAGCCTGTGAAATGTGAGATCGCTAACATCTCACACCCCTACGGCATTAATAAATGCTATGGGTTACTTTACTTACTTACTTACTATTAGCAAATATAAAAGCCCTTTACCAGAACTGCCACAACTCAGTAGAACTACCGACTGAATGACTTCGTCTTTCGAAACAAAATCAAGGGTAAGACACGGTTGTGTGTTCTCACCTATTCATTTTAACATACACATGGACAGAATAACAAAAGCAAGAACGTGAACAGTACAATGATAATAGGAAAATATGATGAGGAATTAAATAACGCAATCAACGAACTGATATTTGCTGATGAACAATGCCTTATCTACAAAGTGCGTAGCAACTCGAGTAAACAGGTATTTCCGTACTTGACCAACCGCAACTCCAAAAAAAGATGCGATTTGGTAAAGACATTCAAACTGTATATTCAAGCCACTGATCAATCGTGACAAGGGCTATTACAACAACAACAAACATCCCGTACAGGTATTGAAGTAGCATTAGTAATACAAACATGTAACATACATGTAAGTATTTGCACACGTACTAAAAGCCAAAATATCTTCTAACAAACATAAATAACACAGAGACAGTACACTAATAGAAAAACCCTTTTACTCGAGTTGCTAGGCGATGCAGTGTCTTAAAATGGAACTGGTTCAATTTCACTTTGTATAAATATGTTTTTTTAATGTATCCTCATGCTTCCTACTTAATTTTACTTGTATCTACGAAGAGGAACAATAAATACAAAATTATATTAACGCACTCACAACAACATGCATCAATAATAACATAATTAAAATAAATACGCAGAAAACAGAAGTAATGAAAATCAGCAAGTCAGAATATCCAGTGAACATAATATAAACAAAACTATAGCGAAAGAAACTTCTAAATTTAAATACATGGGAAGTATATTCACTGACAGCGAATAATTAGACATGAAAGATTGAGACAAGATGCAAGAAAGCGAACATAGTGACATATCAGCTATCACCATTACTGTTCAGCCCAAAGATCAAGATGGAAGTCAAGAGACAGATGGTAAACAATATTTTTATGCCAACAACTTGCTATCTATGCCATCATGGATGCTGACAACTGTCAGAGGAGAAAACTTACAAAATGTGAGATGAAATGTCTGAAAAAAAAGCTGCAAGTGTGAACAAACTAAATAAAATGAGAAATGGCGAAATCAAGAAAAAAATCGGTATTACAAATACGTATATGTACAAAATACATCGAGAAAAAACCAATAAGATGGTTTGGACAGTATGAGAATGAACGGTAACCAACTACTAAGAAGACAATATAACATAAGAAGATCCGGATACAAAGCAAGAGGACGACTTAGAACAAGATGGATAAATAACATCAAGACAACACTGAACACATACGGATTCAATGCCATCAAGGCGACACATCTGGCCTTGGACAGGCAACTATAGCTCCCAATCACTACCCCTACGCGTAATGGCATAAGTGGATACTCTTACCATCATCCACCTGGGAATAGACAATAGATAAATGTTTGGTATCCTATCCCCTAATTTTCCTTGGTCGCCTCCTATGACATGCTTGGAAAGAAGACAGTGATCATAATACGTGCACTCATAACTAGAAGGCATGACCCTGGGTACCACATTGAAGTTCATATCCGATACGCATCATCATATTCATGAGTCTTTCATCATCATCAAACCCATAACGCTTCAGGGTCACGGGGTTGTCACTCTGGAAATATCAACACAAAAATACCGCCATGTCTCTCTGTTATCACTTCTTTCTATCTATCTATAAAACCCATAACCCTTCAGGGTCGTAGGGGTACCACATTGGAAGCTTCAGCACACAGAGTCCTCCAGCGAATTCTATCCTCGGCGATGCGGATGAGTGTGGAAATATCTAGGCACACAATATTCTTACGTACACATTGGTCTTATGTTATCACTTCTTTATTTGAGTGTGAAGAATCTTACTCCTGTCCATTCTTTAATATTATCAATCCATACTGTTCTTTGACCGCATCTTCTTTTTACATCCTCAACAGCTCCCTTCAAGATATTTTTGGAAAGAGACTGTCGTGTCTCATTAAGTCGCCAAACCACACATGTTTGCGACATCTCACCACTGCCATGAAATGTTCTTGTTGGCCTGTGAGATAATTTATTTTGCTTCTCAAATATATTTTGGTTTTGTGTTCTGTGTAATGGATACATATAATACATAATGGATATATATATAATAATAGGGAGAACATCATCGAAGCAGAAGAAAACAAACAAAGAATGTTCTAATAACACTTAATATGAAGAAAGAGTAGTTGAAAGAAATAAAGATCAAGCACATAAAACTTTTTGCAAACATTAAAAGACATGACACCCTGTTGAAGACCTTACTTGAGGGTAAAGTCGAAGGGAGGTGAGTAAGAGGTAAGCAGAGATACAAGTGAGAGAGTATCATCACGAGATGGACAGGTTATAGTCTAGAATCGTGCATCACAACAACAAGAGACATGGGATAGTGAAGGTCTTTTGCAGTCAACCTTCGTTGCAGAGACGGAACTTGATGATGATGATACTGGATACGTAATATACGTCTGTAATATTTTTTGTGTGTTGAAAAGCCTGTATTCCCCTCTTCATTTCTGCTGTAATTATCGAACTCTCACAACCGTACAAAATAATCTGTATTATTAGAGATTTATATATGTTTATTTTTGCTATGACACTTATTCTGTTCTTCCATATGGTATTTAATCTGGACATTGCAACCCGATACTATTTCAAGCCGTCTTTATTTATTTGTTGTTTTTCAATCGCTGTCCATGTAGGATCCTAAGTATTTGAAGTTATCAACTTCATCTAGTGTCTATGCTTTCACCCAGATATTAACAGGAGACGTGTTATCATCTCTGATTGTCATTATTTTGCTTTTCTCGATGTTTATTTCCATACCATAAATTTTGCAAGTTTTTTCAAGATAAGAAGTAATTTCTTGAAGTTCTTTCTCACGAACATCAATTAGATTTATGTCGTCTAGAAATCGCAAGTTGCACAGAGGTCGGCCAAAGATTGAGATTCTTGTTTGATGCTTTTGTAGTGACTATTAATGAATACTTGATATTGTCTCGTTAATTCATCAAATCGTACAAGTCAGAATAATAACGATGAAGGAATTTCAAGAAAGTAAACATAATTTAATGCTACAATATCAGTTGTGCGTGTTTCTACGTGTTTGTTTAATACTCGCGTTGTGTAAGTCCAGGCGATAGCACACTATGAAAGCAGTATATTATTCTTGCAGCAGTTTGCGATAAAAGTGCGATATTAGTCTTGCACATCCAGTTTCTGCACCATTATCATTATGAATAAAGAGCCAAGTGTGTACGGTGCTTATTGTCCCTTTGACACTTGCTCTTTATTTCGCCTATAACGATCATATCTAGTGCCTCCTCTTATTAAATTATCTGAAATATTTGAAGGGAAAGAAGGTGATGGAATGAGAAACTGTATAATCAATGTCTAGCTTATAATATTTTATCGATTTGACTGCTCTTATATTTGCTTTATTTTAATAAGTTTTGTCAAACGGATATCCTCACGTAATATGAATCCAAATTGGTGTTAAATTTAGTCACGGCACAAAATAGTAATTTATATGTACGCTCTTCTGGTTGCAGGTCTGTGTGTTTGTTTTCGATCTCATTTAACCGGGCTCATATATATTCGTGATATAGACATTTCATCCGCTGCCGTTTACACTTTCCTAAAATATTTATCAGTAGCATACATATTATTGTCATAGCAAACATATTGCATGCCTTAGTCATGTTATTAATGTGGGACTGTATTGTGGACTCACGGTATGGTACGAGTGCAGCAGTATTAGTGAAGAGGAGACTCCCTAGGAAGTATTCCCGCCGTTTTTAAAAAGTGAGCCATCGAAGATAGTTCGGATCAAAATATGACCACCATTCTGTTAGGACATGTTTCAGAAGCACTGCCAAGAACATTCTAAAACATTTTATTCTGGGTGAAATAATATTGTCAGTTACACTAGCCGACTTATACACTAGCTGTATTAGCAAGCATCACCATACTCCACCAACCATCATTCGCAAATGAATTTGTCAGTAGGTTTCACCCATTCACAGATATTAAACCGCTACTCCTCTTTTGGCATGTTTCAATAGTGGGGCGGCCATTTATTAAAACATTTTTTGTCAGCACTGCATTCTTCCCGTGGGTGAGTTGCAGGAAGTTTGTGAGTGGCTTTTAGTTGCTTGTGATAGGTTTCTGCGTGGCTTATGAGTGGCCTGTGCTATAATGACGGATGCTGTTGTTGCTATCACGACAATACATGGTGTTTTTTTTTAATTTACTCTCTGACAAAAGAAACGAAGTCCTTTCGGGGAGTATAACCTGAATCTCACAGTGTGAGAACAACGGTCTAACCATTCCGTCATGAGCCACGCTTTGTCATTTTTACATCGTACTATTCGGCTGCACAAGGATGGCACCTAGAAATCATTTTTAGCATCCTACTTCTGCTATTTGACGGCGTGCTACAGTGCATATATATGGCAGCCAAAGCACCAGGTTCATATTCCACTGCAAGAAATTGAAAATCCGGACAATTAAAAAAAGCAATGACAAACTACTAAACGTATTTATAATATTGCCTAGGAAATCACTACAGCCAAGAAACGCTAGGTTGATGGCTACATTCTATATGATATGCTATAGCACGTTTCATTAATGCTCTCAAACAAATGCAATTATCTGAGTAACCATCCAACGTATTAATGCAATTTTTTGCATACGCTGTTATTTTTGGTTAGACCAAATAAATTTATACTTTATATTTGTGCATCATTTCCAGTTTTTGTGCATGTTTAAAATACGCTGATATTTGTCGGCATACTAATTATTGTGTCTCGAGAAAAGAAGTTTTACCACTTCAGACATTACATCGGACACAATCTTAAACCCTGCCTGTTTTGTGTTTGCAAGTAAACAATAGTCATATTTCGCGCTCAAATAATACCAAATATATGATAAATAAATGAGATGTAATTTCATTCATCCATGCATTCATTTCATTCATTTTCCGTTTGCGCTGAAGTTAGCATATGGGGCAGAGGTCAGATCTCTCCAATTCTGTCTGTTTAAAGCTATTCTATGCAGTTCTTGAATATTATGGATATTGATTGTTTTACTTTCTCTAAGTATTGTTCTTCTGAGTGTTTCTTTTGGCCTACCCCTGCCTCTTTTGCTTGTAGGTGTCCATTCAAGAGATTGGGGTGTATTCTAGTGACGTCTGCGCGTAGGATATGCCCGAAAATGGTGTAAATGTAAATGACATCATATAATTCTATTTAAACATTCTTAAATATGTATGTGAGATATGTGGTGACAAGTAGACTATTTATATCACAGATAAGCGACAATTGAAACGAATGAAATTTATGAAAAAAAAACAATCATAGGTACTACACCATTTTCAATTCACGCACAAAATAAAATTGTAATTAAATGCATTATATATTTGCTGAGATACATGATTTTAAAGTTGGACAAAGCTGATACAACGTGCTAATACCACTTTGTACAACACAATTGACACGTTACAGGACAATGTCATGGTTATACTAAGTTGTATCACTTTTAATGTGTGGTTTCGTCTGAGACACCTTGGTTATCCTGTTATTTATCAAATATTTTTGTTGTGCTGAATACAAAGTCTGCATTATAGAAAAAAATTGTAAAGGACCTGTTGGTAAGCAAACATATATGAACCTCATAAATTGGAAATGTAACACTACGTAATCCGTTTAGTGATTTCACAAGACAACATCTAGGTACCAAACATAGTGAAAATATATCTTTGAAGCGGATTGTAGGAGAAATCGTTAAACATTAACTGAAGCCACAGACAACTCCCTAAGCGATGTTATTTCAAACCGGGGCAATTGTGTGGGATGGAAACTCGAAGACTTATAAAGATAGTGCGTGTTGATCAACAACCATAGATGTTAATTTTTGAGAGAGGAAAGCCAGAGAGGGAGAGAGAGAGAGAGAGAGAGAGAGAGAAATTTCAAGATGGCTAAAGAAACTTGAATTTTGTTTGTGTCCTCAGCAATGGAAGATATTATTTGAGAAAATATCTTCTGGAGAAAATATATATTAAATGCATTGCGTGCGGTGATTTCGCAATGTCTACCATGTTTCTGTTAGGGAATATGAAATTGAACAAAGAAATGTTCAAATATTTTATTGATAGGATTTTTTATTTTAAAAACTAAAACCTTCATTATTTTTGTATGCTATTATTTGTACAAAACGGATATTATACAAAATTAAGAGATGCGTCCCAAAAGAGGCGCATTATTCTATTAGGAAAAAAAACCAGCAATTGTATCTGGTATCAAAAACACAACTTTGCTGGTCAAAATTACTAGTTGTATTCTCTCTACCAGCGAGGTTTATGTAGCTTCATTCTTCAAATCTACTGGCCCCAAATTAAAATAAATTTTAGTTATAGAACACACAATTTTATACAAGACCTGCTCTACAACTACACCACATTATTCGACTTCTTTATATAACTTACTCTATTTTACTGTGGAAAGAATGGGGAATAGTTTTGCGATGCCTGGTTCCAATCCATATTTCTCGCTTTGAGATACTGTTAAATAACATTGACAAATGAACACATTAACTTTTCACAACTGCTTAGTTCATCACCTTGATAGATTAAATAACCTTAATAATCACTGCGAGACAACATTTAAGAGGATATCATGACAATTAATTTTACTAATGACGGAAAGCCCAGCTTGTCTTCTACGGTTTAAAATGATTCGGCTATATCAGCCTGGTTCTACAGAATAGCTGAGAATCCCGAACGTATCCGATGCCTATTTGATACCATTGGTAAACGTAATGAAAGAACAATGCTAAACAAATTTGCAAGTTTTCATAGCGTAATACATTGTGAGAAATTTGATAAACGTTCAAAGATAGGTCAACACTATCATCATATCTGACCTGACAAGTGAGAGTTTCGTGATTTTTGTTGGTCACTATTTATATACGTGGAGTCGCATGCCAATAATAAACACGGCAGCCATTTAAATGCAGGGAAATAATCAAAATTTACCTTTCAGATCTTGTTTACAGTTTCTGTGCACAAGTCTTATACACTGGAAAATGGTCAAGGTGTAACAGTGGAATATAGGTTCAAGACTTGTTAAATCCTGTTGTCTAACAATTAGCTTTTGCGGGCTTTTCTTTGGTCACTGTGTATAGTGTTTTCCAATAAAACGCACATGTCAATTAACATAAGTGACCAGTTAGAAGGCCCTCATTGTCAGATTTGATACATTTGATATAACGTTACATGTTTTATAACTCGATTACTAGACACGCAACGTTCGCATAACTGACTCGATTCCTGTAAAATAATTGTGTAGTCACCTGAGAATTGGACTTACATGAGCACTTTAGTAGCAGGTACTGTATTTTCTGATCAGACATCTAAAACAATACATAAAGTTCTGGTTGTTTTTGCATTTCTGCAATATAATACATAAATAAACCACGTAAATAAGTAGTATATCGACGTATCCATGTACACAAATTGTTTATATTGCAGTGGCAGTGGTGAAATGGCGTAAACGTGTTTTGGTTTGGACATGTAACGAGATACGACTCATATTCTACAATTATTATGCAAGGAACAGTCGAGGGTTAAAAGAAGAGGAGGAGTTGAAAGAAAATAATGCATTAATAACCTCAAAAAATGGTCTGGGCCTGGTTTTTCTACACCTCCATATGGCTGAACACATGCGTATTTGGAAGAATTCTTTGTGCTGATATTTCCAATGTGTCAGACTTATATAAAAATAAGATTGGTCGTATTATTATTATTATTATTATTATTATTATTATTATTATTATTATTATTATTATTATTATTATTATTATTATTATTATCATTATTTGTTATTAAGGAAGCCTCATATTTATTAATCGAAGTATACATGGGAATGTATAGCTTGGACACTTAATGTAAACATACAAAGAAGAATTCAGACATTTGAGCATAGGTTCTACAGAGGTATGTTAAGAATTAGTTATATAGAATGCAAGATGAATACATTCGTCCGGTAGAAAATAAACAAAATTGCATCTTATCAAGAACTACTTTTGGCAGTGCTGAAACAGTGTAATTTTGTTTTATTTGAACATTTAACAAGACACGACTCACTTGCTTAAACTATTTTGCAAGTAACAGTCGAGGCTGGAAGGAGAAGATGCGAACACAGAAAATACTGGATTAATAGCATCAAGAAAAGGTCTATTCATGGGTTTTCGACACGCCTCCGAATGACTGAGAACAGGGGTGTTTGGGAAGATTTCCCGTGATTTCCTGATATCTCCAGTGTTGTACCCTAAGAACCTAACGAGTTATATGTCTTATAATTATTATTAAGCTTACGTGGTCGGTAAAATTTACGCCCACCCCGAGCCAGAATCAGAATTAGATTACTCTAATACTATGAGAATAAACAGTACTGCAGTGGATCCCAGGTCACTGTGGCATACCTGGAAATGAAAAAGCTGATCTCCTGGCAAGAAAAGGGGGATCACTGGAACAAATAGAAAATGATAATACGTACTATGAAAGTAAGACCATGTTAAAAGCAGAATATAAGAAAAAGTGGAAGCAAATGCACCCAACTGCAGAACCAAATGACCCCTACCACCAAATGTCACGCAAGGAACAAATCATCATTTTCAGACTACGAACTGGTCACAACAGACTGAGAAGTCACATGTTCCGAAAGCTGAAGATTGGTGAGACAGAACTGTGCAACTGTGGACTGAGCCCAGAGACTGCAGAACAGATTCTTCATGCCTGTCAACTCTACCAAGAAGAGAGGGAGAAAATATGGCCTGCTGAGACGGCACTGCTTCCAGACTTGAGGGGTTCCATGGATGACCTGAAGCGAATCACACAATTCATTGAAGCTATTGGTGATGTAACCTGATATCTGACTGAAGAACGATGAAGAAGAAGAAGATACTATGAGAATTAGGCAGCTCGCTCATTAATGCTGCAGTCAATGAAGTACTTAGCACGCTCATCCCGACTGCCATTTTCTAGCTACTAATGATGATTTCTGGTACACTCCAGGCTGAGTTTCCGTAACTCATTAATTGTATATCTTCCTCATACCATCTCTATATCGTACAAATCTAATGTCTCCCCGATCAAATAAATGTCGTCCCTCTCTTACTAACCGTTGTGTTCATATATCTAGCATATAAATACCATTCGCCAAATGCTGAAAGACATGTAACTCGGTAGGTATAAATATCACTACACTTCTAGCAGTTGCTTAAACTGATACGGGCAATTTGATCTTCACATCCTACGTCACTGCATTGCATGTCAGTAAGTTTGAGAGTTTCAGAGTTGGGAGAGTTTCATAAGTAGGTTCTCAGTCCTCAAGTTTATAACATTACAATATTTCGTGGGTCACCATTAGATTCTTTTTGGATTTGTCCGCTATTAAGGTACGACATATAATGGTGTAGGTAAGGGTATATCTAAATGTAGCCAACAATTACTATCACCTCTTACAATGATCGCATTTCTTATAATGACCATCACCTCTCACAACAGCGCCGAGATAGACAAAGGGAAAACCAATCAAGCGATAATAGTCATATATGCAGAGGAAAATGATACGTTGATCAGAGTATGTGAAACAGGAAGGAGTAGGAAAAACAGGGAATGGCTGGAGGTTGACAAAGAGAACAAGTATCTGAAATATACCATAATACAAATGAGAAAAGCGATTCAGGAATGGACTGATTTCATGACAGATGTGGCTGCAGAAACGTGTCCATTTTACTCAAAACCGCAATACACAAAAATACAAAAGAATAAGTGCGGATGGGTTTTTGCTGCCCACAGTAATATATCAGAAGTGTGCTTGGGAAATTGTATGTCTACTTCACTGCCACGTCGAGCATGAGATGGAAATAGTATGTGTACTACACTGCCACGTCGAGCATGAGATGGAAATAGTATGTGTACTACACTGCCACGTCGAGCATGATATGGAAATCGTATGTCTACTCCACTGCCACGTCGAACATGACATAGAAATAGAAGCAGTGACGGTGTCACTCGGCTGCTTGGTGGCTGACATAGCAACTCACATAGTGACACTCTCATAATCCCAAAGCATGCCATATAGAATAGAGAGAGAGAGAGAGAGAGAGAGAGAAGCATGTGAAGAAAATAAATGATCACATTACTGAACAACTTGGGATTTCCTAAGAACAACAAGGATATACTGCCATCGTATTATTTATAAAGTGGATTTGTATCAGAGATCTCCTTGGGAAATATCACCTGAAACTACGTAGTTACGTGGTTGGTTGCTGATCCAGCAGTTCATGGGCTCATGACCTATGACCCAATGCCATTAAATGGCATTATATTGCTGGGAAGTCCGTGGATTTTCGGCTCACACCGGGACAGAGCCAGAGAATATCACACCTCCAGGAAGGTAGGTTTACCTATGCACTGCTCCTAGCCACTGTAGCCAAGATAGGGTTCACTGTGCTCATTCCCCGCCACCAATTGACTACTGGTTATGTCGAACTTCTCTATTGCTCCAGGCACGCAACCAAATGTTCAAGTCTAAAGGATTGTCACGTCCTGAGTCACTGTGCCTCTATGATGGGTCTCAGCCATAGGAAAAAACAGTGCTGTCAGTTTCCTCCTCCTCAGTGCTGCACAGTACATCTCTGGCTCCCTCCCAACCACAGAGGGTGCATACATATATTCAAGTAAACATGAAACACATTTCAACAACAAAATAAAAACATAATTGTATAGATTATGTGCCATGAAGCATCTATATGAACATAACCTCAATATAACGGCATTTCATCTACTAATGTTTTCTGTTGCATGGGTGGTATGTCCTAGTGGGCCATTGGTGATACCCACAGACGCAACCACATGCGTACGAAGTTACGTGCGATGAGTAGTACTTTTAGTGAATGGCGTAACTTTTATTTAGAGGGAAGAGTACATATGGGATAACCCGAGAACAATAAAGGCAGTCATCTATGCTATGTGAGCCCTTGTGAAGTGCCCTGGCTGTAGAAGCTTTAGAGCCAGCGAAAGAGGAGACATAATGATGTGCAATGCTTTGATTAATGCTACATTTGTTGGGCAATGGTGTGCTTTATCCTACATTACTGGATAGTGATTTTGTAGAAATAATAAGGATAGTCATTCATTTACTACATAGTGATAGTGGGTGGTGATAAAGTGCACATACATTCAATGGCAGAAATGAGGAGAAAGTGTCCTCTGGAACTATCCGAAGATCACATAATCAACATCCGATTGGAGCTTCGAGACTGCATACTTTTGGATAGCTAATTGGACAGAGAGCGAATATTTATGGAGATATCCCGGGAATTATTATGCTGGTTTCTGTAGTTCGTTTACTAATTCATAAACATAGTTAGAAACTATTCTCTCTGAAACTACCCGATAAATCGCGAATATCTTTAATATGCAGCTTTCGAATGTCAATATATTCGAATATATATAATAAAATATTGTTATTATTTAGTCCATATATAATATGGATTGTGCACATCGAAAAATTCGTTAGATATTAAGGATTATTGCAAGTAAGTGTGGTCATATTTTAGATTGTACAGTATGTATGTTATTTGTTAGTTAAAAAGTTATTAATATTTTGATCTCTATAATGTCTTGATAGTCAAAGTAATTGATAATTTGATCTCTATAATGTCTTGATAGTCAAAGTAATTGATAATTTGATCTCTATAATGTCTTGATAGGCAAAGTAATTGATAATTTGATCTCTATAATGTCTTGATAGGCCACATAATTAATAGTTCGATCTCTATAATGTCTTGATAGTCAAAGTAATTGATAATTTGATCTCTATAATGTCTTGATAGTCAAAGTAATTGATAATTTGATCTCTATAATGTCTTGATAGTCAAAGTAATTGATAATTTGATCTCTATAATGTCTTGATAGTCAAAGTAATTGATAGTTTGATCTCTATAATGATAGACCAAGTAATTGATAATTTGATCTCTATAATGATAGACCAAGTAATTGATAATTTGATCTCTATAATGTCTTGATAGGCAAAGTAATTGATAGTTTGATCTCTATAATGCATTGGAAGAAATAGCGAAAAGCTGGCTACACCGGGCATCAGATAATTAAGTGGACATTCCATTAACTTTTAGTGACATTTTCATTTTCTGCTTAGAACCTCTATACTCCAGTTCTTTGAGTTTAATTGGTACGTCCATAACTTCAGATATGGTTCCATCATGACCAATTTTTGTTTCATTTATCACAAATCTCATGTTGTTTATCGTTGCCAATTTTGATGTTATCTTCAGCAAAGGAGTCAGTTATGGATTTAACTATTAATATTATTAGGCTATGGTGTAGGTTGATCTCCAGCTAGTACACTGATGCAATATTCGTAAAGTGTCCAGTTCTTCGTGTAGCTCCACCTAGAGAGAGAGAGAGAGAGAGAGAGAGAGAGAGAGAGAGAGTGCTGCTTTCTTTGATATATTCATTGTATACAGTCTGAAAGATTGGCCAGTGGTTGCTGTCTCCAAGCTGTTGATTCATGTTATGTTCCACTCAAGATTTAGTGAGTGGAATATAAGTTCTAGTGTACAGGTAGTATGCCATGATCTGAAGATTGCTGGGTCAACTGATTGGTTGATGAGGATAAATTCTGTCAGTATTCTAGATTCCTACCTCTCTTGTCTAAGCATTAATAGCCCAGCTCTGCGAGTGGCTATTAAATTCTCTACACTCGATCAGTTTTTTATTGAACTGTGACTTTGTATAATGCTAGTGGGCGGTTATTCAGACAGTAGAAGTTTGTATTTTTTTTAAAAACAACACACTAAAGTCCTCACTGAAACATCTTCCAATTCACGTAGGCTCATGGGAGAACCTTGCTCAGGATAGAACAGTATGGTGTTACAGTCTCATAACTGAACTTGTTGGACATTTAAAAACGCACTATTAAAAACGTTATTATCTTTTATAATTGATTATTATTATTATTTTGGTTGAGTTTGGTTCATTGTCGATTATGACGGACAAACATCATAATGTCTTGATAGGCCAGGTAAATTGATCGTTTGATCTATATAATGTCTTGATAGGTCAAGTAATTGATAATTTGATCGTTATAATGCCTTGATATGCCAAGTAATTGATATTTTGATCTCTATAATGTCTTTATAGGCCAAGTAATTGTATCTGTTAACGTTTATTTACAATAGTACACGTGACTTATTTTGCAACATATGTGCCCGGCGGTCACCAGTAGACCCGATAGTGTCTTAGATACGCAGGAAAGTGAATTGTTGTGGTCGAATTTTGACAAGGAGATGTATTTGTTTCACATGTACATACACTTAACGAAGATTACAGGCTTTCGAGTACAAATGCTCCAGACAAATTCTACAAATTTCCTTTAGGGAACATAAGACCAATGTTTACGTAAGAAATAAAGTAGAGATGTGTGCAGGTATTCAGGAACCATTGATTTCAAAAGTGAAACGACGAAAACTAGAATGGTTTGGACATGTATGCAGGCACGATTCCTTGTCAAAAGCAATACTGCGGTGAACTATCGAAGGGGTAAGAAGCAGAGGATGTAAATAAAATCATGGACAGACATCAAGGAATTTAGAGGAAAATATATTTCCACACTTATCCGCATCGCTGAGGATATAATTCGCTGGAGAACTCTGTATTCATTGTGGTACCCCTACGATCCTGAAGGGTTACGGGTTTATTGACACTTAACGGTTAGCTCAACATACGTTTATTTATCGCTGTCTGTTATTCATTCTGTCAACAGAATATGGTCTTCATAATTCCTAATCTATTTCAAAAAGTTGTTAACTGTTAAAGGCTGGAAAAATTGTAATCCATCTTAGTAATCGTCTTCCTCAGGGAGCACATGTCCAACAAACTTCTTCTTCTTCTTCTTCTTCAGCGTTCGCTCTCATATAACCACAGCGAATATTTCGTGTGATTTCCGCCAGGGAGCGTGAAGTACGTAATGCTGCAAGTTCCACAGTAAAACTGTGATTATTTGCACCCAGGTTGGCCACTTGTGGTCAGGACGTTCGAGGTCCAGCACATCCGTTTTTGTCATTCCTTTATCGGCCTGTGTCCATCGGTTACTGAACCTTTTCTCATCCGCTAGCCTGGTTCCGAATGAGGAAGAACTCGCCAGAAGAGTTGGAAACTGGCTCGTTCGCCCTCCTACCCGAGGCGTCGTTCACAGACATCGTGAACCCCTCGTAATAGTTTGAGTCTCACACCACGCGTTTAAGAGCAAGGCGTTCTCGAGCTGAGCGGCCTTGTTCCAATAGCGCCTGAGCCCATCAGGTACTGAACCCTTTCTCTCTGCAAGCGTATTTCCGGTATAGGAAAGCTTGACAATAGAGTAGGGCCAGGGCTAAATCGTTGTCCCTTTTGTGCTTGAGCCCATCAGGTACTGAACCCTTTTTCTCTGCAAGTGTATTTCCGGTATAGGAAATCTTGACAATAGAGTTGGGCCAGGACTGCTATCGTTGTCCCCTTCTTGCCTAAGACCATCGGGTTCGGAACACTTTTTCGTCGCGATCATATTTCCGGTATAGGAAGGCTCGACATTAGAGTTGGTTTAGGTCTTTTTGCTTTTCCGAGCTCCCACGATTGGGTCTGGGTCTCTACCTATAAGGATCGCAGGTAACTAGAAGCTCGGCTCGAGCTAACAGAGCTTATTGTTCCCTTTCCTAGTAATTTTTTACTTTTCATTTGAAGTTTGCACTGCCCTCTGGCGCTGTTCTGCCCTTTCATTGTGTCATTGTACTCATTATGACATATATTTGTTTATCTCATGCGCCCACCTTTACGTGCATTTTACATTGGCCACCCATCCAATGTTCTGACTGGACTAAACAGGCGTCACTGTATGTCGACAGTGTTGCTGTATGTGGTGATGCAAATGGTGTCGGAGATATTGTCTGTCTCTTTTGCAGTCAAATCTCTTTCCATCTGCTTCCTCAACATTTTCGGACACGATCCCCAGATGATTTGGCCAAAATCAGCTCGAGCTTCTGTTTTCTGTTACCAGGGTGCACCGCGAGGAGGTACATTTGGGATCTTGGTTATCTGCTAACCCTGGGTCCGCCTACAGCAATACGTTCCCTTTGCACCCCAAACTTCTTCTAAAACTGAATGTCTATTTTTTAGAGGGACTCGCGTGTCATAGCTTCAACATCTTAAGCACATGTTAAACGTTGTGTTCTGTTCAACAACGTGTCCTTTGATTTTAGCCTAGACAAGCTCTATTGGGTTCTGGTGCTCATGATATGGAGTGAGTCACAGAAACGTGTGACCGTATTTTTCAATGGTTTTGTCAGTATGATACACCTTTGTCTTATTTGTCTTTCCTCACAATCTGCAACAACTCCGGCTTCAAATAGGTGTCGTAAAGCTGACATTTTCCTTAACACGCCATGTCCTACTTTGATCTTTTGTATTTGATGCAGTGTGTACATTGTCTCCCTGTGATACTGCATTGAGATAATATGTATTGTCCAATACTAGATATGATGGTTACCTTCCCAGCATTGGAATAAGACTGTTCTCCATCTAGTACCTAAAAATACGTCCATTCCTACTGTCTGTACATTTGTCTTGAATATTAAATTCAGAGCTATGGGCAAGGCCGTTGTTACTGCTTCCTGCGTAATGTTCTGACCTTTGCTATTGAAAGTTTTCTTTTGCGTTCACCTTCCACTGATTGCATTTCTTTATCATATGTGTGGTGAGCATTGACCCAGGATTCTTCGAAATATACAATATCATTGCATTGTCTCCTCAGCTTAAGAATATGCCTCATGTGTTTGCATCAAGCAGCAGTTAAGTGTGGCTTTTCACAAATAATATTCTTGCCGCCTAAACATTTCCTGAAAATGAATCATGTGGGTGTTACAATTTTTACATAGTAATTTGAGAAATATCAATACTGTAATCTGTTTGCAATATTCAATTTAAGTTTTCGAAGAGTAACCAGTTGATTCGTAGCAAATATTTTAAATCTCTCTTCTTACGAAATCTATGTCAAAGTCATAAGTTTCCCTTTTCTTCCGTGTTTGACATGTGTGTACTCGTGAGTCATATCTAATCCATTGGGGGAAAAATATGTTTCATACAGACCAACAATCAAGTGCATTCGCTTCTCGCCGTGATTAATATCGCAATATAAATGACCCGCCTTAGATTTCCGCAGAAATGCAGGTATGATAAAATAACCTTCCGCATAATTAATCAAATATGCACTTCTGACTCATTGTGAGTTTTATATTAATGTAATTATGCTGGAAAAACAAAAAACAAAGTGTCAGTAGCTTCAGGATCCTAATATGTGATACGCTACCACCTAAACAACGGCCAACTTGATATCGGTATCTATTCGGCCACTTTGGTGCACGTGGAAATCGAGAATTGTAACTTTGATAGCGATGAGAATACGAAAAGAAACTATTATTTGAACAAGTTATGATGACTATTTCCGGTAAAATATGTAATAATATGTACAATTAAATGTGGTTACCGCCGGAGGTTCGAGTCATTGGCGCAAATAAAACTAAAGGACAACATATTTCCATTCTCTGCACTACATCCTGCTAGAAATATAGTAGGATCATTGCTATGTTACAAGAGAGATCAAGCTGGAGTTTATAAATGAACGAAGAAGCATGTGATTGATCGATTTATAACCTACATATGAATCTTGTTTTTAATTAGATATATTTTATAGGAGCAAAAGATATGTATATTTTGTCATTAATAATTGAAAGTTGCATGCCAAATATATGTGTGATCTAACAGGTTGTTTCAGAAGAAATGGTTTCCAATCATGTTTATGAATTAGTAAACAGAGATTGATCAAGAATCCTCAGGTTTAGTTCAGTACGTATTTATTTTGCCTAGAAAAACACATCAACTGAATAATGTTGAGTTGATGGCTATGTCTTGAATAGGATAAGCTATCTAATCTATTTGTTTATGTGGTCGTCGAAATTATACAAGAAAGGCATAGTAGATGAGAAGAGACATCTGGGATACCTGGAAAAAGTGTTGTTACTGATAGTGCAGTGCAGGACTTGCCATATACTTGATGTCTACTGATTGTATCTCCATGTGGGAAGTTGAAAATGCATGTCCACACACAATATGTAAGTGGGATGCCCCTCCAGAAATCCACACCTTCAAATGCACTGCGCAGTACATCTGGCAGAGACGTCTTCTTCCAAGACCAGACAAAATGAACACTATATGAAACAAATCAACAACTCTGAAATACCTGCAGATATCACAACACTTACACACTATATGGACCAAATCAACAGTTGTGAAATACCTGCAGATTTCACTAAATGTACACACTATATAGAACAAATCAACAGCTGTGAAATACCTGAAGATATCACTACATGTACACACTATATGGAACAAATCAACAGTTGTGAAATACCTGCAGATATCACTTACACGTACACACTACATGGAACAAATCAACAGCTGTGAAATACCTGCAGATTTCACTACACGTAATTAGGTCTAATGACAAAAATCAAATGAGTCACTAGAATATCTCATCGCATATGGAAGGATTAATTCTCTAATGCAGAATCATATGGCTCAATGAAGAAGTTTATAATATAATGCTATTCTATACGTTGACTAGGAAATGAATTCTGACGAGCTTTTTACCGCTACAGCAGCTTCCATGAACTGAAATACTTGTCGTTTATCCTTCTTCCACTTGGCAACAATAGTTGCTTATGAAGCAATTCCAGCCAGACTCTTGAGGCGTGTCAATACGTAAGTTATGATTACGTTACTTATATACGGTCTTTTTCCTCTTGCAGACGGTTATTTAGCAGACGAGTTGTGTAGCTTGTAATGAAATGAAGTCAGATCGATAGCATGTTGCAAGTCAAGAATTCATTTTACGCTTGTGAATGGTTTTTTATTCCTGCAATGCTTGGGGCTGTGTTATGGGGAATGCTATTTACAGAGTTTCTTATATTCTCCTCCTTTTTCAGAATTATATTTTACTTTTCGACGTTGTATTAGGAGCCAGCCAGTATTAATGGAACCATCTTTGGTGTTTATTTCTTACATAGTGTTGTTTGGCGCCTTAAATATTCAAACAGGGGACACTCTATTAATATATTTGCATTGTGTTTACATGATACAGTGTGTAACACTCTTGTGGATGTAATAATACATATTCCAACCTATCTATTTACGTACTCTTTCTGTAGTTATGAATTATTAACATACGTACCCCTCACTATGTGCTGATAGAGACGGAACTCCTATAACAATAGCCAATGTTTTGCACCATCGGTTCAGCACCTGTCTCTTGTCAAGTATACAGTCATGTGGACTCACTGGGTAATGTCCTTAAAAGCTGACCCGTATTTGATTTTTCATATGATTTGAATTGGCGATCGACACAAAGTGATCAATTACAATCGCGGAATACTACAAATACAATCACTTTTGAAGGATGATGACCGAAGAGTCCACATGGCTGTATAGCCGAAGAGAGACTATTCAACAAATGAAATGCATTTCAGTAGTGTGTACAGCGATCAGAACTGACCATATATACGTACTTTTCTCAGAACATGACTACAAGCAAAGGTTGAGCATAAGCAATGGATGGGGCAGCGTGTACGAGCGCAACACAAATAAATGTCCAGATGTTGATAGAAGAAGTACAATCCTGCTCTCTTTGCCATCAGGTGGACATGTAATTTCAGCTAAAAATACTGGCTTATCTGTGGTTCTCTTTGATCGGAAGTGTTCCATAGATGTTTTATTCAACGTTTTTATCAAGTGAATTTAATCTAGTAGTCACAGAAAGTAAAGTGAAAGGAGTCTTCCTAAATATTAAGAAAACAGAAGTAATGGTTATTTATAAGAACAAATAAAAACACAACATACTTTGCATGATCAAAGTGAATGAAATAGAATTAATACAGGTCCACCAATTAAAATATTTAGGTACAATGATTACAGCAGATGGAAGAAGTTCAACAGAAATAGGAAGCAGAATAGGACAGGCAAAAAAAAACATTCAGAAAAATGAAAAATATACTGTGCAATATGACCTTGTCATTAGATGTGAGAAAGAGAGTTCTGCAGTGCTATATAACCCCTATACTAACATATGGGTGCGAGTCTTGGACAATAAACAAACTGGAAAGTAGGAAATTAGAAGCAACAGAGATATGATTCTACAGAAGAATGCTGAGAATACCATGGACTGCCAGAAAAACTAATGTAGAGGTGCTGAAAATGCGAAACAGACCTTAATCAACAATATAAGAAAAAGCAATCTTCTGTTTTTGGCCACTTCATGAGACAGGCAGGTTTAGAGAACAGAGTCACAATAGGCAAAATTGAAGTCAACAGAGACAGAGGGCGACAACGTGAGAAAATATTAGACAGTTTGACAACCTCGCACGGCAAGGAAACAACAACGACGTTGATACATAATACTGGGGACAGAGAGCCATGACCGCCTACGCCAGCCGGCATGGCACCTGATGATGATGATGATCAAGTGAATTCCACCAACAGGTCATATGTATGCATTGGATGGGACATTCTACAACCGAGTCAAGCTGAATGTACACGTTTTAAGAAGGTAATTATCACGAACTGGAAAGTTGTATGCGTCGTAAGGAACTTTTTTTTGCAACCTCTAATCTAGCAGCATGTAGTTAGATTCCATCCCAGAACTTGAGACAATCTCCTTCATCAGGTTTCACCACAACAGAAGTCATGGCGTGTGGTACACCCAACCATTTATTATGTGTTCCGTATGTGTTAATATTCTTCGTTGCCTTTTGTACTATTATTATTTAAATATAAGCTACAATACAGAAAAAACATTAAACGATATACACCTCGTAAATTCAGAATTGCTTCGTGACTGATCGTGTTAACTATGCATCGATAATGAATGCCCTACTGAAATTTTGGAGGCAATCAGACAAACAAGAACACTAAAGAAAACAAGAATCGAAGATTGCTTTACTTGGATGTAGAGTTTAACACGGAATTCGTGTACACAGAGTAGTAGAGACAAATATGCAATGATGGGCGCGAAACTGAGATAAGATGGCTAGTATAAGTGTCTGAAGCTTGCACGGATATCAGCTAACCATTGGTATCGTTTTTGACAACAAGAGAAAAGAGACTGAGTGCCTTAATGCCACTGTTATAAGCCAGACATGAGAAACTCATTAGATGGAATAATCAATGAAGACAAGAATGAAGAAATGAACGAAATGAAAGTCGTATTAAGCCGTGAGTGAGACGGACTTCTATTCTTCATCATAGACAGTCCCACCTATTTTATCATAGTTGTATTACACTCATCAATTTATTTGTGTTTTAAATCTCAGCTCAAAATAGTTCTTCAATAAATCTTATCCACCTTACCCTGTCTTTTTACGTTTCTTCTAGTCTAATTCCACCTCCCAGCTGTGTAAATGTTGATAATTATTTTCCTCTAGTACTATTTGGTCGTCCTCTTTCCTTTTATCATACGGCTTTTTTATAATGATCCATGTCTTAGAACTATTTCTGTTGATCTTCGCAGTATGTTCTATTCATTTGTAATATCCTTTCCCAACCCTCTCTCGCGGGTGGTGTCTAATTATTTTCGTGAATTAATATTGACTTCATATTTCATAAACACATCATGATAAATTTCATATATCATGAAAATATCAATATATCATGTCTACGAAGAATACTCGAAATATCATTAAGAGATAACATTAGAAACGATAACATTTGAGATAAACAAAACAATACCAGTATTGGAGCACATCACAAAACAACAGATCATGTGGTTTTCAAACGCTTCCAAACTACCAACAGATAGCATGCACAAATGATCATGACTCTTAGACATAACGGCTATAAAGCCAGACGCAGACCATGTAAACGATGGATCACAGAAATAAAGTGGCCACAGAAATAAGCTTACAAACAGCACACAAGAAGGCCATCTCCAGAGCTCTTCTGCCCCTGACGTCGCAAGGCAAACACGGGCCCAAGCGTATAGATAGATATAATAGATCATGTAAGGATCACATATCATATAACAGGACATATAACATGGACATCATATAACATGGACATCATATAACATGGACATCATATAACATGGACATATATCATGGACATCATATAACATGGACATCATATATGATGGACATCATATAAAATGGACATAATATAACAGCACATATATCATGGACATCATATAACATGGACATCATATATCATGGACATATCATGTAGGGCCTACATATCATATATCATGGACATATCATATATCATTTAGGGCCTACATATCGTATATCATGATATATCATATAGTATGGACATATCGTATATCATAGACACGCCTATTTCGAAACTACTATTTGAGAAAAGCATATGAATGAAAGTATGTAGTGTTCTGACTTGACACCCCCCTCCCCCTGTGTGGTATTCCTTCATGTTTTTAGTAATACAACAGCGCCGATAAACTATTCAATCTCAATATGCCTACATATGCCCTACATTTGTAATATGCATTTATATAACATATACGGAATCCAGTTGTTTTTTTTAATCTTGTATTTTTTTGTCACTTTTTGACTGTCTTCTTCCCTGTGTTACTGTCAAGATCAATGTTTTTTTCTATGTTAATGTCAAGACCTATGTTTCCTTTATCTCTGCGTTACTGTCAAGATCTATGTTTCCTTTCCGTGTTACTGTCACGATCTATGTATCATTTATCTCTGTGTTACTGTCAAGATCTATGTTTCCTTTATCTCAACGTTACTATCAAGATCTATGTTTCCTTTATCTCTGTGTTACTGTCAAGATCTGTTTCCTTCCTCAATATGTTACTGCTAGTATATGTTTCTTTCTTTCTTTATGTCAAGGCCTATTGTGGTTTCCTCTATATGTTACTGCCAAGATATATGTTTATTTATCTCTGTGTAACTGCCAAGATTTATGTTTATTTATCTCTGTGTTACTGCCAAGATTTATGTTTATTTATCTCTGTGTTACTGCCAAGATTTATGTTTATTTATCTCTGTGTTACTGACAAGATTTATGTTTATTTATCTCTGTGTTACCGCCAAGATTTATGTTTTCGTTCTTTATGTGTTACTGCCATGATCGATTTTTGCTTCCTGATTTTTACTGCCAAGTCCTATTTTTTTCATCTCTTTTTTCTGCCAGGTTCTATGTTTTCTTTCCTCTAAGTGTTGCTGTCAAGATATAAGTTTTTTTGGTACAATACAAGAATCAGTGGACAGGTTTCTACGGAACAAATAGCTAACATAATTAAAAGGAAAGAAATTCCGATAAAGACGAATATACCGACGCATCTAATATTCTACATGTTGCGCGATGAGAGCCCCTCGACATGCACACTGCACACTGGATGGCCAATTCGTTGCTCGCAAACCGCTAGATCGGTATTTTAAGTTACGACTTTTTAAGTTTCGGAGATAGTGCAATAGCATATGAAATTTAAAAGTTGGTATGTTGTCACGTGATTTGTCCACGGATTCTTGTATTATATCTGTTTTTTCATTTGAATTCGTTCTCAAACTCACTCTGGTTAGCTGGAGACTAATGCGATGTGTGTTTGTTTACAGATTATACTCGCTAACTTCGTCATTCGCCTGGAACATCCAACTTCAATATTGCTATTTATCACTTTGTGATGTGACAGGCAACTAGAAAATTACTATATTTCGCTTTGTGATATCCACCTTCAACCTTGTTATTTGTCACTTTGTGATGTGACAGGCAACTAGAAAATTACTATATCTTATGTGACATTCACCTTCAACCATGTTATTTGTCACTTTGTGATGTGACAGGCAACTAGAAAATTACTATATCTGATGTGACATTCACCTTCAACTATGTTATTTGTCACTTTGTGATGTGACAGGCAACTAGAAAATTACTATATCTGATGTGACATTCACCTTCAACTATGTTATTTGTCACTTTGTGATGTGACAGGCAACTAGAAAATTGCTATATCTGATGTGACATTCACCTTCAACTATGTTATTTGTCACTTTGTGATGTGACAGGCAACTAGAAAATTGCTATATCTGATGTGACATTCACCTTCAACTATGTTATTTGTCACTTTGTGATGTGACAGGCAACTAGAAAATTACTATATTTCGCTTTGTGATATCCACCTTCAACCTTGTTATTTGTCACTTTGTGATGTGACAGGCAACTAGAAAATTACTATATTTCGCTTTGTAATGGGACATCCACCTTCAACATTGTTATTTGTCGATGTGTGATGGAACATCTAACCACATCCACGGTAGGTCACATTGTTGGTGATCTTTTCTCCTCTTTGGAAGCTTGAGTGCCACACTACGGCGTAAATTAATATATAAGGTATATTATTATACCCTCAGCTTGCTATTTTAACTAGCTTAATCAAGTATTCGTGACAATTTCTGCGAATTTTACACATATATTGTGGCTTATCATTTGGAATACTCACTTTTGTGTTCGATGTTTTACGGATCAATTAAATGTAACGCAACCAGTGGGACCAGTTGTAGTATTGTAAGAGTTGCTTAATTTGCTAATAATTGCTTATATTTCTTGAGGGCTGGTAAGCCAGTAAGTATGAGAGAGCTTACTTTAAGTGTCGTCACTTTACTCTTCTCACGATATCCACAAGTTCAGCTCATCAATATGGTAATTCAAAGGAAAATATTGAATGGGCAAAAACTAAATCATATTTACCTGTTTAGTGACGTTGCCGACCCAATCCTTTCGTAACATGAACATTTCTAAATTCCACATCATGATCTAGGCGTCAGAGTGTATCACCGCGTGAGTTGATATTTTAGTCGCCAAACACTTCAGCAGATTAAAGAATAAAGCTATAGCAATAGATCTAACAGAAGACAACAATGTACACATAGACACTACAGTTGCATTATACAAGACTATTATTATTCCATCACTGTGCTACCAGAGCCAAATCTGGACAATGACAGCACAAGACAAAAGAAAACTGGTGATAGCAGACAGAAATGACATGTCTTCGAAGAATACTCGGAGTGTCGTTAAGAGATAGAATTAGAAACGATAACATCAGAAAGATAACCAAAAATAACCAGTATTGGAACACATCAAAAGACAATAGATCAAGTGGTTTTCGCACGCTTCCAGACTACCAACAGATAGCATGCCACAAATGGCCATGACACATAGACATAACGGCTATAAATCCAGAGGCAGACCATGTAAAAGATAGGACACAAAAATGTTCAAAGAAGCAACAGGAACAAGCTTACAAACATCCCATAAAAAGGTCATTTCCAGAGAACTCTTATACCCCTTGACACAGCAATGCAAACAAGAGCAAAACAATCGTATAAATAGATATATAGAAAATCATCAGGGCCGCAGTCGCTTCTTCTATTACCATTTGTATGTTCAATGTCGTTTTTTTTAATATTGTAAAGTATCATAACACATGTTTAAGATACTATAAAGAAAAACATTATTTATCAACCGTCACCAAATCTCAAATTTCCTAAATACAACTATAAAACGCAATTATAAGTAGATTCACAATGTCAACATAAACATCAAAAAGTCAACATAAACATCACCATGTCAACATAAACATCACCTTGTCAACATAAACATCAAAAAGTCAACATAAAAATCACCATGTCCACATAAACAACAAAAAGTCAACATAAAAATCACCATGTCAACATAAACACAGTCTTAGACACAGAGTAAAGACCATGAAAGGAATCGCGTTATGTGAAAAATGAAATATTCGGTAAATTAGAATAGAAGAAATCGCTAAAATAAACGGAGGCAGACGTTCGTCAGAAATAAATACTGATATATGTAATATTTTCTAGAAAAAATACTGTTATATGAACTATTTTCTATAAGAAGAATATTATATGAAATCTTTTCTAGAAAAATACATAATCAAATGATCTTAGAAAGGATTCAAAACTCCCAGCTAATAAACGTCAACTTCAACATTAAAATTGACTAGAACAGAGCAATGTGAAGAAAGATTAAGAGGATGATTCACACCGTAAAACACCGTACCACCATCTATCAAACAGCTAGTGTACCATGATCTAACTACTACTCCTCAATCTTTGATAATTGACACCATACCACCATCTATCAGACAGCTAGTGTACCATGATCTAACTACTACTACTCAATCTTTGATAATTGACACCATACCACCATCTATCAGACAGCTAGTGTACCATGATCTAACCACTACTACTCAATCTTTGATAATTGACACCATACCACCATCTATCAAACATCTAGTGTACCATGATCTAACCACCACTCCTCAATCTTGGATGATTGACACAATACCACCATCTATCAAACATCTAGTGTACCATGATCTAACCACTACTCCTCAATCTTGGATGATTGACACAATACCACCATCTATCAAACATCTAGTGTACCATGATCTAACCACTACTACTCAATCTTGGATAATTGATACCATACCACCATCTATCAAACATCTAGTGTACCATGATCTAACTACTACTCCTCAATCTTGGATAATTGATACCATACCACCATCTATCAGACAGCTAGTGTACCATGATCTAACCACTACTACTCAATCTTGGATAATTGACACCATACCACCATCTATCAAACATCTAGTGTACCATGATCTAACCACCACTCCTCAATCTTGGATGATTGACACAATACCACCATCTATCAAACATCTAGTGTACCATGATCTAACCACTACTCCTCAATCTTGGATAATTGACACCATACCACCATCTATCAAACATCTAGTGTACCATGATCTAACCACTACTCCTCAATCTTGGATAATTGACACCATACCACCATCTATCAAACATCTAGTGTACCATGATCTAACCACTACTCCTCAATCTTGGATAATTGACACCATACCACCATCTATCAAACATCTAGTGTACCATGATCTAACCACTACTCCTCAATCTTGGATGATTGACACAATACCACCATCTATCAAACAATCAACGTGCCATGATCTGACGACCCATCATCAGTCATGTGAATGACTGATGATAGCACAAATGAAAAGTCGAGAAAACAATTATGACAGAGTTGTCTTGAATGGACATGTCCAAATTAACGAGCCTAAACTGGAGTTAAAACACAACTTTATCAATTATTGTAACCCTGACCCCAGTCAACATATGTTCACCTCCTGCACCTGGAAGCATCGTGAGTGTTTAGCATGCAGTAGCATTGACTGCTAATGTTTGCTTTCTGCCGCAGATGTTCATTGTTATCTGTCATGACGTCGACAGTATGCAATCGCATGCTTGATTGCGTGTTAAACATCATATCCAAGGTAACAATCTCAGCAACATAAACATCCGAGAGATTATAAAGCACACCAGGTTTACAAACTGTTTCAACCCACAGGTGTAAATCGTCAGTGTAAATCTCAGGACTCTACCTTAGATCTTTCCAACACATTTAGATAGACTAGTTTTTTTTTAAATAAAGCAACGCACAACAACTTGTAGCCAAGTCGGTTGAGCTCATTTCTTTCCCTGTTAAGAAAGAGTAAGATTGATTAGAAAGACACACTCAAGCTACGTTCAACTTTGGCGAATTATGAAG
Organism: Meghimatium bilineatum; assembly: GCA_034231615.1. NCBI lineage: Eukaryota > Metazoa > Mollusca > Gastropoda > Stylommatophora > Philomycidae > Meghimatium > Meghimatium bilineatum. The sequence goes on along the minus strand of CM067321.1, from coordinate 54,217,266 downwards.
TAAATGTTTGAGATGAACCGAAGCAGTTTCTATTTGGTTCTGGGTAATCCAAAGCGAAGTAACTCAACATCTGTCTATGAGTTAAATTCCAAATAACTCGGATTTCCTCCACTAAAACGTATCTTTCCGTTGTGCATCTTGTCAATATTGCAGGAGGGATAAAGAACGTTTTTGGTAGTAGGTCATGTACCAGCGATAAACATTATATTGTTCATTTCGGCAGAACCGTATGCTGCAAAATTAAAGTACTTGGTCAAGTCAGCATAATCTGGGGGAGGGTGGATGGATAGCAAGAGGCGCTTATTGACCCCCCCCCCCAATGAAAATTGGCTTATCCCCTAATTTCGTGTTTTCTCAAAAACATCAACAACTTTAATAAAAAGTAACGATTAGAGTTAGTTTTTATGGTAACTTCTCCCCCTAACTTACTGAAGTCGTTTAGATGGTCTTACACTTGGTACTGAACATTTCTTACACTTGGCACTGTAAATGTTTTGCACTTGGTACTGTAAATGTTTTACACTTGGTACTGTAAATGTTTTAGACTTTATCGTGTAAATGTCGTACATTTAGTCGTGTAAATGTCTCACACTTGGTACTGTAAATGATGTGACTTGTAAACCAGAATAAATTATTAATAAGCAGATGTGATATTTAACTGGGTAGATGAGATTACGTTTTCAAATTAGATGTTCTGAGTTCTTATTAGAATGAGATCTTCAGATTCCATTTTCAAATTAGATGTTCTGAGTTCTTATTAGAATGAGATCTTCAGATTCCATTTCAAATTAGATGTTCTGAGTTCTTGTTAGAATGAGATCTTCAGATTCCATTTTCAAATGAGTTGTTCACATTACACTTACAGGTAAGATGTCCAAATTATATTTTCATTTAAAATGTTTAAATTACATTTACATATGCGATAACTTAACACATGTTTGCGTTATTGTTGCTATCGATATACAACTGCAGCTGCAAGTATCTACAATCACAACGCAATGTCAGCATTAGAGAGGACTTGGTGAATTGATTTCACTTTCATTGCACTAAAAGTGATCTCTTAGAATTTCAAGTCTGCTTTGAGAAATGATATATTGATGTATATGAATATTGATATGTTTATGTATGTTGATTTATATGAATGTTGACATGTTTATGTATGTTGATTTATATGAATGTTGATATGTTTATGTATGTTGATTTATATGAATGTTGATATGTTTATGCATGTTGATTTATATGAATTCAATATCGTTTTTCATATAATATACTTTATTTCAAATTGTATAGTCAATTCTTCTTCTTCCTCGTTCATTCTCAAACTCCAGCTATGTCTCTTGAAACAAGATCAGAGCCCTACAAGATTTCCAGTTGGATGTAGTCCAGATAATGGTAATGCGTTGTGTCGTCGTTTTATTAGCGACAATGATCTGACACATCCATCTTCGGTAGTAAGTAAATTCAAGAACTGAAATGTTTAAATTAATATGTACATCCGTACACGTCATTTATACAGTTATGAAGACGCATCAGTAATCATCCTTTATATGTACCGTTATTTGACGTTTTTCGTGTTTGTATTGGTCCTTATACATATTAAACGTTGTGTCCACAGCCGATGAAAATCACAGGAAAAGTCAAATAGCGTGCCTTATGAAGAAGTTCATAGCGTTCGTTGAGTCCACAGGACTGTATAATTGAGAAGGGACGCGGTTCAGGTGAGAATCTTTATTAATACATTTTAGTGTTCATTTTGTAAAATTAGATGTTCATTTAAATAAAACAGATGTTTAACAAAAAGAAATATTCACTGACTAAAATCGTATACTAACTCTTCAATGGAGTAACCAACAAACATAAACTAAGACAATAAAGAAACATTTAAAAAGAAAAGAATGGGAACACCGGCCAAATATAGAACAAGTGGGCTGTAAACAAGAACATCCAGGTGTGAATATATTCCAAGTCACATGAGAATTAGCTATCAGTCAGGTCACAATAAAGTAGAACTTCCCAAGTGAAAATATTTTGATAGATTTTCTGAAGCATGTAAAATATAAAACTAACATAATACTTGACCGTGAGTTATCGACGAACGATACACACCACGCTGCACTGACGTATTTGTTGTTGGCTAAGAAGTTCTGTGAACTCAGTGTTGATGCACCTGCCGAGATTCAACATTTTGTATCTAAAACTGTTATTCTCAGCCGTGTTTGATCACCATTTTCTCAGCCGTGTTTGATCACCATTTTCTCAGAAGTGTTTGGTCACTATTTTCACAGCCGTGTTTTATTCACTATTTTCACAGTCGTGCTTGGTCACCCTTTTCACAGCCGTGTATGGTCACTATTTTCACAGCCGTGTTTTATTCACTATTTTCACAGTCGTGTATGGCCAGCATTTTCACGGCAGTGTTTCGTTATTTATGTTATCCCTAAAAAAATAGTTTTTTAGGGGAAAATCGTCTGTCACGCATACTAAAATAATATTGCATAGTCTTTGTGTGCAAGTCTCTGACTTTATGTTTTTATGGCTATAAATGGAACTGTTCATTGTTCTAATACGTATCTTGCTGTCTTCTTCCTGGACGAGTGTGTGGCCCCAATTAAAAATTGTCTTAGTGTTCCATCCCCTTTGGCGACTCCATGATCTCCAGGGTTGTATATGTCCAACTATGAGAACCACCATCTAATCATGCCTCCAAAATGCAAGCAGGGAGGTCACCTGATTCTTGATTAGAAACTGGCCTCACATCACGTTGGGCATTCCCATAAGTGATCCGCCCACTGTTCCAGGAGCCATTCGACTCGATGGTGTTTCGAGTCCAATGCCGCAGAATAGACGTCGACATCAGGGCACAACGCTGGCCCTTGCGACAGGTTTCTTTGTTGTTCCGCCCACCCACGCCATGCCCGTAACTAGTTCAAGCACAACGTCGACCTGTTGGAACAATGTGGTAACTGTTATCGAAGGATATGACTACAGGAGTGTATAGATGATGTGCCATGAAGCTTCTATACGAAGATAACCTCAATATAAAGGTATGTCATCTACTAAGGTTTTCTGTTGCATGGTTGGTTTGACTATCCAACTCGTGACCTACACCATACAGCAACATTGATACATCTGTTATATATGACTTGCTGAATCTCTAGAAAATTAACCAATTAAAGAGTTTCATAAAAACGTCAGACAATCTAGTGTATTAAACAGTGTAGACAGCGAGAAATTCACTACTGAATCCAACTATAATGTCTATAGTGTGGCTGCTTCCCTCAATAAACATACGGTAAATACGCCCATGTCTTGCGTGACTTTATAAGGAGACGCCCTTGAAAGATCCTGCACAGTGAAATATTTGGGAATGTTTTTTGACAGAAGTCTAAGTTTTTGGGAGCATGTTGATCTTGACCATTTTAAAAGTCGGCAGATGTCTTGCAGCAGTGAATGTTATGGTGTGTCAACAGAGATTGGTGCATTCTGAATGTCTACACTCAAGTCGGCCTTCTAAGTGATTCGATGAGTGAAATTAGAAAAAAATGTAAATGTATTTCTTCTATATCTCAAGGCCTAATGTTTTGTGATAGAACGTGCATAGGAATTTTTACGCTCAAACAGACACAGACTGAAAAGTCAGATAAAATCCAGAATGAGGTGATGTTTATCATACTTGGGTATGATACTTTATCATACTCTATATGATACTTGGGTATGATACTTTATCATACTCTATATGATACTTGGGTATGATACTTTGTGATACTCTATATCATACTTTAGAGATACATCAGTGTCAACCATGCGATTCTTACTGGACTGTCCAATTACAGAGCACAGAATACAGCTGTACAGAATACAGTTGTACAGAATAGAGTTGTACAGAGCACGAGCCTACCTACAAATCACAGTTGACAGAGAACAGCCACTACCTTCTGAAATTCAGAAAGTGAAAGGAAACGTACTGAAAAAATGAAAGTCATAGATTTGGGGGCGCGTGCGGATAACGTCATACGCAGGGTGTGCTTGTTGAAAGATACGACACCTGGTGCCGAGTTGTTAAGTATGCCAGTGCATTTCCAGAACTCTTTCCGAGTGATAATAAATCTCATTAGACAATGCAAAGATTGGTGCATTGTGTCCTGTAATCTGAGCTGCAGGCATTAATTAACGATAATTCCATGAAAAGGTTATACTTATAAACACGGATACCTCAGTTGTTATACACGTGGTTCACCTTCACAACCCAATCTATAGGGAAGATAATCAAAGTTCAAAATAGCACATTTACTGTGACTACAAGATAGCTCATTTACTATGACTACAAGATATCACATTTACTATGACTACAAGATATCACATTTACTGTGACTACAAGATAGCACATTTACTGTGACTACAAGATAACACATTTACTGTGACTACAAGATAACACATTTACTGTGACTACAAAATATCACATTTACTGTGACTACAAGAAACATAACTGCGACTATCCTATAAAACCAAGGCCTTGAACTGAATGTCTACACTCAAGTCGGCCTTCTAAGTGATTCGATGAGTGAGATTAGAAAAAATGTAAATGTATTGCACTCGAGAGCAGTGGCGTGAGGTGGTCAAGAGGTCGAAGTTAGAATTATCATATTCATTTTCCTGCCTGACCATAATGGTGTTCTAGGGCAGCGAGAGAACTGTTCGGCTAACTTGCATTACTACTGTGTCTGACGGTACATCGATGGATCAAGCGTATATTTTGAGCTCATTACGAGAAGCAACATAGGTAAACGAAATCTAATGTGAGTGTTGATTCCTGTTGCATTGCAAAATAAAGAAAAGTAACTTGAAATGTGGCATTGCTACAAATGAGCGCTATTGTTGGTTTAAAAGAATTTTCTCAACCAACAATAAATTAGAACTGCCAATCATCGTGTAATGGTGGCTATGCTCAAGTGCATATTGGTACACATATGGGCGTGACCGGAATGAAATGATCGATACGCTTGAGTGCATATCGGCGTACATATGGGCGTGTCCGGTATGCAACTATGATAATCTGACGACTAACAAAGAAAAAAAAACACCTTTAGCACAGATTAAAGCTCCGTCGTTTACTGTGGGAAAAATAGAGTGACTAGCTTTTACTTCAATTATATAAACCTGATTTATTCATCACCTGATAAACTATTCAACTCGTAAACGACTTCACTGCACGAGTGGTATACATCGACAACTAGAAACGATAGTAGTATTGAAGTCATTTCGTGAATCTGTTCTTTAACTTGCAGATCCTTGCAAAGAAACATTCCGTTAATATGTTAAATCCATTACAACATGTACAATTTTGTTATGGTTCTACTTCTTTCAAGTTTCTTCATTTATTATCTCTCACTATTTCGTGCCTGTGCTTCATTAAACTTAGTGATCTGTACAACATTGTTGGCCATGAGCTTTTGAAATGTAACGCTATGTATGATACTATTAGGAAAATGCTTCTCCCTCCAAAGTCAGATAAATGGAATACCTTAAATGGAATACCTTTAATAGAACAAAACAACTTCATAAAACATATCCATATCCATGTCTATATCCATGTCCATATAATAAATAACATCGTGCATGTCAACACTTCCCACAAGATAGTGAGAAGTCAGTAAGTTCGAATCGTCGGAGCACCATCAATGCATACTGGACACGTCCATAGATGCCCCGATCTCTCCCTGAGTGTATCCGCCATTACACTTCTGCTGACAGTGTCGGTACTCTGCTGGTTGACCATCATTGTCGATGTGTCTTTTGTGCATAAAATAATTATACGCATTTCTGCATTATAGATTCTATCCAATCTTTCGATTTGAGTTTGGCTAAGAGTCAGAATGGTCAGTGCATACTCCATAGAAGCCACCACCAAACCCAGGTACAAAAGAAATAACAACCTCTGCTCACAATGCGCAGCAGTCATAACCTTCATTGCTTCTAAACCCTTGCTTGCCCTTATGATACCATGGTCAACATGTTACCTGAAACTCATACTTCCGTGAAAGACCACACCCACGCATCTCATTGTGCTGGTTCTTTCTAACCTGTTCGTAGCCAACAGAACATGTGGCATTGTTGTCTTTATTATGTGACTGTTTAAGAAAATCAAATTACACTTGCATTAGAAGGTTTTACCACTGCTCCCCTAACTCTACACCAGTTCGTTATTCTGTCCAACTCCTCCTGTAGTTCCACGACACACTCTTCTCGATTTCTATACACCAGGATGTCATCGGTGTACGACATCGTACTGCCAGTACCTATGATTTGACAGCTAGTGATGTGTACTGTGTATTCATTGAAAAGTAGAGGAAATAGAGTCAACCCATGTGGCAGACCGAGACTAATAACCTTTGGTGTCAATACCCACTTACCACACTTAAGAACTACTGTCATGTGCAGTGGGTTGCAGCAACCCATGGAACGACAAAATAAGTTACTGCAAGATTTAACAGGTGGCCCATCAAGACATCCATGGACATCCTATTTATAAGCATCCTCATGATCTATTGCGACCACACATGTCTGCATGCGCGAATCGAACCTCTCAAAATCAACCTGCGGAAAGATAGCTGTATTCTGCCATGTCTTCTTTCCTTGGCGATACCCACCTAACACGTTGGTAAACACCTATTTCTCTCAAGATGACACGATACCTTCATGGCCATACATTTTTTCCCACACGTTTTTTTAGAAAATAAATCATGAGAAGTATATGTGTTAATGAGACGGCTAACTTCTTACTAATCTAAGAGGTTCTATAAAAGATATGAACATGTGTTGATTGGCGGTGATCGTTTATGTGTCTAAGATGCTCTAATGAAACAGAAGTAAATTGTGTCTAAGATGTTCTAATAAAACATGAAGCAAATTGTGTCTAAGATGTTCTAATAAAACAGAAGCAAATTAGGTCTAAAATGTTCTAATGAAACATGAAGCAAATTGTGTCTAATATGCTCTAATGAAACATGAAGCAAATTGTGTCTAATATGCTCTAATGAAACATGAAGCAAATTGTGTCTAATATGCTCTAATGAAACATGAAGCAAATTGTGTCTAATATGCTCTAATGAAACATGAAGCAAATTGTGTCTAATATGCTCTAATGAAACATGAAGCAAATTGTGTCTAATATGCTCTAATGAAACAGAAGCAAATTTTGTCTAATATGCTCTAATAAAACAGAAGCAAATTAGGTCTAAAATGTTCTAATGAAACATGAAGAAAATTGTGTCTAAGATGCTCTAATGAAACATGAAGTAAATTGTGTCTAAGATGATATAATGAAACATGAAGTAAATTGTGTCTAAGATGATCTTATGAAACATGAAGCAAATTGTGTCTAAGATGCTCTAATGAAACATGAAGCAAATTGTGTCTAAGATGCTCTAAAGAAACATGAAGTAAATTGTGTCTAAGATGCTCTAATAAAACAGAAGCAAATTAGGTCTAAAATGTTCTAATGAAACATGAAGAAAATTGTGTCTAAGATGCTCTAATGAAACATGAAGTAAATTGTGTCTAAGATGATATAATGAAACATGAAGTAAATTGTGTCTAAGATGATCTAATGAAACATGAAGCAAATTGTGTCTAAGATGCTATAATGAAACATGAAGTAAATTGTGTCTAAGATGCTCTAAAGAAACATGAAGTAAATTGTGTCTAAGATGCTGTAATGAAACATGAAGTAAATTGTGTCTAAGATGATCTAATGAAACATGAAGCAAATTGTGTCTAAAATGCTCTAATGAAACATGAAACAAATAAGACATTTTATTGAAGCTATCGGTAGTATACTCTGATGACTGACTGAAGAATGGAATGGCTTATCTCACTGGTGTTATCGTGAGATAATCTGATCGATTCGATTTACTGAAGTACGATCTGAAGGAAACAATCACACAACACAGCTAATGTAGCTATTAGTGATATAATCTGATGATTCTCTCAAGAAAAAGAGAATTGTACCTGTCGACTCCTTCTTCATGTTGCCATTCCTTTTTTCAAATATGGATGAATGTTTCAAGTTCTCATATATGCACACATATTTACAATTTGCCAATATATGTGTCTTAAACCTGTTGTGTTTTTCAATTCTTTTTCGTTGTGTTTATCATTATTTTTACCATTCTTAAATCATTCCGAAAATTTCTGATTTTTATACCTACTTTTCGCTGGGAATTCTTTAAGTTATCTACCAGTCTAGCTCTAAATTTGTGACCTGTTGCTTATAAAGAAACATTTGCTTTCGTCTGTCAGGTGCTACAATGTTTCACGCTAATTTGTTTTTCTGACAATGATATTCCCTTGTTTCTATGTGTGCCACAGTACTACTTTCACCTGTGCGTATGTGTTTTGTGCGTTACAGTGTTGTGTATATGAAGTATACACTGTATGTATTACTTTGTCTGATCGTTTTTTGTGTGCGCCATGCATGCCCATTTTTTTGTTTCAAACTTAAGTGTATATTTTACGTGAGTTCATATGTTGGATGTTTCTGCTGTATGTGCGATTGTATGTCTATGATGTGCATGCTACACATATTTCTATTATACATATGCGTGTTGTTACCTGCGTGTTAGAAATGTCTGATATAAGAGTGCATGTGTTGAGTATATAATGCCTTGTCTATACAAAGTTAGGTACTGTGCATCTATTATGTGTGTGTGTTTGATACGTGTAGGCATTGTTTAGTGTCACACACTGAAATTGGAGTACATTTTTTTTCAAAACATGTGTTATGCAACGAATATATAGACAGTGTCAACGTCTAGACGTTACGAAGGTCTGAAATACCACGTTTGCTTTACCTTTAGCCGCCTGAAGGATATGCCTTTTTCTATCGTATGTATAAATACGAGTTTTTTATGCAATTATTACTCGTAATTATACTTTTTTATTATCTACACTTGTCAAACAATTATTTAATCAATACTTGAAGCTGTCATCCAATGATATCTCAAGATTTACACGTGTCACAGGTTTTATTCAATATTTGCATTTATCGGACAATGCTTTATTCACAATATACACTTATCATTCATGTTTTATTTACAATATACAGTTATAAGTCAATGTTGTATATAATTATTATTATTAAGTTGATATTAATCTCCTACACTTCGTAATATTAACTCCTACATTATGTTATATTGATCTCCTCCACTGTGTTATATTGATCTCCTCCACTGTGTTATATTGATCTCCTCCACTGTATTGTGTTGATCACTGACACCACGTGATATCCTACAGTGTGTAATATTAATCTCCGAAAATGTATGATATTGATTTCTCGCACTGCCTGATAGTAAATTCCTAAACTGCGTGATATTTATCTCTCAAACTGATAGTAAACTCCTAAACTGCGGGATATTGATCTCTCAATCTGATAGTAAACTCCTAAACTGCGTGATATTGATCTCTCAATCTGATAGTAAACTCCTAAACTCCATTTTGTGATATTGATCGTGATCACTTCGTGATATTGATCTTAGATAGTATCTGATATTTATCTCCAACACTGCATGAGATCTTTCACCGGCAATTCGTGTTATTTATCTCCTGCATTGTGTGATATTTATCTCCTACATTGTGTGATATTTATCTCCTACACTGCGTGATATTTATCTCCTACATTGCGTGATATTTATCTTCTACATTGCGTAATATTTATCTCCTACATTGCGTGATATTTATCTCCTACATTGCGTGATATTTATCTCCTACATTGCGTGATATGTATCTCCTACACTGCGTGATAGTTATCTCCAGAACTGGATGACATTGTTCTCCGACATTGCTTAATGATACTGATCTCCTTCGCTGTGTGATAATCATCTCCAAAACTGCATGGCATTTGTTTCTGACTCTGCTTGATGTTGATCTCATACACTAATTGATATTGATTTCATACACTAATTGATATTAATCTCATACACAAATTAATATTGATCTTCGAAACTGCGTGATAGAATTTCCTAGAATTCGTGGTTTTAATCTGGAACACAACGTGATATAAACGTCCGACAGTGTTCTATTGTGCTATCCTTCAGTGCAAGATATTGATCTCTTACAGTACCTGATATTGATCTCCTACAGTTCTTGATATCGATCTCCTACAGATCTTGATATTGATCTCCTACAGTTCTTGATATTGATCTCCTACAGTTATTGATATTGATCTCCTACAGTACCTGATATTGATCTACAGTACTTGATATCGATCTCCTACAGTACCTGATATTGATCTCCTACAGTACTTGATAATTATCTACATTACTTGATATCGATCTCCTACAGTACTTGATATCGATCTCCTACAGTACTTGATATTGATCTCCTACAGTACCTGATATTGATCTACAGTACTTGATATCGATCTCCTACAGTACCTGATATTGATCTCCTACAGTACTTGATATTGATCTCCTACAGTACTTAATATTGATCTCCTACAGTACTTGATATTGATCTACAGTACTTGATATCGATCTCCTACAGTACTTGATATTGATCTCCTACAGTACTTGATATTGATCTACAGTACTTTATATCGATCTCCTACAGTACTTGATATTGATCTCCTACAGTACTTGATATTGATCTACAGTACTTGATATCGATCTCCTACACTTCATTCATTCATTCATTTTCCTTTTTCGCTAAAGTTAGCGCATAGGGCAGAGGTCAGATCTTTTCAATTCTGTCTGTACGAAGCTATTCTGTGCAGTTCTTGAATAGTAGAAATATTGGTTGATTTATTTCTCTAAGTATTGTTCTTCTGGGTGTGTCTACAGTAAACCTTTATGTGTGTCTCAACAGAAGAAATTGTATGTGTCTCATCTCTGATTTTATCAGTCGATTTGAATTCACTCCACTGGGTGGGGTGCGAAGGGAACGCATTGCTCTAGGCGGACCCAGGGTTAGCAGATAACCAAGATCCCAAATGTACCTCCACGCGGTGCACCCTGGTAACAGAAAACACAGCTCGAGCTGATTCTGGCCAAATCATTTGGGGATCGTGTCCGAGAATGTGGAGGTAGCAGATGGAAAGAGATTTAAATGCATAAAATCCGCCGAAGACGGATGTGCCGGGCCATTGGCGCAAATAAAACGGCGGCACAACGCATTTCCATTCTCTGGACTACATCCTGCTAGAAATCTAGTAGGACAATGGTCTTGCTACAAGGGAGATCCAGTAGGAGTTTGAGAATGAACGATGAAGAAGAAGAAATGCATAAAAGATAGACAATATCTCCGACACCACCAGCATCACCACATACAGCGACACTGTCGACATACAGTGAAGCTAGTTAGTCCAGTCCAAAAAGCTGGAGGGGCGGCCAATGAAAAAAGAATGAAACGGTGGATGCATGGCGAAAGACAGAAAGATTTAATACTGAGTACAATGAAAAAAATGAAAGGGCAGAACAGCGCTAGAGGGCAGCGCCAACTGCAAATACATAGTGGAAACGATTACCGAAATGGGAACTACAAGCTCTGTTAGTTCGTGGCGAGCTTCTAGTTACTTGATTTCCTTATAGGCAGAGACCCATACCCAATAATGGACGTCTAGCAAAGCAAAAAGACCTTGGCTAACTCTAATATTCGATTCTTCCTATACCGGAAACATGCTCGCAAAGAGAAAGGGCGCTGTAACCGATAGGTTCAGACAAGAAAGGGACAAAGATGGCAGTCCTGGCCCAACTCTACTGTCAAGATTTCCTATACCAGAAATAACTTGCAGAGAGAAAAGGTTCAGTACATGATGGGCTCAGTCGCTATTGGGACAAGGTCGCTCAGCTCGAGAACGCCTTGCTCTCAGACACGTGGTGTGAGACTCGAACTTGGGCATTGGGCACGATGTCGGTGAATGACACCTCGGCTAGAGGGCGAAAGAGCCAGGGTCCAACTCTTCTGTTGAGTTCTTCCTCTTAAGGATCCAGGCTTACAGATGAGAAACGGTTCAGTACCCGATGGACACAGTCACAGTACGTCCAATTACACAAGGCACGTTCACAGACAGTGGAACACCTCGTGCGAGACAGACGTGAGCAAAAGTCGTCTGGGCGAAGAGTCACCACACACACGCGTGCCTGGCGACAGATAGGGAGGCTGTCACAGGCTAAGGTAGCCCACCCAAATTTCAAGGCATGCCGAAATCGGATGTGCTAGGCCTACAAGGCACATAACGGTGGCACAATGTAATCACGCACCCGGCGGAAATCACACGGATATCCGTGCTGGTTACAATGGAGCGAACGAAAAAAAAAAACTCCGATGTGTGTTAGTTGACAAAGACATTTGTTCTCGAAACTCAATAATTTCGTTTCTGAAGACAAAGAGCTTTTACAGCTCTCACATCCATATGATAGCACCGGCATAACGCAGGAATTAAATAAACGCATTTTCGTGCGTGTGCTAATTGACTTTGATCTCCAGGTATTATATATATATAAATACACACACATATACGTACACACTGCTGATCCAATATCCTATGACGTCAGTCAAATCTCTTAGTTCTCAGTACACTGCAGCAAAAGTCGTATAGTACACATGTCGATGGTTCTTATTTCTTGCAAGTTAAATACACAAATGCGCTTTCACTTATTAGTATTATAAAAGTTATAAGGTTTTAAATGGTGATGTGACGTGCTGCTGCCTGAAGACATGTCTTTCTATATCAGCCTTTGCCATTTCCATAACGGGAGGGTGTCAATATTCGATCCCAGAGATCCGATATATAATCTCCTTGATCTTAAATATAATCCACATGTTCCTACATATAATCCAGGAATCATGACTTGCGTTCAATTTGATCAAGAAACACTCAGTCTATGGAGCAGACAGTTCGATAAATCAATAAGTCCTTTTATCGTTCTACGTGTGATTTTTCAATCTTATGTCTAGGCACTAACAAATATTCAATGTTGATAAGTTGATCAGTAAATTTAGATGAAGAAGACAGCACAATATGTACAACCAAAAGTTGCATGAATATGATTAGATATACGAAACAATACAATAAATAGAAAGTAGATTCAGATAGAGATAGTGGTAACTACATAATAAAAAAAACTCAGTAATATAATTGTATAGATCAAACTAAAAACAGAATCAACGTTTCCATAAAAGGCTTCTATAAAGCACAGAACGGAAAACACTCAACAGATGAAAGAAAAAAACATCTTGTACTACACAATATGATATTGTGTTTATACAGATTATATTGATGGTTTTTGTATGCATGTACGGTTATTAGCACACGATTTTACCGCAGTCCCACTTACTATATGAATATTAAATTTTGCTGCAGTCCCACTTACTATATGAACATCAAATTTTACCGCAGTCTCACAATATGAATATCAAATTTTACCGCAGTCTCAGATTATGAATATCACATTTTACCGCAGTCCAACTTACAATATGAATATCAAAATTACCGCAGTCTCACAATATGAATATCAAATTTTACCGCAGTCCAACTTACAATATGAATATCACATTTTACCGCATTCCAACTTACAATATGAACATCAAATTTTACCGCAGTCTCACAATATGAATATCAAATTTTACCGCAGTCTCACATTATGAATATCACATTTTACCGCAGTCCAACTTACAATATGAATATCAAATTTTACCGCAGTCTCACAATATAAATATCAAATTTTACCGCAGTCCAACTTACAATATGAATATCACATTTTACCGCATTCCAACTTACAATATGAATATCAAATTTTACCGCAGTCTCACAATATGAATATCACATTTTACCGCAGTCCCACTTACAATATGAATATCACATTTTACCGCAGTCCCACTTACAATATGAATATCAAATTTTACCGCAGTCCAACTTACAATATGAATATCACATTTTACCGCAGTCTCACAATATGAATATCAAATTTTACCGCAGTCCAACTTACAATATGAATATCACATTTTACCGCAGTCTCACAATATGAATATCAAATTTTACCGCAGTCTCACAATATGAATATCAAATTTTACCGCAGTCTCACAACATGAATATCACATTTTACCGCTTCCCACTTACAATATGAATATCAATGTTTTCTGTGCTGCTATTAGCGCGTGATTTTACCGCAGACCCAGTTACCGTACTAATAGCAATAACTCATCAAATTATTTTAGACAGCTCGGAGACTTGATAAATGTCGTCTGGTTCTATTTGTTCTGCTCACCACGTAATTGTCATCAATGGACATTCCGAAACTAACTTCTCCTGATCATGTTTGTTCACTGTATCCCGTAATTATGATTAGGTTAGTCCGTCCGGCGACTGGCTGATAAAGTTATCTCACGTCTAGTAACTGTATCTATATTTAACGTTTGGTACTCTAAATTTTAACTTTCGTTCGTCTACCATCTCCTCTACTCCTTCATTTCTTTTGTCTCCAGAAAGTGGTACATCATATGTTGACAAAGTTGTGTGTCCACATTTTTCTTAGTCGTTTTTTACTAGTTGTCTTGACACATATGGGATCATCTATATCTCCTGTATCCAGCTGATTTACGAAGGTACCTGCTATAGCAGGATATATCTCTTCTCTTAGACATGGATTTAATCTGACCGGTATTATCTCTGTTCTTGATTCTTGATTATGAAATTGGCCTTACAGCACGTGGGGCATTCTCATTCGACTTGATGGTGTTTCGAGTCCAATGCCGTCTAAACAGACGTCGACATCAGGGAACAACTCTGGCCCTTGCGATAGGTTTCTTTGTTGTTCCGCCCACCCACGCCGTGCCCATAACTAGTTCAAGCAAAACGTCGACATGTCGGAACAACATGGTAACTGTTATCGAAGGTTACGACAATGGGATTCTATAGATGACGTGCCATGAAGCTTCTATAGGAAGATAACTTTAATATAAAGCATATCATCTACTAAGGTTTTCTGTTGCATCGTTGGTTTGTCTAGTGAGCCATTGGTGAGACCCACAGACACATCCGCATGCGCTATTCTAATGTATTATACGCATTATCTCTGTCCGCTGTTCTACCTCTCTACGCTCACCAATGGTGGACTCAAGTGACACATCAACCATGTGTGTGAGTTCCAACAAAAAAAAAGACAACAAAAAAACTAGCAGGTACTATATAAAAATATATTCCTGCTTCATATGGTCCTGCGGCAAGATCCCAATGGGCATTGCCGATCTACTTATCTCATGCTACCTTTCAATGTAGAACTATTGTGACTAATATAAAAATCCAAATACTATTGTGTAATGTCCAAGACGACAGGCATCAGATAAAGCATTCGACATCAATTGCCTGCAAACACAAATGGTTAGAACATCAGGATGATCTCGTTTATTCATGCATTTAGACGTTGATAAGAAACACTTACTTTGGTACCAATGAAGACTTGGATGCAAATTTAAGCTTATTTCCAAACTGTCTAAAATAATATACACACAATATTTGTTTGCGTCGTTTTATTACTGTGTAGTCAATGAGAGAAGTGTTCCTATTAGACGTCATGAATGTTTTATTATTGTGTAGTCAATGAGCGAAGTGTTCCTATTAGATTTCATAAATGTACTTTGAGAATGTGTTATTATTCCTATGACCAATGACTTCAAAACATGCTAATTTTTTATGTAGCATGTTGTGCTAGTATGTTATGTAGCATGTTGTTGTTTTAATATGTTATGTCAGCATTTTGTTGTTAGTATGTTATGTCAGCATGTTGTTGTGTTAGTATGTTATGTTGCATGTTGTTGAGTTAGTATGTTATGTAGCATGTTGTTGTTTTAATATGTTATGTCAGCATTTTGTTGTGTTAGTATGTTATGTCAGCATGTTGTTGTTTTAGTATGTTATGTCAGCATGTTGTTGTTTTAGTATGTTATGTCAGCATGTTGTTGTCTTAGTGTGTTATGTCAACATGTTATTCTGTTAGTGTGTTAAGTCAGCATATTTGCATGTTAGCATGTATATGAGCATGTTGTTGTGTTAGTATGTTATGTCAGCATGTTGTTGTGTTAGTATGTTATGTCAGCATGTTGTTGTGTTAGTATGTTATGTCAGCATGTTGTTGTGTTAGTATGTTATGTCAGCATGTTGTTGTGTTAGTATGTTATGTCAGCATGTTGTTGTGTTAGTATGTTATGTCAGAGTATGTTGTATTAGTATTCATTCATTTTCCTTTTGCGCTGAAGTTAGTGCATAGGTCAGATCTCTCCAATTATATCTGTTTAAAGCTATTCTGCGCAATTCTTGAATAGTATGAATATTGGTTGTTTTACTTTCTATAAGTATTGTTTTTCTGAGTGTTTCTTTTGGTGTACCCCTTGCTTTTTTTTATTAGTATGATGTACTGATATTCGTTGATGTTTTAATAGTCCTTGTCTCGATTGGTCTCAACTCAGAGACTTGAGTACACAGTTTTAATGTCTTGACAAAATCTTATCTTTTTTTCGGGAGATGCTGTTAGTCAAGTACAGAAAATCCGTTTACTCTAGTTGCTAGGCGATTCGGTACCGTTAGAACAGACTGGTTCAATTCCTGTTGGTCTCACGAACTATTTATGAACGCACTAAGTGAACCAGATACGTATTATTAAGTAATGACCACCACAAGTCGATATATTTTCTGTGTGGTGATGAAATATACATGGACGGGTATATAGCTATTCGCAGAACAACCACATCGCAACGTTTTTTTTCCCTCACATCTCAATTGTTGCAATGTGCGCAGGTTTTTCTAATATTAGAATCAACAAAAACATTAGAATAGCTTTCGTTTCGTTTAAGTCTGAACTGATGACGTCATTCTACAACGTTTTTTATCAGCATTCACACGAGCACGTCTGTGTACCTCACAAGAAAACGGCAGTTTGAAGCTTGCCCTACTTTCTCAAACAAGTATATAAAACGTAGATGATAGATAAATTCTTATGTTTAAAAATATTCCTGTTCTTATTTTCTTCTTTACATATTCAGGATCAACTATGTACTTGAAAGTGAGCTTCAAATAAATTATCTGCCAAGATTTTTCAGACCAGTTTCAGTGTAAATTATTTTTTATACTTCACTTTACTGAAGTGCACGTTTGTATGCGCTATTTTTAGACTTAGCAAGGCAATGTAAGGCTATGGAAAATAGATTAAGGTCGATCTTTAATCAGTTATTAATTGAGTTTTGTACGTTTGAAACAAAAGGTGTACACGGAATACCTAAGATCAAATAGTAATGGAAAACAGGAAGTGTTTCTGCGTAAAGATATAAGTTAATTGAAAAATGCATGTGGCAATGCCTGTTTGGTAATGCCTGTTTGGTAATGCTTGTTTGGTAATGCCTGTTTGGTAATATCCCTCCAGGCCATAAGTGGCGCTTAGGGCAGAAACCATATCTTTCCATTTCGTTCGGTAATTCGTGTGTGTAATACGGTAAATCTTGCGTGGTAATACGTGTTTGGCAATGCTTTTTTTGGTAATACTTGTCTGGTAGTGCTTGTTTTGTAATGCTGGTTTGGTAATGTTTGTTTGATAATGCTTGTTTGGTAATACCTATTTCGTAATGTTTGTTTTGGTAGTTAGTCGTCGGACCATCATCACTGCAAACTGGACATATCCATTTTTTGTTCCGATCACTCCTTGAGTGTATCCGCCATCACACTTCTGCTGACAGTACCGATCCTATGCTGGTTGACCATCATTCTTCTGCGCCCTCCAAAATGTTAACCTCTAGCAACACCGCATTTCAATCCCTGATCTTTAATCCTAGCCATTGAAAAGGAATCATCATCCACATTAGTCTCACTCTCGCGTGTTATATCTCTTAAGGAGTTCAAAACGTCAGCGCGATCCATTGCCCCATCGCCCTGTGCCATAATCGCGCACGATGCCAGTTGATCTGCTCTTTCATTGCCTCGAACGCCCGCATGTCCCGGCACGAAAATAAATCAACCACTTTCAAGCTCGCCTTTCTCAAGGCCTCAATCCACTGTTCGCGAACGAGACCCACTTGTACCTTCTTAATCATACTCATAGAGTCACTCAAGATGTAGACCTGCGCTACTTTCTGTGTGCGTAGCCACTCAAATGCCTTGGTCACCGCCATAGTCTCCATGGTCATACTACTCGTAGTTACCGCAAAGGCACCATTTTCCTCCTTGATCATTTTACCTGCCATCTGAGCTGTAAAGGCACATGCACTGCGAACATGCCTAATTACAGATCCATCAGTGTATATAATCACATCCCCCTCTTTGGTATTCTCACTGATTAAAGCCTGCACTTCATTCTCCACAGCTGTGGGACACCATTCTCTGCATTCCGTGCTAAGTGATATTACTACTCTCAAACAAGTTTCGAAATCTGTGGGTAGACCTATCCATTTCGCACCTGCTGCCACATCCTATAATCTGCACACGCGTTGTATGAGATCCTCGGCATGTCCCATCCACGACCTTCCTCTCTTGAGTCTGCTGCCTTTAACTTTCTGTATTTCGGAATGCAACGGGTGTTCATTATCTGCATGTATTTGAAGGTACGCCCGTGCACGGCAATACTGTAATCTATTCTCAGCTGTTGGGCAGTCAAGTATGTATCGCATAGCTCTTGTCGATGTGTCTCTCGTGTTATCTTGAAAGAAATAAGTGTTTACCAACATTGTTAGGAGGATATCGTCCAGTAAATAAGACATGGCAGAATTCAGCCATATTTGCGCAGGATGTTTTTGAGCGGTTCGATTCGCGCATGGAGACATGTACGGTCGCAATAGACCTTGAGGATGCGTACAATAGGGTGTCCTTGGATATTTTGTTTCCCCTTTTTTTTTTTTTTTTTTTTTGGTAATACACTGTGTGATAAGTCTAGCGTGGCAATACTTGTTTGGTAATGTTTGTTTGGTAATACGTCTTTGGTAATACTTGTGCTTGGTAATACTTATATTATGTCAAATTGCTGAGTGAGGGATAACCCAGCCCTACCATCTGGGTATCCCGCCAGAGTGCAAGAGAGATATAAATGGTCACTGATAGAGAGATAAACCCACCCTTACCATCTGGGTATCCCGCCGGAGTGTAAGAGAGATAGAAATGGACGTACGAAACTTTGTTCTTAAAAGTCTGCAGAAACTCGCTGAACAAGTGTTGTCTAGGCTTGACCATCGACATAAGACCTAACTGCAAAAAGTAAAGAAGCCTTCATTCGGTACGTTTCTAATTATTGTATTGCTATTCGTTAGACAATATTTATATAATTAGAGTCATCCGGTAAAAATAACCAAGGCCGACCACTGAATAGAACGGCAATAATCACAATCGGCCGAGTAGATCATGAATCCACAGGCCGTGACTTGAGCCCGGTCGTGGCCTGTGTCACAGTGTGGATTCAGTGCTAGAAGTTCAACTACATATTTGATTCTAACACATCCACAACTCCTGGAACAAAATGTACAGATCACAGAGACTGTTATTCAGCAGATTTGTTGACCTTATCAATGACTTCAACTCTGTGAATAGATGAACACAGATTTGTTGACCTTATCAATGACTTCAACTCCGTGAATAGATGAACACAGATTTGTTGACCGTATCAATGACTTCAACTCTGTGAATAGATGAACACAGATTTGTTGACCTTATCAATGACTTCAACCCTGTGAATAGATGAACACAGATTTGTTGACCTTATCAATGACTTCAACTCTGTGAATAGATGAAGACAGATTTGTTGACCGTATCAATGACTTCGACTCTGTGAATAGATGAACACAGATTTGTTGACCGTATCAATGACTTCAACTCTGTGAATAGATGAAGACAGATTTGTTGACCGTATCAATGACTTCAACTCTGTGAATAGATGAAGACAGATTTGTTGACCGTATCAATGACTTCAACTCTGTGAATAGATGAACACAGATTTAAAGTACTAGAGAATATGGAAATCAACCAACATTACTAAAAGTAATCACCATCCCAACTCCCCCCACTTTTCAGGAAGACATTTTATAATTTGATGGTAGCAAACCAGACATTTTCGAACTCAAAAGTGAAGTAAATCAATGATGTGTTCTTGTATCCACATATCTTGTATTCTTGGAATATTCTTTGCAGCCTTTCTGTTTTGTGCTTGTAAGTAACAAGATAGCTACTTCTATATTGGAACAAAAACTCGACCAATCTGTCATTAATCTAGAGAGACTGAGCCATATTCAAGACATTCCATATTCTAATCAGAGAGCTACTACTAATTGCCGACGATGCTACTTTGGTGATATATTATGTGGTCAAATTGTAATCCCTGGTCAACATTCTGTGAAGAGTTTGTGCTATATTTTCACTCGGAATAAACGTGGAAAGGACAACTGTATTCAAACAGGGCTATCTCTCCGAAAGAGCAATAGCATTAAATAATGATTCACTGCAAATATAGCTTCAACTATCTTAGATCCATAGTAACATACATACTATCACTTAACGTATGGGACAAACAAGCAAGACAAACATGGGACACAGCGTATAGACAGACTTAATGTATCCATAATAAGATCAATAGTAACATATATACTATCACTAAATGTATCCATAGTTAGATCTATATCTGTCACCATTACTATTAAATATCGCAATTGACTGGACTATGAGAAAAAGCAGATCCAACACAAATTTAGGAATCAAATTAATAAATAAAACAACACTAGAAGATCTGTATTTTACCGATGATCTGGCACTATTGAGTGAAAACCATCAAGATGCACAAACAAAAACTGATAGATTAAAACTCATCGCAGGACAAATAGGTCTCCAAATCAATTCATCAAAAACAAAAATTATGGACTTCACCAATTCACCTAACGAAATTAATTTAAATGGACAACAACTTGAAAAAGTACACAAATTCTTCTATCTAGGAATCAAATTAACACTCGACGGTGATGTCATGGCAGAAATTACAACTCGCATTGCCTTCCCCATAAATTCCCTGGTCCGTTCTCTGTCTTGAGCCATGCAGCTTCATTTTCTTTACGATATATTCATGTTATCTTTAATATCGTCAGTTCGTCGTCTTCTTGGTCTGCCTTTCTCCTCCACCATTTTCTCTGCTCTCCATTATTTGTCTTTATAAGCAATTGTGTCTAAACAAATAAGACCAAACTGGTATAGTTTTCTTTTTGCTATTATGTTTAGTATATAACACTCTGGCATCTTCAATGTATTTATTATATCTGAGTTTCTCTTTTTTTTCATTCCATGATATTCTAAGTATATTTTTGTAGCATGTCATCTCAAAGCCGTTGGTCTTCTTTGCCGCTGTTTTACTTAAGGTCCATGTTTCACAGTCGTAGGTTGCAAACGGAAAATAAAAGTTCGTAGCATTAGCAGTTTCGTTTCTATTTTGTTGTTTCGTAATTACATTCAAGAAAAGATGTTCAATATGTTTCATACATGGTTTCTCGGCAAATTATTGAATACTAATTGACACGACAAGATTATTAACACAAATGTCTTGCTTGAAGTGCTCTAAGATACAACCCCTCTGTTCAACTATCTGGCAGGACAATGTTATTAACACAGATGTCTTACTTTAAGTGCTCTAAGATAACATTCCCTCTACTCAACTATCTGGCAGGACAAGGTTATTAATAATGATGTCTTGCTTGAAGTGCTCTAAGATAACAATCCCTCTACTCAACTATCTCGCAGGGCAAGGCTATTAATACAGGTGTCTTGCTTGAAGTGCTCTAAGATAACAATCCTTCTACTCAACTATCTGGCAGGACAAGGTTATTATTACATATGTCTTGCTTGAAGTGCTCTAAGATAACAATCCCTCTACTCAACTATCTGGCAGGACAAGGTTATTACTACAGATGTCTTGCATGCAGGGCACTAAGATCAGTCAAACAATCAATCAAGTGCCATGCCGAATAACGTAGGCGATAATGTTTCTCCACGACTCTCTGTCTGTTGTGTTGTCAATAAGTTCGGTTTGTGAACTTCTACCGTGCTACAATACTAGTACATCTATCAACTTTTCTCTTTGTCGTCTCCTGTCTCTTCTCCCCTTCATCTTTCCAGTGGTTACTAGGTGTTCAAGCTGTGTTCTTCTCAGCACATGCCCTAGAAACCTTAACTGTCTGCCCCTAATGTTTAATATGATTGATCTTTTTACGCCAATATCAATGAGAACTTCTGCAACAATTAGTTTTCTTAGCTGCCCATGGTATTTTCATCATTCTTCTCAGAAACCACATCTCCATAGCTTCCAGTTAGTTTTCAATTTTGTTTTGTTTTGTTTACAGTCCATGCTTCATATCCATAAAAAAGGAATTGCTTCGATATAACATCTCAGCACTCCAATTCGAGTCTGCATTGATAGTATTCCGTTGCACAAAATGGTTATCATTTTTTGTAATGCTGATTTGGCGTGTGCTGTTCGGCTCTTTATCTTACTTGAGCATCTACCGCCTGGTGTCAACAGGGTGCCAAGATATTTCACGTTTTCAACTTGTGTTAATTTTGTATCATTAATCATTATGCTGCATCTTGATGGAGTATCTCTCTTCGAGATAACCATTATTTCCGTTTTCTTCTTATTTAAACTGAGGCCTTTGTTTTCACTTTCTTTCACTACTTTATCCCGAAGGGCTTGATGTTTTTATTCGCTTCCTGCCATCAGTACTGTGTCGTCAGAATATCTCAATTATTTATATTGCATCCTCCCACTGTTATTCTTGACATATCTCCTATATTTCGCATAATGTATTCTGTATATAGGGAGAACAGATCCGCTGATATTACACAACCTAGCCTGATACCCATTTCTATGTTTTGAAATCTTCATGTTTATTTTAGTGTTGTAAACTCTCATCGTAACCGTTTGTTTCTTACTACTCTTAGATCTCTCCCACCAAAGATAATATGTTCTAGCAGTTGTATAATCTCTGAATGCTTCACCTTGTCAAATGCTCTGCTATAATCTATGAATCACAGATAAAGGTCTTGTTCTACTTCTATGGCCTTCTCCATTAATGTTCTTACAATGTATAGGTCATTTCTTG
This sequence comes from Meghimatium bilineatum, assembly GCA_034231615.1. Taxonomy (NCBI): domain Eukaryota; kingdom Metazoa; phylum Mollusca; class Gastropoda; order Stylommatophora; family Philomycidae; genus Meghimatium; species Meghimatium bilineatum. The sequence goes on along the minus strand of CM067321.1, from coordinate 54,194,166 downwards.
TGCCCTTTCCTTTTACGAATCCGCATTGTTCTTCTTCTATCTCTGGTTTTATTTTTCCTCTTATACACCTCATTATTATGCGCAGTAGAATCTTGATCACTTGACCCATAATGCTGCTTGTTCTATGATCTTCACAATCTACTGCACCATCATTCTATCGTAGGTCTATGAAAATTGATTGTAGCATATCAGATGGAATATAGCCACTTTTGTAGATGTCATTTAATATTTTGGTGATAACTTTAATGCCATAATCTCCCGAAGTTTCTAACTCTTCCTTTGTAGTCTACTCCGGACCTGATGATTTGTTGTTTTTTCAAGTGTTGTATAGATTATAATTTAAGTTAGTATCATTTCTGTTATCTTCGTACAGCTCTTTAATATATTCTTCCCATCTGTGCATGCTTTCATTTTCTCCCATTAGCACGTGCCCCTGCTTAGATTTCAGGCACCCAGTGTCGTGAGCCTGATTATGCCTGTTAATTCCTTTATTTGCCAATGTGTATCACTTGTATTTCTATGATGTTATTTTTATATTTCACTGCACATTTCGTTTAACCAATCATCTTTATCCTTGTTGCACTTATGTTCAATTTCTTTGTTCATCTTGTAATCTTCCGTGTTATTCTCCATCTGTCTTCATTCCTTCATCATGTTCAAAATATCTTCTGACATCCAGTCTTTCTTATTAACATGTTCTTAACTGGCAGGATCAATTTAGATGTTTACTGCAATGATTCTTTTAACATCGTCCACTATTCTTCAATGGTTTCTATTTATTCTATCGCATTGTATCTTTTTTTAATTGTAATATTATACTGTTCCTGTAATTATGTGTTCTTTGTCAGCATATTCACATTAAGTGTGTTATCTGTCATTGTCGTTTTTAATCTCTTTAACCTAATAGTAATAGTTCCCACTAATGGAACATGATCACTGTTGAAATCAGAGCTTGAACGTGTCTTAACATATTTCAAATAATTTTTGAATCTTCTACTTATTATGATGTAATATATTTGATTGCGTGTCTATCATCTGGGTTTTTCCATGTCAATAGTCATCTTGGGTGATGGGTAAAGAATGTGTTCCCTATCACCATATTATTATTTCTGGACCAATCTACCAGGACCCCACCTCTTTCATTTCTAGTGTTTAATCCAAATTTGCCAGTAACATCCTCGTTCTGGCTGTCCGTTATTTTAGTATTCATATCACACGTGACAAAATTTACTTCGTGTTGTTTGCAGTGTTTGATAGTTGTGTTGACATCCTTGTATAATTGTTGTATGTACTCTTCTGTACTCTCTGATGTCGGTGTATAAACTTGGATGTCGGTGTATAAACTTGGATGTCGGTGTATAAACTTGGATGTCGGTGTATAAACTTGGATGTCGGTGTATAAACTTGGATGTCGGTGTATAAACTTGGATGATATTTCTATTAATAGGATGCCCCTTTAGTTTTACTAATAGAATTTTGTCTGATATAGTCCAGAATCCTATAACAGATCTCGCACTCTGTTTATCAAATAGTACTCCCACGCCGTTCCTGGGTTAATCTCTTCCTATATTAACACAGAAGTCGTGCATGCAGCGCACTAAGATACAATCCGTCTATTCCATTCTCGGACAGCACAAGGTTTCTAACACAGAAGTCTTGTATGCAGCGCACTAAGATACAATCCGTCTATTCCATTCTCGGACAGCACAAGGTTTCTAACACAGAAGTCTTACATGCAGCGCACTAAGATACAATCCGTCTATTCCATTCTCGGACAGCACAAGATTTCTAACACAGAAGTCCTGCATGCAGCGCACTAAGATACAATCCGTCTATTCCATTCTCGGACAGCACAAAGTTTCTAACACAGAAGTCTTGTATGCAGCGCACTAAGATACAATACGTCTATTCCATTCTCGGATAGCACAAGGTTTCTAACACAGAAGTCTTACATGCAACGCACTAAGATACAATCCGTCTACTCCATTCTCGGACAGCACAAGGTTTCTAACACAGAAGTCTTACATGCAGCGCACTAAGATACAATCTGTCTATTCCATTCTCGGACAGCACAAGGTTTCTAACACATAAGTCTTGCATGCAGCGCACTAAGATACAATCCGTCTATTCCATTCTCGGACAGCACAAGGTTTCTAACACAGAAGTCTTACATGCAGCGCACTAAGATACAATCTGTCTATTCCATTCTCGGACAGCACAAGGTTTCTAACACATAAGTCTTGCATGCAGCGCACTAAGATACAATCTGTCTATTCCATTCTCGGACAGCACAAGGTTTCTAACACAGAAGTCTTGCATGCAGCGCACTAAGATACAATCCGTCTATTCCATTCTCGGATAGCACAAGGTTTCTAACACAGAAGTCTTACATGCAGCGCACTAAGATACAATCCGTCTATTCCATTCTCGGATAGCACAAGGTATCTAACACAGAAGTCGTGCATGCAGCGCACTAAGATACAATCCGTCTATTCCATTCTCGGACAGCACAAGGTTTCTAACACAGAAGTCTTGCATGCAGCGCACTAAGATACAATCCGTCTATTCCATTCTCGGACAGCACAAGGTTTCTAACACAGAAGTCTTACATGCAGCGCACTAAGATACAATCCGTCTATTCCATTCTCGGACAGCACAAGGTATCTAACACAGAAGTCGTGCATGCAGCGCACTAAGATACAATCCGTCTATTCCATTCTCGGACAGCACAAGGTTTCTAACACAGAAGTCTTGCATGCAGCGCACTAAGATACAATCCGTCTATTCCATTCTCGGACAGCACAAGGTTTCTAACACAGAAGTCTTACATGCAGCGCACTAAGATACAATCCGTCTATTCCATTCTCGGACAGCACAAGGTTTCTAACACAGAAGTCTTACATGCAGCGCACTATTCTACAATCCCTCTACTCGACTCTCATACATAGACTTATAAGATGACTTATCCACGTGAAAAGAATAATAATGACAAACGATCACACTCCCAAGGAACATCTCTTAAGTGAACTTCCATCTGATAAGCCGCAAAGAAGCAGGCAAAAAACCAATATAAGGAAATCTGCAAAACTGGTTTGAATGATATTATGATAAATACAAAATCTTGTGAAGAATTGGTTAATGATCACAAAGCACAACGTACACCGATCAGAACATAACGTGCACTGCTGCGTAGAAGCATTAGATCAGAACATAACATACCTCAATGCATTAAATCAGAACATAATATACACTGCTACGTCAATGCATTAAATCAGAACATAATATACACTGCTACGTCAATGCATTAAATCAGAACATAATATACACTGCTACGTCAATGCATTAAATCAGAACATAATATACACTGCTACGTCAATGCATTAAATCAGAACATAATATACACTGCTACGCCAATGCATTAAATCAGAACATAATATACACTGCTACGTCAATGCATTAAATCAGAACATAATATACACTGCTACGTCAATGCATTAAATCAGAACATAATATACACTGCTACGTCAATGCATTAAATCAGAACATAATATACACTGCTACGTCAATGCATTAAATCAGAACATAACATACACTGCTACGTCGATGCATTAATTCAGAACATAATATACACTGCTACGTCAATGCATTAAATCAGAACATAATATACACTGCTACGTCAATGCATTAAATCAGAACATAATATACACTGCTACGTCAATGCATTAAATCAGAACATAATATACACTGCTACGTCGATGCATTAAATCAGAACATAATATACACTGCTACCTCAATGCATTAAATCAGAACATAATATACACTGCGACGTCAATGCATTAAATCAGAACATAATATACACTGCTACGTCAATGCATTAAATCAGAACATAATATACACTGCTACGTCAATGCATTAAATCAGAACATAATATACACTGCTACCTCAATGCATTAAATCAGAACATAATATACACTGCTACGTCAATGCATTAAATCAGAACATAATATACACTGCTACGTCAGTGCATTAAATCAGAACATAATATACACTGCTACGCCAATGCATTAAATCAGAACATAATATACACTGCTACGTCGATGCATTAAATCAGAACATAATATACACTGCTACGTCGATGCATTAAATCGCCTAAGTTTCGTGTGAAGAAGCCTAAAGACATGTAACTTTGAAGAAAGAACCTTTTAACAGTGACCTAATAAAAAAATATTCTTTTCTTACACCTGCAGATCGAAAATAGGCAAAATAAGTCAAGGAATTTTTGGTTTATGAAGGTACAATCAAAATCGTTTCTGTAAATGTCGCGGCGTCGGCTATGGCAAAGCGGCTTTTATTTCCGCAGCCCATAGAAAGCCTCCCTGCACTACTTCACAGGACAACATGCAGTAACTAAAGAAAATAAGACACGGGAGACATTGCAATTTAAGAGCTCGATATGTAGGCCCCATAGATATGTAACATTTACACTGGCTAGCTTCCTGACCGTCTGCAAAAACGCAAAAGACCATCACTGTTATAAATTATTTGTAATTGTAAGTACACTGTCTGCAGACCGGAAACATTATTTGTAATTGTAAGTACACTGTCTGCAGACCTGTAATATTATTTGTAATTGCACGTACACTGTCTGCAGACCTGTAACATTATTTGTAATTGTAAGTACACTGTCTTCAGGCCAGGAACAGTATTTGTAATTGTAAGTACACTGCCTGAAGATTAATAACAGTTAAAAGCCAAGCAAGAAAATTAAATATATAATTTCTAAAATGCTAGAGGATATCAAACACACAGGAGAATTACACAGTTACATATGTATACGAATAGGAAGTGATAATACTTGAGATTTCAATAATACAAAGTCACTTATACTACATTATATTGTGTACTGGGCCTATATCTGATAGTTATATATTTATTTGTTGCACAATGTCCGAAAGGTGTAAAATTTCAAATATAAAATGTCCATACTTGCCGCTAGTTGTATATTAAGCTCTTGGTCTGATACAGCACGCACTTTTAGGCATTAGAAAACCTTTCCCTATATGACGTCATCGAGAATATCTTTAAAAATATAGAAGAAATACCAGGACTCAAGATCAATGGGAAAATAATAAACAACATTAAATATGCAGATGACACTGTTCTTTTAGCAGAAAGTGAACATGAACTACAAAGACTAATAGATCAAGTCACTAAATCAAGTAATGAAAATGGACTGGATATAAACATTCAAAAAACAAAAACCATGATAATCAGAAAAGACACAGAAGAACAGGAGGTAAACATAAACATAAAGGGAGAGAAACTACAACAAGTAAAACATTATCAATATCTTGGACACATAGTCACAAATGTTAGCAGATGTGAAACAGAAGTTAAAAGGAGAATAGGAATGGCTAAAAGTACCTTCAATGACATGAGGAAATTATTAATATCTAAACAAATTACAAACAAGTTAAAAATACGAATTATAAAAGGCTACATCTATTCCATATTAATGTATGGCTCAGAAACATGGACACTAAATAAACAATTAGAAGACAAAATTGATGCCTTTGAGATGTGGGTATATAGAAGAATAGGGAGAGCATAATGGAAAGAGAAGAAAACAAATAAAGAGGTGCTAAAGACACTTAATATGAAGAAAGAACTACTAAGAGAAATAAAGATCAGGCAAATAAAATACTTTGGACACATTAAAAGACATGACACCCTATTGAAGACCTTACTTGAGGGTAAAGTCAAAGGGAAGCGAGCAAGAGGTAGGCAGAGATATAAGTGGGAGAGTAACATTACACAATGGACAGGTTACAGTCTAGCAGAGTGCACCACCAAGACAAGAGACAGGAGATGTTCGAGATACGTTGCAGCCAACCTTCGTTGCGGAGACGGCACTTGATGATGATGATATGACGTCATCATATTTTGTGTTATTATATCTACATGTATTTCCTTAACCTATTTTTACACGATGTCAACCTGTTCATCATTATCATCAAGTACCGTCTCCGCAACGAAAGTTTGCTGCAACGTATCTCAAACCTGTTACAGTCTATGTGATATTAGGCGACACACTGTAGCTATTATGGACACTCACAGTGCTAAAAAATAAGCCAACCTAGCATTGTTAACAAAGGCTTTGTCTACCTAAGCTTAAAAATTCTGTTTGCGGCGAAATACTCGGAAGAAGTTGGCAGGTAACTCAACGGGTACATAGGCGCTAACAGCAGAGCTGTGTGGACAGCATAGGGCACAGTTAGACACATAGTACGCTCTGGCCATCCACTACACCTGATTTTCTCCCAGTTGTCTTGACTTTATCTTGCCACTGGACCAAGATAAAACTCAGGAGAGACAGTGTGGTTGACGATTAGCGCAACACTTCCACACTATAAACCAACTTCAGCGCTATTCATTTCTCAACCCATTTAGATACCGCAAGACAGAAGCGGACACGTAGAAAAGAAAAAAACATCTCAACCGCACACAGATACCTTCTATTGTTGTCAATTCTGTAAAAGAACATTTTGTGCGCGCATTGGACTTGCTAGTCATTTAAAAACGCACTATTAACTTTTATTATTTTTATTATTTATTGTTATTATTATTATGGTTGAGTTTTTGGTCATCGTCGATCACGACGGACGAACATCATATCTACACGTATTTTCTTAATGCTAGATGTAAAACAGGGAAGATAAAAAAAACAACGCTCAGAAGAACATTTATGATTGAATTAAAATCAACAGGCATAAATGCACAAAACCTGCAACATCTAACAACTGACCGACAGGCATGGAGAACTATGACATCCGCCCTATGTGCGAAACTTGGCAAAAAAGGAACTAACTGACTGGCACGTAATGAAAACATTGTCCCAAACAATAGCATCCATTTGAATTAAAGTGCTACAGAAGAGTTCTGAGAATACCATTGACAGCAAAGACAACAAAGCAGGTGGTGCTAAACACAATCAGCGTCTAAGAGGGCTGTCATCTGAATATAATTTTAATGAAAAAGCTAGGTTTTTTTCGGTCACGTTCAGGAACATCACGTTATGGAGAGAGTGATAGCGGATAATAAAGGGTAAATGCAAATAAAGTAAATAGGTTACTATATATTAATAGTAGGTGGGGGAGATCCATTTTGTTTATATTCATTTTGGTCTTTTGTTCTTAACTGTTTTTGTTGTCTTTAAAGGTCCCAATTGGACCGACACGTTGACTGTTGTGTTTGTTCCTTTTCTTTATTGTTATTTTCTATATTTTATTATTTTATATTGATATAGTAACCTATAAACTTTATTTGCATTTATCTCTATCTGTATGGTTACTGTGGCACTTCCTTGTTGTCGGTGATCCTCCGATATTAGGGTTATTTATATTGATAAAGGGTAACAGAGGTAAAGGCCGACAAAGACGCTAGTGGACATAAAACATGCAGGAATGCCTGCAGATGTCCCTAAAGGAAACGGGACAACTTGCTCAAGACTGAGGAGAATTCAATAGATCTATAAGGAAGACTACGTTCTGAACGATGGCACGTCTGTTGAGGGTGTTCTACTTTTCAAGCTCTAATTCACTATCTTTGTTCGTTTTGTATTCGTTTCTTGACGAAGACTATTATGCGTAATGTAACTAAACGTATTCGTTCTTTTGTTTATCCATTTACAATTATTTTATATTTACTATTAACACTTATTTATTTGCATTTTATTATAATTCTAAGTAGTATTGTATTCTGTGAACTTTCAATTTCATCACTAAAACGAAAAAAATAATACATCCTATTGTTAGTAATTATTCTTTCAACCGCGGACTTGAGTCCAATTTGCTTGTACTCATTTTAGAGCTGTGACGAGAACAGTATAATGGAAGACGTGTTTAAGGTAATCATACCACGGCGACCTCATATGTAAACTAAATAAAACCAACTCGTTTTCCTCAAGCGCAAAATATTCTTCTTGATGGAAATACAGTATTAACTTTATGGGAAAATGTGTTATTTTGAACATCTCTGTACAAGTTGTTACCGTATAAAGTACGACTTCCTTACGACTTTCATCAGAAGTTTATATTATTATTACTATTACTATTATTATTATTATTACTATTAGTATTATTAGTATTACTATTACTATTACTATTATTACTATTACTATTACTATTACTATTATTATCAATAGTATTACTATTACTATTACTGTTATTATTATAACTATTACTATTACTATTACTGTTATTATTATTATTACTATTACTATTACTATTAGTATTATTACTATTACTATTGTTATTATTATTATTATTATTACTATTACTATATTATTATTACTATTACTATTACTATTACTATTATTATTATTATTATTATTATTATTATTATTATTATTATTATTATTTATTACATTTAAGTATATTCTCTAATTGAGTGCAACAAGGGACACAACTGAGAAAACCTGTCTGTTGAGGTTAACTCAATAACTCGTTGAGGGCGGACAACCGGAATACAATCTTCAAAAACATGTGCTTGTTTGATCTGATGAGGTAGAAGTGTTTACTATAGAACAAGAACTGTTATCAATGTCTGCCAGAAATGATGAGCCAATGCATGATACGAGGCAAAGCTGAATGGCAGGTCGATTTGACATATCAAATTAAAAGAAGTTATCAGCGAATTAGACGATAACTTGTGTTTTACATATTTTATATAAGATAATGTTTCTTGTTTATATCGCCTTCATTTTATGGCTTTAATGTTGAAACAGCCTTGCAAAGAACGTATCTACGCGGTAGTTTTTTTCTAGCTCTATTTTCTACCGACATATCACGCAAGCATTGCCATTTAGGCTAGATTGCCTTTCTCTTGTATGGAAGCCTGATCTGTACTTAACACTCATTGGATATTTTCTATCATGGTACATAGAAGATCGCGGTGTTCAATTCTAGACGTTACAGTTTGTTACAGTTTGTAATATAATATGACTGCTGGAAGTCATGGGGGTGCAATTGGTCTCTCGTTGTTCTCGTGCTGACCCAGGGTTAGCAGATAACCAAGATTCTACAAGTATCTCATCGTGTTGTACCCTGGAAACAGAAATGCAGCTGCTCTTGCTGTACTCCTGGCTAACGCCTTTAAGCTCGTGTCTGTAGATATGGATGCTGTATGTGGAATGAGAATAGCCTGCTGAGAGACAGGAATTATCTCCGAAACATCTACGCCATTACATCCAACATATACAAGGCATCTGTGCATTCTGACTTGGCCGGCTTAAAAACATAAACATTGGGGAGGGGGGAACCAATGTCAGTGTTCCTAACATACGGTAATCTTACGAGCACACACCGAATCTGGAAAAGGTAACACATGCTAGAGGATAGCTTAGTGTACGGGAGTCGATTCATTGGCAACGGAGCTACAATAGTCCATCACGAGACTGACGAAGTGGTGTTCACTGCTAGAGAACACACAATCACATATGCCCCGTTACAATTGACCCCATTCAGTATTAGTCACTACTCAGGTATTGCATACGCCAACTTGAATATGCACTCCTGGGTATAAAAGTTTTGAATGTAGCTCCCCATTGCACATAGGACAAGCATTGTTCAAATGTCTGACCGAATCAGTGTTGAGGCTCGGAATCTGGACACTGTGGGAAACGTTGAGGGAGATGCAAGTCTCTAACTACATTGAACACCTAGCTCAATTCGATTGTATGAGCCCAACACGGTTCATACAGAGAGAATTGACTTCAGTACCAAAGGGCTCACTGTGACGCTTCTCATCCGAGATTCATACTTCACCTATCTCTTTGGGAAATATACGCAATGGCAAAGAGTCAAAATACACAAACCGCGCCTGAGGATGGAATATAAGGTCTTCGCAATCGGGCGAGACGAGTGCGTGAGATATGCACAGGTTAAAACCCAGACCATGACGTGTTTGGCAAAGCAGCACCTCAACTAGGATGATGTATCAACCCTCAGTCTAATTCGACCATCGCCGTTACCCAACACGGCTCATACGGAATAAATTTGGTCTGGTCAGACCATGATGTGTTTGGCACATCAACACCTGGTCTAAGAACGTGTATCAATCCTCAGTTTAATTAGACCGTCACCTTTACCCAACACGGCTCATACGGAAGAAATTAGGTCTGGGATCTATGGACAAAAAGGATAGTAATAGAATGGTCTTCCTACACGAGGAACTGCTCGCTGACTACGAAGCGCCTCGTAAGAAGATAGACAAACAATGAGTGACCCACGCAAAGTATCAGCTCGTCTCGTAACATATACCCCCCACCCCTACCTGAGTAGAAGGCTCCTCTAATATACATTGCACTAAGACGAAAGGTGAAGTCTCCTGAGTATGAAAGAAAGTTCCCCATTGCGCATAGGAAGTGAAAGCTAATCGCTCGTAGTTCCTGATTCCTGGGATTCTCAGAAAGTCAAACCTCAAACAAAACTGGGTATTATCCCTACCATCCCGACAATGTGTGTGTGATGAAATCATCCCTACAATTGCGACAATCATAATTTTTTGCGCGAAAGTTATCCTTATCATTTTGACAAGAACGATGTATGCTTTGCCTTCTCTACAGTTCCAACAATTCCGTATACTAAAGTAGGCCGCTATCATTTCAACAAACAATTCTTGGTATGAATTGTTACCATGTCAACAATTTTCGGTTTCAATGTCACCCGTTACCATTTCTAGAATTCTCAGTATGAAAGTCAACGGTTATATTTTCAACAATTCTGTGTATTAAAGTCATCACTATATCCAACAATTCTATGCATTAAACTCATCATTAACAATCCAACAATTATATGCATTCTTCTTCTTCTTCAACGTTCATTCTCAAATTCCCACTGGATATCTCTTGTAACAGGACAATGGTCCTACAAGATTTCCAGTTGAATGTAGTCCAGAGAATGGAAATGCGTTGTATTGCCTTTTAATTTGTGACAATGGTCCAACACATCCGTCTTCAGCGTGAGTATATGTATTAAAATCATCACTAACATCCCAACAATTCTATCGATTATACACGCATTCCTTTGTTTTCTCGGTTAGAATTAAGCTTTTGATTTTCCGCCTCAACAAAACTTCAGATATAATCACGTTCCAGGCGAACGAAAGAAAACTTTCTTTCTCACATCCAATCATATGATCAATGCCATTGCAACTACAAGTTGCATAGAGACCGTCCATCAATTAAAATTGATGTTTGTGGTTCTGTAGTGTCTTGTGAATGGTATCTGTATAGCTATCTATACGATGTGACCCTTTTGTGCCTCGCCGCGCCAGGGGTAGAAGAGTTCTCTGGAGATGGCCTCCTTGTACGATGTTTGTAAGCTTGTTCCCGTTGCCTCTTTGTTTTTTGTAGTCCAACTTTTACATGGTCTTCCTTTGGCTTTATAGCCGTGATGTCTATGTGTCATCATGTTGCATGATATGCTCCAGGAATATATGAAATAAAACACTGGAGATAATACACATTCTTCTCGAGACTTTGCAGTCGTTTTGAAAGTTCTCCAACTCAACAATTATTGGTAACATCACTAGTAGCTATACATGTTACAACTCTTCAATAATTTATATTAAATTTACGTTAAAATTATTCTTGTAATTGTCAATAAGTTCTCTAGCTGCACTCGATCAAAGATTCAATTGAAAGCGATGACGTTACGATTAATCTCATGCTGATGTTGCATGTATTTCTCGATGATTAATCTGATGTTGGACGTGTTATCTACATAACTTCTGTTTAACGAAATCCTGCATATTCTTCAGTCAGTGTTTCTTCTGATCTTAATGTTAATATAGTGAACAGTGTTCACAAGACTACTTTGCTTGAATACGTGACACGACTAATAGTTATACTTGTTGCACATTTATTTTAAATTCCCTTATTTTGGTAGACGATAATATATACGACTGATGTAAAACTGTGTAACAATAGAACTTACGTAAAACAATAATTTTGTCGCAGTTTTACAATGATGCAATGACGACTAACAAACTATCGGACTATATGGTGTAGGTACGAAAACATACAAATAGCAATATAGGAGACATTTTCAGCATTAAGAACTTTCTCAAGAAAACACAAAACAAGCAGTGAACAAACAGTTTTTACAACAGTAAAAACAATGGTACTGAAACTATAATTGAGAACAACATGAACAGCAATAAAACGAAGACCCCCCCCCCCCCCCCACCAACCCTAATTTTAACAAATGAGTGATCGAAATTACGTTTCATGGGCTTACGGTTATCCAACTGAAATATAAACCAATTTTCAAGGGCGCACATAGCGCTATTATCAGTGATGCAGGATATGAGGAGGGGGGGGGGAAGTCTCCTTGAGATCAAAAGCACCACGATGACCATCGCCTTAAAATCTATGGCGACAGGAGTAGGTTTAATGTGTTTTAATGGCATGAAGATGATGGCAGAAGCGGTCACTCAATATTAAGTCTGTTTCACTTTTATACTTCTTGTCACAGCGTTTACATTTGATAACATAAATGACGTTACCGGACGTAATACCTGTGTACATGTATGTCATTGTCACCTTGTTCTTTGTACTGTTCACTGTCTACCGTCTAGTGCGCATGTGATAGTACCATTGGTTTCTTCTTCTTCTTCTTCTGCGTTCATTCTAAAACTCCTGCAGATTAGCCGGATGTGGTCCGAAGAACCAACTGCGTTGTGTCATCGTTTATAGCATTGCTGCGATACCTGCGCCTCTCGGCCAGACACATCCGACTTCAGCATTGCTTTGGGTCACTGACCCCATATGGAAATGGACAACCAACTCCATCACATAACCTCCTTAGTCGCCTCTTACGACATGCATGGAAGGTAAACAGTGTTGTTATTCTTTGTTCCCGTTTATGGCCCCAAAGGAACTCACGGGCGGTACTATTTGTTTTACTGTTTTTATTTTCTTGAGAAGGATCTTAAAGATGAAACTTTGAAAATGTATTGTATATTGGTATGTGTATGTTTTCGTACCTACATCAATAGTTCTATAATCTGTCAGTCATCGCTACATCATCGTAAAACTACGACAAAAATTGTTTTCTACGTAATTGTTTTCATTACTACTACTTTGGAAGTAGTTTCGCAAGAGATTTTGTCCTTTCTTTTGGCGACTTTTTTCCCCATATATACTGTGGCATAGTTTCTTCTTCTTCTTTCGTTCACTTGAAACATGTCTATATTTGTAATTCTGTCTCCTTAATAAAACTCACTGTCTTTTGTAGTTCATACAGTGTCCCATAGAGCTTTGATTCCAGTGTTGTTTCCTCTGGCCAATATGTCTGCCACAGCATTTCATGCTCAGAATACTCTTGAAGTATATGTTTGGCACTCTGTGTTGCCTGTACACATGTACACATGGCCGTGTTGACAATCTTGAACTTTGTATACATGTAACTGCGGAGTCGGTTGTGTCCTGTTCTGAGAAGTAGAATTATAACTTGTTCTGATCTGTTCATAATGTGTTAGCCATCTTGTTGCCCAGTGTTAACATAACAGCCTTGTTTCTACGCCTATTGTTCAGAAGCTCTGCAGATATGGTATCAGCTCCAGATCTTGCCACTTTTTAATGAGTGTATATTGATACACTCATTATTGATTTCATATTGATTTTTTTGTCAACAACGGGAAAAATGTGAACAGGGAAATCTACTCTGTATGACTTTTGCGGATTTAATTAAGGCTTTTGACACTGTTAGGAGACAATCTCTATATAAGATTCTAAAATGTTCTGGTTGTAAACTGAAACTACAGAAACGCACCTTGAAGTCTCGCACCATCATGTTCCAGAGCAATGCGACAGATTTGCAGTAAAGACTGGAGTAAAACAGGGGTGCGGTCTAGCCCCCACCCTCTTCGGAGACTTCCTCGCAGCTCTTCTTAAACGTGCTCTTGCAGATACAGCAGGTGAAGTTTTCATCCACACCCATTACGATGCATCAATCTTCAACATAGTGCGTCTCAGAGTGAAGACGAACACAGAAATACTCATCAGAGAACCTCTCTTCGCCGATGATGTTGCACTAGTGTCACACAGTAAGTCTACCTTGCAGTCCATCTTGCATTCTTCTTATTTCTAAATGACCGTCTGGAAGACCCAGAAAGGTCATTATTTTTTAAACATAATTTTTATACCAACTCTGTGTTACCAATGTCAAACATGACCCTTGGCAAAGACACTAGCCAAAAAGATCATTGCGTAAAATGCGTGTTTGATGAAATCCACAAATTTCAAGAAGGAAATAGACGAAGAAATAAAGACAATCGCTAGTCAAGACAACAAACCAGGTGGTTTGGCCACATCATGAGAATACTCAATTAGGCATTCGTGTATACAAACGCAGAATATTGGGCTACAAGGCACGAGGGAGACCAAGACTAGATATGTGGAGAATTAAATAAACCTTAAAAGGACACGGGCTGACCAATGGCCAATGAGAAACAAATGACCAAAAACTGAACAGCTCAACTTTCCTTCACAACGTCTAACGTCATAAGTGGAAATGGCAGTAGAAAAAATGATAGAATGAATGTATAGCTTCTGACTTTTTTTGTGATTAAATAGTATACCATCATGGGAAAAAAACAACCAACTTCCTATAACAAAAGAGTTTTGGTTCGTTAAGTAACACGTACTTTTTATGATGAGGTAAGCTTCTTTTAACCGCGGATATTAGTCAAATTTGGTTATATCAAAACTTTACACCTATAAAACTGTGGAGGTCGCGGCTCTGGCAATCCAGTCACCTCGACCTCTGGAGAAAATTAAATAAGCAAAGGAGTTGACTTTGATCTTTCGAAGGATGTCTAAAAGTAACATATAGAATTTAAAGTAATGGTACAAAGAATAATTTCAGAGAAAAAATGTCACAATTCTAAATTAGTTTCCATTCAAAGTTAAGAGCCAACGAATGACAAGGATTAATAAAAAAAAATATAATAAATTTTACATCCAATTACAAAGCCTAATGGACACACCATTTTATGGAGAGTCCGTGATGCAAATATAAAGTGAGATAGTACCGACTTTGAGGATATTACGAGAAGAAGTGAATTGAGAAATGTATGAAAATGGGGAAATATTTGCCAAATTGTGAGCACGAATCAACTATAGTTGTTAGGAGGACATTAGACATAACTTGTTTCAAGTGTTTTCCGATATACTACACGGCATGGTGGAGACGTGTTAATATAATCTTCTGCGTTTAGCTTCTGTGGTCAGGAATTGTCAACCCTGTCGTCAGTGTGGTTCGCTATCTTCTCCAGCCCAGAACCGCTGTTCTATAGCTTGTGCCACGACTCTGCATAATCTGACCATCCCCGCCGCCTCTGGTCTATGTATATTGGGCTGTCTTGGAGTATGTGTTAGGGAGTGCTGGATCGGTATGGGCATTCGTCTGTTTATGGGATCTTTAGTGGGTAGAGATGGTCCAGCAGTTTGCATATTTCTAAAGTAAAATAGTGTAGTCTGTTGTTATCTTTGGAGACGATGTATTGCATTAGGCTTGATTATCACTTCATTGTGACTATTTCTTTCTGATGTGTATATGTTGGAGTATATGATTGTTGCTTTTCTGTAAAACATGCATGTTATTCATCCCTGGATTAACCAATGTTGTTCGTCCGTCCAAGTGGACGATGACCATTCCGTTCAACTGGGATGATAATGAAGATAATGATGTCTGCGTTGTGCCCGGCTGTGACTACTGAATCCTATGTGTACCTGGAGTTATCTACCACACTGAACATGTGTGGGAGGAGTCTGTGGGATACCGAGCAGCTTTTGTCGTTCTTCTATTTCGTTTTTTATTTCGTACCTTGATGTCTGAGATTCTCTGCAGCACCTGCGCCACTCTTGATTCTGTTCCGCGACGACAGTCGTAACTTTCTTGTTGCAAGATTCTCCCATGATCTTGTATCTATTTTGAAGTGAGCAAATTAATCAATAGGCACAGATACAGCATCAAGGTATCAGGGCACCACGGTTAATGTTATCGCTCTCAGTAAATCCACTGATAAGTTTACAGATTATGAGAAAAATTACGTGTTTATTAATGAAAAAAAAAGCTCAAGAATGATGTAAGCTTGTAAATAAGTAAGCTTAGTAAATAGTAATAAGTGAATACATATTGATTCTCAGATGTGAAGCTAGTGATGAAATACTTTATTAATAAAATATAATCTTTTAGTAAAGAATTTACAGTTTACGTCACAGTGCATCTGTTAAAATTGCATATCGCAACATTTTTATGGACATGCTAAGATAGTTCCAGAACCCACATCAAAATTATTACAATGCATGTGAGATAAAAGAAAGTATATTTTAGGTTACCAGTCATGCTGCTTGAATCAATATAAATGTATAACTTATGTATACATATATACTATTTTAAGCTTGTTTTTGTATATGATTTGTGTTACCTTTTGAATTATTTGTACGGGGATTTAGTTTCTAATGCAATCTCTAGTATTATATCTGTTTTCATAAAGTATTTACTGTCCCGTATTGGGCACTGCGCTGATGCTATCATTAGAGGGGTGGGGGTGACATTACATGTCTCATGTATAGTAAAAGAAAAATCCTGGATTGATAACATCAAGTATTCGTCTGAGCATATTTGCCTACACTCTTCCGAATGTCTGACGATAGGGGTGTTTGAAGGGCCATTTCTGCTGATGTCACAGTGTGGCATCCCTTACGAGGCTAAAGAGTTGGTTGATTGGTTGGTTGCTGATCCAGCCATCCATGGGCTCATGCCCTTTGACCTAATGCCATTAGATTGCATTATACTGCTGGGAAGTCTAGATTTTCGGCACACCCCGTGACAGAGCCAGAGAATAACTATCACACCTCCAGGAAGGTAGGTTTCAACCTATGCACTGCTCCTAGCCACTGTAGCCAAGATAGGGTTCACTTTGCTCATTCCCCGCCACCAATTGACTACTGGTTATGCCGAACTTCTCTATTGCTCCAGGCATGCAACCAAATGTTCATGTCAAAAGGATTGTCACGTCCTGAGTCACTGCGCCTCTATAATCGGCCTCAGCCATATTAAAAACAGTGATGTTAGTTTCCTCCTCCTCAGTGCTGCACAGTACATCTCTGGCTCCCACCCAACCACAGACCGTGCATACATATATATTCAGGCAAACATGAAAAAAATTTCAACAGCAAAACAAAATCATAACTGTATAGATGACATGCCATGAAGCTTCTATAAGCAGATAACCTCAATATCATCCACTAAGGTTTTCTGTTGCATGGGTGGTTTGTCTAGTGGACCATTGCTGAGACCCACAGACGTAACCACATGCGTAGGCTAAAGAGTTACGAGTAATAATATTATTATTATCATGATAAGTAAGAGTTGCTACCACTGTATACTAATTGCAACTACCATGACTGAATGCATCGAACCCCTGTCTGCTTTAGCAATAAGAGTGTACAGAGCAGATGTGATCTGATCGGACTGGATCAAATCCCGTTTGCTGCATTATTATTTTTCTTGTATTTATAAACTATCAATGATTCTATATTATAGTATTCATTTACTTATGTCACATCTGAACAACATTGTTTATATTTATGTGGTATTTATGTTTACAAATAGACCTAACTTGGTCATTGTATTGCGGCCTTCTGGCACTTACTAATGTTAAATGTTTGGGATCCTCGAGGAATTTACATACCTATGCAGTGTGTGTGTTTTGATTCTCTAAGTGTAGATCAATAAACTATTTCATGTTACTAGTAGTTAAGTAGTTAGGGAATATACACATTGAAAGTCTTGACTGAATCGCATCTTTTTTTTAGGGAAAGACGCAAAACTTGTTACATCAAGTCGCAGGCGAATTGGTGCCATATCAGGGGACCTGGTTCAAATATTCCTTTTCAGCATTATTGTTCTGTATTAATAAATCATCGATGCTTCTGTATTATATTATTCCTTGTGGTGCAAAGGGAACGCATTGCTCTAGGCGGACCTAGGGTTAGCAGATAACCAAGATCCCAAATGTACCTCCACGCGGTGCACCCTGGTAACAGAAAGCAGCAGCTCGACTGATTCTGGCCAAATCAGATGGGGATCGTGTCCGAGAATGTGGAGGTAGCAGATGGAAAGAGATTTGAATGCACAAAAGACAGACAATATCTCCGACACCACCAGCAACACCACATACAGCGACACTGTCGACATACAGTGAAGCTAGTTTGTCCAGTCCAAACATTGGAGGGGCGGCCAATGAAAAAAGCATGAAAAGGTGGATGCATGGCGAAAGACAGATAGATTTCAAACTGAGTACAATGAAAAAAATAATAAAATAGCAGAACATCGCTAAAGGGCACCGCCAACTGCAAATACATAGTGGAAAAGATTACGGAAATGGGAACTACAAGCTCTGTTAGCTCGTGACGAGCTTCTAGTTACTTGATTTCCTTATAGGCAGAGACCCATACCCAATAATGAGCGTCTAGCAAAGCAAAAGACCTGGCCTAACTCTAATGTCGAGTCTTCCTATACCGGAAACATGCTCGCAAAGAGAAAGGGTACCGTAACCGATAGGCTCAGGCAAGAAAGGGACAAAGATGGCAATCCAGGCCCAACTCTACAGTCAAGCTTTTCTATACTGGAAATACACTTGCAGAGAGAAAGGGTTCAGTACCTGATGGGCTCAGTCGCTATTGGGACAAGGTCGCTCAGTTCGAGAACGCTTTGCTCTCAAACTCGTGGTGTGAGACTCGAACGTGGGCAAAGGGTTCACGATGTCGGTGAATGACACCTGGGCTAAGAGGGCGAAAGAGAAAGTGTCCAACTCTTCTGTTGAGTTCTTCTTCTTAAGGAACCAGGTTTACAGGTGAGAAACGGTTCAGTACCCGATGGGCACAGGCACAGTACGTCCAATTACACGAGGTTCAATTGCAAGTTCATAGACAGTGGAATACCTCGTGTGAGACAGACGTGAGCAAAAATCGTCTGGTCGAAGAGTCACCGCACATACGCGTGCCTGGTGACAGATAGGAAGGCCGTCACAGGATAGGGTATCCCACCCGAATTGTCAAGGCATGCCGAAATCTTATGTGCTAGGCTTACAAGGCGCATAACGATGGCATAACGTAATCACGCTCCCGGCGGAAATCACTCGGATATCCGTGCTGGTTACAATGGAGCGAACAAAAGAAAAAAAATATTATTCCTTTACTTTTAAACCCATAAGTAGAATTTAGTTGTCATTACATTTCTATGAGCTACATTTTTTTTAATGTCATCAGTTTGCATGCACTCCACCATCAGCCGCAGCAACAGTCTCGTATTTTCACTTGAGGTCGTTAAAAACAGTATATAGTCAGACAAGCGCCACAATTTCGTATTAAAGTAGGTACGTAGCGTATTGGAAGTAGTACACTTTATGCCACCAGCCAACGACAAACATGGAAATAAGTTGGACTGGCCTGGATATACACGATATCATCATAATCAAGTGCTGTCTCCGCAACGAAGGTGGCTGAAATGAATCTCCAACATACCCTGTCTCTTGACTTGGTTGTGCACTCTGCTAGACTGTAACATATCCATCTTGTGATGTTACTCTCCCACTTGTATCTCTTCCTACCTCTTGCTTGCTTCCCTTTGACGTTACCCTCAAGTAAGGTTTTCAAGAAGGTGTCATGCCTTTTAATGTTTCCAAAATAGTTTACTTGCCTGATCTTTATTTCTCTTAGTGGTTCTTTCTTCATATTAAGTGTTTTCAGAACATCTTTATTTGTTTTCTTCTCTTTCCATGATGTTCTCCCTATTCTTCTATATACCCACATCTCAAAGGCATTAATTATGTCTTCTAATTGTTTATTTAGTGTCCATGTTTAGTGCCCTATGTCTGCCTCTGCGTTTCATACTCAGAACATTCTTGATGTATATGTTTGGCGCTCTGTGCTGTCCACATGTAGATATGGCCGTGTTGCCCATCTTGAAATTTGTGTACATGTGACTGTGGAGTTGGATGTCTCCCGTTCTGAGGCGTACAATTACAAATTGTTCTGATCTGTTCATAATGTGATAGTCATGTTGCGTTGGTGTTTGTGACTTTCTCATTGACTTGATCATCTTTTTTTTTGTTGGTAGGTGATTGGTACATACATCTGAATGGTCTTCTTCAGCACTTTCCTTAGACCGTTGGTCTGCTTTTTCATTTCCTGGCGTTCCACAGTGAGAGGGTACCCACTGCACTGTTACCATATACAGGTCAGACAGTTCATTAAGTAGTTTGTGTAAGTCAGGTATTTTCCAGACTGGAGTTCTTGAAGCACTGACCTAGCATCTGTCATGAATCCCACGGGAGGTGGGCTAGGATTGGAGTTCAGCAGTTTTACAGTTGACACCCTAA
Source organism: Meghimatium bilineatum (assembly GCA_034231615.1). Lineage (NCBI taxonomy): Eukaryota > Metazoa > Mollusca > Gastropoda > Stylommatophora > Philomycidae > Meghimatium > Meghimatium bilineatum. The sequence goes on along the minus strand of CM067321.1, from coordinate 54,173,712 downwards.
TTGCCTGGATTTCTTCATCATAATTATTGCCGAATTTTCTGTTCGTGTTCTGATCGTATCTCTAGACTTGTGTGGATATCCTATATATACACCTGTACCTCAATTCCTCACTGTATTCTGTGCTGACCATCTGTGTATTCTCTGACCCATATGTCTTGTGGATACTCCTCGTTCAGGAAACTAAGCATGACTGTCCTTCGTTGTACACTGTTCTGCTCGTCCTCGCTTAGTATTCCTTTCATGTTGGTATGAGTGTATATTCGTATTCCATACCTTTTACTCTAAGGGGTTTGTTCTGGTACATTCCTTAAGGGCTGTCAACACAGGTATGTATATAAGTTGTCTACGGAGTCATTTAGCGTGGTGGATAAAGCTGCTTCTTTTCAGTCGCCCATTGCTAGATTTTTGAATATTTCCTTCATTGGATGACTTGGCATACACTGAAACTGTTCTGCTTGTATTAAAACCTTTGTGTCTCTGCGTACTAAAGGTGTTGCCAAATAGATGGTTCGTCATCGTTAACACAGATAAGCGCAACTCTACACTCTTTACCGTCTCACCAAAACAAAAAGCTGACGATATCAAGATAGATGGAGAGCTTTTGAAAGAAGACAAACCCACATACCTCGGTGTTGCTTTTGATGATAAGCTGACATGGAAGCAACACATAAACAAAGCAACAACAAAAGTCAGGAGGATGTTAGCTATCCTGAGAAAATTAAGTGGAACCACATGGAAAGACAGTGAGAATATACTCCGTAAAGGTACAAGCAAGGCATAAGACCACACCTGGAATATGGCTCAGCTGCGTGGTGTCCTGCATCAAACACCACATTACAAGATCTAGCTAAAGTACAACCAAGCGCTTAGGATAATATTGGAAGTAATGAAACACCACATACATTTGATAACTCTGTACAAGACACCACATACATTTGATAACTCTGTACAAGACACCACATACATTTGATAACTCTGTACAATACACCAAATACATGAAAGTACAGTGAAAATACGAGACAATATGTTGTATTCGTGAATGTTGGCCTTATTAAAGCCATGCAGCTAACTGGACTGTATGGCAAAAACTGATCAATATGAATACTACCAGATAGATGGAGGCTTTCACGTGACTGGATGTCTGCATACAAGATGGTGGAACATGCTTCTTCTGTGAAGGAAACGTTATCTCAAAATATTGCATACCCTTCAAAGTTGTAGTCTTTCTGCCATGAAAAGGATGCTATGAACACCCAAACGGGTAATTTGCAAAATGATGAGCTTTCACATTACAAAACAAGAGCTTTATCGCTCACTATTTCTGAAAAATGGAACAAACAATACATTAATTTTGTCTTACCAAGTGAGACAATATCCACTCAAGTTCCCGTGTTTATTTAGTCATCATAATTACATTTACAGTACCATCATTTATATTTGATGGCTATCAGTCATTCTAAATATACTGTCCTCATTCACTTGGCAAGAAATTCCTTGCAAATCGGACTTACTGACCCTTGTGTGTTATTGAATAGTTTTTCCAACAAATCATTGTTTAATTTTTGTTTAAAGTTTGCTAAGAGTATTTTCATCTTTGAGCGCACTTGTCCTACTCTGAGTGCATCTCGCAAGTCTTCCGGCCAACTGCGTTCACGCGATCAATTATATCTCTTAGTTTCCCCATGTGTGGATTCTTTTATTTGATAAACGAACATTTTGTCTCTCCCCTGGCAATACCCCAGACAGGTCTGTTATATGTCTTCGGTGTACCACTCGACAACTCAGTCCCTTTAGCATAGCTGATGTCCGTGAGATGAATATGTCTGGTATTTCTTACAGTTTCAAATAACCTCTTGGAAGACTTTTGGTCAAGATTGTCGGAATCTTCAAGTTCCGAATTTGACAACAAGAATTTTTTTAATTTAAAAACAAATTATATTATACCTCTTATACTTCCTTCAACCACGGGAACTTTGGCCATTTTGGTTATGACCTAGAATTGACCATAAAGACTAATAGATGTCACAGATTATGTAATCCTGTCATCACGAGCTTCGATTTTGCCCTTTATTTTTTTAAATATTTTGTACATAGTTATATAAACTAGACCATAAATAACTACAAGTAAGTAAGCGACGCATATTTTCTTCTGCGGTGTTCCTTCACAAGAACAAGATGATCTCTCTTATAAATGCAGTTTTCTGTCTCAGGCTTGTCCATGCAGAGTCTACTTCAGGTTTACCTGGAAGGGCCACAATTCTTCTCTACTTAATTCGTGAATGACAATCAATACAAGGTAAATGCGTGAAACGACAATTAGACTTACGTAAAACACAGGTTTATATTTCGTTTCAATAGGACACGACAGGCTATAGCTAAAACTAGTGGGTAATGATGGACAATGATGAGCACACAAGAAATCATAAAAATTACAATACACAAATAACATTCAACGTTTCAACCAAAAGGTCTTTATCAAGACACAAACAAAACATCAAAAGACTCTAGCCTTTTCGACTCAATTCCGACCACTCTTATGTCTAGTACTGGGTTGGTGTGGTCTCTGTCTTTATTCTGTTTGCTCCGTCATTTACTCATCTTTTTGTTCGTTTCGTTTCCACATATATTTACATTTTTTATGTACTTTCTGACCTTCCGGCATATCATTTCCATATTTCTGTTGGATGTCGTGATAATTTTTCCATTCGTCGTCTTTTGATGTTTTGTTTGTGTCTTGATAAAGACCTTTTGGTTGAAACGTTGAATGTGATTTGTATATTGTAATTTTTATGATTTCTTGTGTGCTCATCATTGCCCATCATTACCTAATAGTTTTAGTTATAGTCTGTCGTGTCTCAATGAAACGATATATAAACCTGTGTTTTACGTAAGTTTAATTCGTGAAGAGGACAGTCGGGAAACTCAGGTTCCACTGTTTCGTGTCTTATCTACTTAAATACATCTCTGTATGACCAAGTTTCAGCCTATTGAATTTACTGTTATTGAGTCTGTAATGGCAAATTCTAAGTCACAAGATTGTAACATGGTCTCTTGTAACCTGTAACAAAGAATCTGTTCACAAGCGACTCACGAGATAGGACTCATTTTCTAAAATTGTTTTGCTGGGAACATTTTATGATAGAAGAAGAAGAGGAGAAAAAAACATCATGGATTGTATCATCAATGAATGGTCTAGGCATTAATTTTCTACATTCCTCCAAATAGCTGAGGACATAAGTATTTGAAAGTCTTTCTATACTATTCTTTCCATGTGGCAGCAGGTTATTGGTACGGTATTATTATCATTACTAAACTGATCTCTCTTTGGCAGTGAATAGTAGGCATCTCTTAAGTTATTTTTTTTCTGGATGCTCTCTTAGCCATTTTTTCTTGATGTTCTCTTAGCCATTTTTTCTGGATGCTCTCTTAGCCATTTTTATGGATGCTCTCTTAGCCATTTTTATGGATGCTCTCTTATCCATTTTTTATGGATGCTCTCTTAGCCATTTTTTTCTGGATGCTCTCTTATCCATTTTTTTCTGGATGCTCTCTTAGCCATTTTTTTCTGGATGCTGTCTTAGTCATTTTTTGTGGAAACTGTGCTAGTGACATTATGATTAAGTGCATAGAAGGTTGGCCGCAACAAAACTACATCATCTGTCTCGCTTTGGTGGTGCATTCTACTAGACTGTAACCTGCCCATCTCGTAATGTTTCCTGTTTTGTTTTGTACGTGGCATCCTGATTAATTGTGTGCATTTTGGCTACTTGCCTCTATCGTTAGCACCCTGCTTACTTGGGCAGGAGTGTGGTCATGCTCGAGTGGGACTACCCGACCAGTCTTCGATTCAAGCCTAAATTCGATGAACTAGCCGCATCACCATTTCAGGGTGCTGGCCTCGATTGGGTATTATTACACAAACAAGATCAGTGCTTCAAGCTCTTCCGTCTGGAAAATAAACAGAATCACACAAAAAAATACTTAATGAATTGTCTTACCAGTATAGAGTAACTGTGCATTTGATACCCTGTCATTGGGAATAACAGGAAATAAAAAAGCAGGCCAATTGGCTAAGGACCTGCCGCAGATCACCTAGATGTACCAATCACCTAATATCAACAAAAGCAGATGATCAACTCAATACGTAAGCCACAAACACAAGATGATCATCACATTATGAACAGTTCAGAACGGGACATAACAGACTCTGCAGTCACATGTACACACAATTCAAGTTTGACAACACGCTAATGTGTACATGTGGACAGGCAGCACATATATTTCATGAGTGTTCTAAGTATGAAACGCTGAGGCAGACTTATTGGTCAAAGGAAACAACACTGGAATCAAAGCTCTATAGGCCACTGTATCATCTACAAAAGACAGTGAGTTTTATTCAGGAGACTGACTTACAGATATAGACATGTTTCAAGTGAACCGAAGGAAGAATAGGAGGAAGTAATGTTTCCCTCCCACATGTATCTGTCTACCTCTTGTTTGCCTCCCATCAACTCTACATCAAGTAAAGCCTTCAACTATGTCCATTATATGTTATTTGTTGTATTTTTTATCTCATTTAATAGTTTCTTTTTAATACCAAGTTTTGCCAGAATGTCTTTGTTGTCTTCTTTTTTTCCATGAGGAAACACTATTTTTCTTTATATCCACATCTCAAGAGCATTAATTATATCTTATAGCTGGTTGTTGATTATCTATGTTTCTGAGCGATACATTAGTGTAGAATGGAGGTAACATTTTAAAATTATCATTTTTAGTTTGTTTTTGATTTCATTAGATATTTACATTTTCCACCCTCACGTCCTTGTGTTATTGATATTTATCCTCAAATTTCTACCGTCTTTGTCCAGTTTTGCTGCCACCTTGTTTCCGTCTATATCTAACCTCAAATTTCTACCGCCGTTGTCCAGTTATGCTGCCACCTTGTTTCCGTCTATATCTAACCTAACATTTCTACCGTCTTTGTCCAGTTTTGCTGCCACCTTGTTTCCGTCTATATCTAACCTAACATTTCTACCGTCTTTGTCCAGTTTTGCTGCCACCTTGTTTCCGTCTATATCTAACCTCAAATTTCTACCGTCTTTGTCCAGTTTTGCTGCCACCTTGTTTCCGTCTATGTTGCAATAGTCTTGAATCCAGAGTACTTTGAGTTTCGTGAAAATTGATTAACTTTCATCAATGCCTCTTATGTCAGACTTATCTAGCTCATTGTTATTGTCTATTGACTTTTCCCAGGTGAATGATTGTAGATCGCATTCACACTAGCCGTTAAGCGTAGAGGTGGGAGCTTATACTGTCGTTCCAAGGCCAGGTGTGTCACCGAGGTTGCATTTAGTCCATGTTTGTTCAAGGCTATTTTGATGTTCTCTATCCACCGTTTTCTTGGTCTACCTCTGGCATTACGCCCGGATATTCTTGTGTTATATGCTCTTATCGTTGTTGTGATTCCTAAATGCTGCACCTACTGTGCCAGATGTCAGACCACAGATCATAGCTTATGTAGACTAATAGCTTATGTTCACTGTAGAGAAGAAAATGGTATCAGTAGCTGACTAATAATATAAACCAATAGTCCAGAGCATGTAACTGCCTTAAGTTGGATGTATTAGCAGTCTCAAATTTCAGAGTGTCTGTTATATGAGGGGGAGGGGAGGGGGGGTTACGTTCCTTCCAACAGCACACCTTAGTCCAATCTATTTATGTCAGAACTATTTACCATAACAATAATGGAAGTTGTGGTTGGGCAAACACATCAATTATGTCTTGTATATTTTCAATGTCCATGTAGATTTTCAATATCTGAATCAATTACTGTAGCAATAAAAGGGAAATAAGTCAGCACAAACACTGAATCTTTTTCTTCTGTGTGAATTCTCTAACTTCTGAATATTAGCATTACGGTTTCCAGAGAACGGTATGTGTCATTTGGTATAAAATGATTTTTATCCACATAATATTTCCATAATATATTTAAAACGTCGTAAGAAACTGTAGATGCATATACCTGGGTCACGTTTTAAGACTAGATGGGGGCGGGGGGGGGGGTGCAAAGGGCACGCATTGCTCTTGGCGAACCCCGGGTTAGCAGATAACCAATGATCCCAAATGTACCTCCTCGCGTGCACCCGGGTAACAGAAAACAGCAGTTCGAGCTGATTCTTGTCAAATCATTTGGGGATCGTGTCCGAGAATGTGGAGGTAGCAGATGGAAAGAGATTTTAATGCATAAAAAACAGACAATATCTCATCACCACCACATACAGCGATACTGTCGACATACAGTGAAGCTAGTTAGTCCAGTCCGAACATTGGAGGGGCGACCAATGAAAAAAGCATGAAAAGGTGGATGCATGGCGAGAAAAAATATATGTCATAATGAGTACAATGACATGAAAGGGCAGAACAGCGTCAGAGGGCAGCGAAAACTGCAAATGGAAAGTGAAAAGTTCCTAGGAAAGGGGAACTATAAGCTCTGTCAGCTCGAGACGAGCTTCTAGTTACCTGTGTTCCTTATAGGCAGAGACCCATACCCAATCATGGGTGTTCGGAAAAGCAAGAAGACCTAAACCAACTCTAATGTCGAGCCTTCCTAAACCGGAAATAAGCTCCCGAAGAGAAAGGGTATCGTAACCGATGGGCTTAGGCAAGAAAGGGACAACAATGGCAGTCCTGGCCCAACTCTACTGTCAAGATTTCCTATACCGGAAATACACTTGCAGAGAGAAAGGGTTCAGTACCTGATGGGCTCAGGTGCTATTAGGACAAAGTTGCTCATCTCTAGAACGCCTTGCTCTCAAAATCCGTGGTGTTATACTCGAACTTGGACGAGGTTCACGATGTCTGTGAACGACGCTTCGGGTAGGAGGGCGAACGAGCCAGGGTCCAACTCATTAGAAGAGTTCTTCCTCATACGGAACCAGGTTCGCGGATGAGAAACGGTTCAGTACCCGATGGACACATCCCATTGCATAAGATGGTTTCATAGACGGTGGAACACCTCGTACCAGATAGACGCGCTCGACAAGCGTCTTGGCGAAGAGGAACTACACACCAGCGTGCCCGGCGACAGATACACAGGCTGTCACGTACTAGGGACCAAACCCGTAATAAAGGAATGACGAAAACGGATGTGCTGGACCTCGGACGTCCTGACCACAAGTGGCCAACCGGGGTGCAAATAATCACAGTTCTACTGTAGAACTTGCAGCACTACGTACTTCACGCTCCCCGGCGGAAATCACACCAAATATTCGTTGTGGTTATATGCGAGCGAACGCTGAAGAAGAAGAAGAACAAGAATGAGGTAAACGGGTCTAAGGGAGAATGAATTATGTTTCTACCACGTCGTATTTTAACTTTTTTCGTTACCATGAGTACCACTGTGAGCTGATATCCATTATAGTACTAATGTAGTATTCGTAGATAATTCTAAGATATTTTGCCTGATGTTGTGAATGAGGTTGTCTTGTTTTGGTATTTTGGATGGCTTGTAAGATTGGTTTTGAATCACACAAGATTGTGAGTTCTTTGTGGTATGGACTCTCGGTTATTGAGTATTTGAACAGTTGTGAGTATGGCAGTTGTTTCTGTCCTGAAATGTGTGGATTTTAGTCTGTGGGGATGGGTCTGTTTGTAAGTTGTGTCATCTAGAGACACAATATATATTTCACTGCCTTCATTAGCGGTTGTTTTTGCTGATCTCTCGGTGTACACATGCGTCGAGATACTTCTGGGAGATTGGGAATGTAACATGTGAAGTGATACATCTTTTTATTTTGTTCTCTTTTTGTGTTTGTGGTCTTGAAGATATGTTTGATATTTCAGGTAATATTTTTGTAATTGTTTTTAGCTGAGTGTTAATGGTTAAGGAGAACAAACTCTAACACATGTTACTATCAGGTTCTAGTGATGCAGCATATCCCATACATTATTCTCTTGCTGGGTGGTTTGAACTTTTCTTTAGAAGTCTGCTAATACTTATTTCTTGAAATCCTTTGTTTAGTGAATATCCTTCAACCTTCTTCATTATTCATATTGAAATAGATTTTTGTTTTGTATTTTTCAGCATAATAGAGATAATTGGTGATCATTTCTATGATTTAGCTGCTGTCCATTGCTCCAATTATTATTAGAAATTCAATTTTTTTGAAAATACTTCTTCCATTGACAGGGACGAATTTGTGCTCATCTTCCATCCACATAGCGCTTCTGTCCGCCATGTCATATTCCGAAACCTTCCACTTTATCAATCGGATTTCAAAATTCACGCAACTCCGTCCGGTTGCTTACTCTGGGCATATTAGTTCGTAGTGATCTCAAGCCTGACGCTCAGAGCCATTTTGGTTCAATCAGTTGCAAACGTAACAAAATCTACACTTATATCTATGTCACCCAGACCTGTTCTGCCACATTGCACAAAATCCACCTTCACTATTGAAGAGAGTTTTACATGTGTTTCCGCAACGTCATCTATGCCATTATCATGAAGAGCTGCACCATGACGTACATAGGTGAAACTGGTAGGAGGTTCACAGACCGATACTGTGTAACATATGTACAGTGTCAGAAAACAGATTGGTATTAATGTTACTGGCCACTTCAATAGTACGGACCAACGGAGTTACCGTGATTTTCAGATAACTTCTTTTTTAGTCGTGCCTCTCTGATGACCGGATTCGATACGTGCTTGAGTACCGGTACATCTGTCAATACAGAGACCATTGGGATTTCAATGCCTCACAGTCCTACGGGTAGATATCATGCTGTTTTGTCTTTTTTTCTATTTATTTTGTTTCATTGATGTTTTGCTGTGTTCCGTCAATTGTGTGTGTGTGTGTTGTGCTCCGACTGTCTAGTTTTTACTATTCCGCTATGTATCTATAGTAAGCTTTGACATGGGCATTCACGCGGATGACCAGTGTGAGTATTGAGGCACTCACTTTAATCTTGCACTCGAGGGAATTGTGTTTCTTAATAACTATATTATACAATATTCAAAACGGAACGAAACAACATGGAAAGTTACTTACTTTTCATATTATGTTGTAGATGTATTCTTGACAAAGACACACTTGTTGAAACGTCGATATGTGTGCATTGATATGTATGTTACCAGTGATTAGCAAAATTATGTTACCCAATTCCAAGTTTCGGTGTATTTAGCTCTCTTTGAATATCAGCACAAAAAAGCAAGAATCTAACAAAAACTCAAGACATTGAAAGCAACATATTTGTAAGATATAAAAAAGATGCACAGATTAATCATGGAGGGAATGTTCCGGGAAAGAGAACAAGAGGTAGACGAAGACTATAATGGACACAGGAGAGCGAGCACATTTTGAATATGACACTTGAAGATGCTGATTGTTTATACAGAATCGGGAGACACAAAATGAAAGTGAGGGCAACATTCTGCAAGTAACATAAAATAAGGAATACCAAGTTCACATTTCAGTTAATTTTGTGTTTTCGAATCAAATCTGTAATATTATATATCAAAATTAAAATAAAATAAATGCACAAGAAAAATGATAATTGATAAAAATAAATTAAATTTAAAAAAAACACTATAAAAAAAATGTTAAAAAAATTAAATAATTCAATAAAGAAGTCCCTGACAATAGGTAGGACAAACATAGATAACAAGATCAGTTGATAAAAGAAGGCGTCGGGCAGTAATAGTGGCCTTTTCAAAAACATTAATAAAATAACATATATTGTCAATAATGTGCATATATCTTCATTTACATTTACATCTTTCTTTAAATTCACATCTTCATTTACATCTTTCTTTAAATTCACATCTTCATTTACATCTTTCTTTAAATTCACATCTTCATTTACATCTTTCTTTAAATTCACATCTTTATTTACATCTTTCTTTAAATTCACATCTTCATTATGCATCTTTCTTTTAAAATATGGTATTTTTTTAAAAGATGGTAAATGGAATCAAAACTAAACATTAGCATTTCCTTTACACAGAAAAACGCTTGCACTTCAGAAGAAAAGAAAATAACACACAACTAAAATATTCATATTACTTCAACTGTTTGATGTGACACTTAATTATTAGGAGTAAATGAACTATTTTTTTTATATATCGCAAGTAAAAATTCCACCTGACATCTGAAATCTCTTGGGAATTGTTCAGAAGACAATGATGTTTATGCAATTTTAGTTATCTGTAAATCATAGAAAGACAAAGTACCAATAGAACAATATTTACACAAGCTGAGTGCTTTACAATATGGCATATATTAAGGCAGAGCAATGTTTTAATGCCATCGTTTGTGTTCTGCTGCTTGTGTCTGTACAGGAGAATATATTATTAACAAGCAGCTAGACAAACATATATTTAACAATTCATGAAATGGAATGTTTCCATGCGATTTTTCTATATTTAAAGTGAGATTTGAATATGATGATTATAGAGGACGAATGGCTGGTGAATACAATTTTACATAGAAAACTGAAATATTTCAGATATATAAAAAGATAAAATGGCATAGAAAGACGCATATTAAAGGGCAGAATTCCTGGAAGTAGAAGAAGAGATAGACCTAGAAGGAGATGGACAGATGACATCAAAGACTGTATGATAAAGTGACCGAAATTCCCTTATTTCTGGGATTGTCTCCTTTTTGGTCTGTTGTCCATTGTTCCTAATGAAACTCAAAGAGGACGCTAAATTGTCATTTTCCATATTTCAATCCGGTTTTGTCCCTTTATTTGTAAGTGTGACATGATCGCAGTAGTTCTGGAAGATTTGAGCGTTAATATTTTTTCAATGTTTTTTCATGTCATGTCGAATAATTTTTCCGCCACAGACGGATGTGTCTGGCCATTGGGGCAAATAAAACAACGACACACACAATACAATTTTCTTGACTACATCCTGCTGGAAATCTAGTTGGATCATTGTCGTGCTGTAAGAGAGATCAAATATGAGTTTGAGAATGAATGCTGAAGAAGAAGAAGAAGATATCGAATATTTATACAAAATGGGAGATTACCCTCTCTGGTATATAAAACATATTTCCCGAGAGTTACCGTTCTTTACATGATGTTTACTTAATGATGATGATGTTCGTCCGTCGTGATCGACGATGACCAAAAACTTAATACTCTTCTGAATACTTTACTTAATTTACTTAATACTCTTCTGAAGTCAATACAGTTTTAGGCGCCATGTATCAGGCGTGATGCCGAAAAGAAAGTGCAGTTTCAGTAGAAACATCAAAGAGGAATATCCTTTCTTGAAAGAACACGCCACACTAGATAAGGTGCAATGTACAGTATACCATACCGTTTTTGCCATTGGCAATGGAGGTCGTTATAATGTAAAGTAAAACAGCACTTGAAGATGCAGAAATACAAAACTGCAGTCGCTGCTAAGCAGTTCAAGCCAAGGTGTTGCATTAATTTTTACAAGAGATGAGACAGGGAAGTTACATGATGGAAGTAAGTGTCTAGCAGCCCAAGAAGCTATGTTTCCATTTCATGCAGTGAAATATAACCTCTCCGTGTGATCAATGAATTGTACGTTTGCAATAGTTAAAATTTTATTTGAAAATAAATTTACATATGAGCGAACGAAGTGCAAATCAATTCTAGTCACCTTTTCTAATGCGAGAAATAGGCATAGAATTGAAAGAAGTGAAATACATTTCAGTTATGGTGGACACATCAAACCCATACGGATTTCAAGTTGATACCGGTCCTTGTTAGATATAACTGGCGAAACAGCGGAACTGCTTGCTGAGCATATCTTAAACAATTTACAGAGACATCAATTGACCGAAAAGGTTATTGCATTTTCTGGTGATAATTGTAAACCCAACTTCGGTAGATACAAAAGAGCGGGTTCCAACAATGTACCTGCAACTCATTAAAGTCTTAAAAAACAATATTCATGGTATTGGTTGTGCGGCTCACATTGTTCACAATGGTGTTCATGCAAATGCTGATATGTTGTCAGTCGACATTTAAACAATTGTGAAGAAAGTTTTTCAGTATTTTTATATTTACTCGGTGAGAGTATATGAATTAAAGAATGTCTGTGAACTCGTAGAAACGTGTTCTTGAAAGTGTGAAAAATAGATGGTTATCATTACTGTCAGCTGTGAGTAGGGTTATTGATATGTATGATGGACTCAGTACTATTTTCTGTCATAAGATAAATGTCCTACACAACTGAAAGCATTCTTTTAATGATCAGAATTCATTACTTTGGCTCCATTTCCTCCAAAACAAGCTGAAAATATTATCTGCAACAGTAATCAAAATAGATGGGAATAATATGTTGGCAACTGAAGTGGCAGAAGAACTGGACGTGCTGAAACAGAAAATAATGACCAGAAAAATTGAAAATTTCCAAACACTTAAAATGACATCAAATATTTATAAACTTAAAGATGAGGGTGATTTTGATGAAAATGTTTTCTTGGACACCACACATTTATTCTACAATACTATCCTAGAATATTTAAATAAGTGGATTTACCATTTTCAACCGCTGAAAACATTTCATTAGTTTAAGCTGGAGACTATTAACTTGGGCTGATGTTTCAACAAGTTTAAAAGACATCAGTGACGTTGATAGCAATATCCTAAATATTATTGATGATGATGGAATATTCGATCAAATCAACCACATAAATAATATTATGAACAGCAAGATGGAAGAATGGAAGGACACAAACGCTGAAGTGAATACAAAGTGTCATATATATATTTACATGTGTCATAGATATATTTACAAGTGTCATATATATATTTACAATTGTTATATATATTTACAAGTGTCATATATATTTACACATGTCATATATATTTACAAGTGTCATATATATTTACAAGTGTCATGTATATTGCAAGAATTATTTGTTTGTAATATTTTTAAAACGTTAAAGATAATGTTACAACTCTATAATACACCTCAGTTATATATTATAAGTGAAATATAACTTGTTTAAATATGTTATACACTAATTGCATACTATTGAATTTGTATGCTGCCTGTCCCCTTTTTGTCCCCATTTTAAGGTTAAAAAAGCAGAATTGTCCCATTTTTGGGTCTAGGAAATCTATTACCGTATGAAGATATCATTGTAGGAGTCAGGCAGGTTGGCACAGGATATAATCGTGTTCAGGACATCAATTGCAAAGACAACGTTCTGGAAAGAATAATATCACGTGATGATGATTTCTGTAATATTTCTGTCTTTGATGTAATATCATATGTCCTGATGTCTTCTAGCCCTGCCTGACATTTCAATTTGTTTATATTCATTTTACGCTGCTGGTTGCTTTGGATTTATATTTTGATGTAATTTCTAATAATATTGTTGTTAAGAAAGTTTGCAAAATTAAAGTGGATGATTTAATATTCAAACAGGTGCACAAAATTTAGAATAAAACAGGCCCATAGATAAGGGTGTTATATCCCCTTTTGCCAAAAAATGGTCGTGAGATTTTCCATCAAAAAAGAATATCTCACACACAAAATTGCACGATTGACCCTTTTTAGTAATCCCCCCCCCCTAATTTCTCCGTTAAGAGGAGAAGAACGTATCAACAGCCCTGGTACAATGATAAACTCAGATTAAAGAAGTACAACAGAGATAAATAGAAGAATTTTCAAGCAGGCAAACACATTTTTAACGAAGATTATACTGTGTTTAATGGCCCTGTCATTTGGAGAGTCCTGAAGAGAACTTCTCATAGCTACAAACAACAATTCTAACGTATTTATGCAAGTCTTGGACAATAAAATAATACTTCAGTAGAAACTAATATCTATAGAGAAGTGGTTCTATAGAAGAATGGTGAAAATACTATGCAGAAATAGGAAAATCTATAGAAGAGTTGCTGAAAAAAAATACTAGACGGTGGTTACTTAATAATATCCTAAAAAGTATCTTTATTTTTTGTACAAGTTATGAGACATAGAAGTTTGGAGAACTTTTTTTGACATCTGGAAAGATTGAAAGCAAAAGAGATTAAGCATGACAGTACAAGAAAATATTTTTTTTTACCATCGTGACGTGTAAAAGAGTCAACATCGATATTAATACTTCTTCTTCTTCAGCAATCATTTTCAAACTCCCACTTAATCTCTATTGTAGCAGGACAATGCTCCTATTATATTTTCAACATGATGTAGTCCAGAAAATGGAAATCAGTTGTGTCACCGTTTTATTTCCGCTAATGGCCAGACACATCCGTATTCATCGGAGATCTTAATACAACATACTAGAAATAGAGAGTTGTAAATATTCATGACTGCCAACGCATCGGCATGGCACTGAATAGTGATGATGGTACTACCCGTATTAATTTATGCGAATTTAATTCATGAAAATGATATATTATTGTTCACGGTATCTTATTCTGTTTCATTTGTTACAAAAATGATGCAGCCTGTACTTTTTGCTAATATTACAATACAAAAGCACATATCAGTATAAACTGCTGAGGCATATGAAAAATCGTCAACGATTTTGTTACATAAAACTACATATTTGAGTTTGTAGATTGCGATGAGAAATATACCTTATGCTGTGATTAACTTAAAACGTGTTTGGATAATTGTAAGAAGGAATGAAGAATACAAATAGCACAGTACAGTGATTTTCAATATCAATACATGAACAATAATGATGCCTTCGTTATAGATGCATGGAAAATACTGATGCCTTCATTATAGATACGTGAACAATACTGATGTCTTCATTATAGATACATGAACAATACTGATGTCTTCATTATAGATACGTGAACAATACTGATGTCTTCATTATAGATACATGAACAATACTGATGACTTCATTATAGATACATGAACAAGACCGATGTCTTCATTATAGATACATGAACAATACTGATGCCTTCATTATAGATACATGAACAATACTGATGACTTCATTATGATGATGATGATGATTCAATCCCTTTCGCTGTGAGCAGGATGCTCTTGACAGCCCATAGCCCTTCTGGCGAATGCACAGGTTTTTCTCAGCTGTGGTGCAGTTCTGTAGAGTGTGTTGTGTATAGCTGGAAGTGGTGGTAATAGTTCTTGTCGGATGTCTGTTAGTTTTGGGCACTGCAGTAGTAGGTGTTCAACAGTCTCTTCTTGTGCGTTGCAGTGTCTGCAATTTGGTTCGTGTAATGGGTTTATTCTATTCAGATGTTTATTAACGGGGGCGTCGCCTGTTCTTAGTTGGAATGTTAGATTCTGGTTTGCTCGCTCGAGTTGTTTCAGAGGATCCATTGGGTTGGCTTTCTGTTGGTGTTCATATAGTGAGTGTCCAGTCTTTGAGCTGAACCACTGTTGTAACTATTCTTGTTGTAGTTGTTTTTTAGGATTTGTTTGCATGTTTGTAGGGGAGATTTTTGGGGAAAACTAGGGGGCAGCAGTACCTCTCTTAGCTAATTTATCAGCCATTTCGTTTCCAAGGACTCCGGTATGGCCAGGTATCCATGGGAGGGTGACTTCTGCACCATATGATGTGGAAAGCTGGTCAATTTGTCTGCTTTTATTGCAACCAGGTGGTGTTCGTTTTGTCTTCAAGGCTGGGAGTGCTGATTTTGAGTCCGAGAAGTTGACTATGTCTTCATTATAAATACAAGACCAATACAGATGACTTCATTATAGATACATGAAACATACTGATGTCTTCATTATAGATACATGAAACATACTGATGCCTTCATTATAGATGCAAGAACAATACTGATGCCTTCATTATAAATACATGAAACATACTGATGTCTTCATTATAGATACATGAAACATACTGATGTCTTCATTATAGATACATGAAACATACTGATGCCTTCATTATAGATACATGAAACATACTGATGTCTTCATTATAGATACATGAAACATACTGATGTCTTCATTATAGATACATGAACAATACTGATGTCTTCATTATAGATACATGAAACATACTGATGCCTTCATTATAGATGCAAGAACAATACTGATGCCTTCATTATAGATGCAAGAACAATACTGATGCCTTCATTATAGATACATGAAACATACTGATGTCTTCATTATAGATACATGAACAATACTGATGTCTTCATTATAGATACATGAAACATACTGATAAATACATCAGAGTATAGTGATATTCTTCTTCAACGTTCTCTCTCAAACTTCCGCTTGATCTCTTTTCTTGCAGGACAATGGTCCTACTAAATTTCCAACAGGATATATTCCAGAGAATGGAAATGCGTTGTGTCCCGTTTTATTTGCGCCAATGGACCAACACATCTTCTTAACTTTTGATCCGTATTCGGTAGTAATGCTATTCACAGTTTACAGTTCCTGTTTAGGTTCTGTCACATAAACTTATTTAATGGTTATATGTTCTTCATGAGACTTGCTTTTACGGTTGAATTTTTGCGCTTCATGAAAAGGAGACTTTGATCCCAAAATTCTACCATCACCACGAAAAGAAACATTAATTAAAGGTGTTACAGGTCTATTTGACGGAATAACATGAATTCAATTGTGTGTACTCTTTTACGGATACATCCTGATGTAATTACCGGGTAAGGTGGATTCATGTCCATGGTTAAATGAGCAAAGGCGTACATAACCCAATCACACCGTATAAAATGGCACACTCCATTCGCCTGGTATAATGATCACCCAAGAACAAGAATATATCTGGCTGTATGGATGTTATGTAAATATTTTTTCACAGTTTTAACAGCACTGCTTGAGTGAGGAGGGTCAATACACTTACCCTCTGTTCTCGTTTTCCCGACTCTAAAAGCTTAGTGATAGTTTATATGCATGATTGACTCACGAGTATAGATATACTCAAAGACTACAAATAATAATGATAATGGACTAAAGTGCAGTCATGTAGTAGAATAACAAACAAAAATCACAGCCATAAAGTATTGTGGTAGAAGCACTCATGAAAAAACTAGATTAATGGGACAAAAACGCGAATTTGTATCTGTTTTTTGTCCGATAGTCCTAGTGTTACCATACGTCCGGGTTTCCACGGACAGGTCCTCTTTTTATGCCCCTGTCCGGGAGGCTTTCCAGAAAAATGGCTTTTGTCCTGGTTTTTCTCGGTCGCCGACCTCCGTCCATCCCCGATCGATCGATACTTTCTTACTTACTTTTCTGTGCTATATACTTTAATCTATTATGTATAGTGAAATAAACACGCGCGCCAGCTATATTTAGCTCAATATTAACATTAGCCATCAGAACTTCTGGTTCCGTTAGCCATTTTAAATTTTTCGTAAACATAACGTATTTCGCATAGCAGACGGTAACGCGAGTTCGTTAGTGATAATTATTAATTAATACATTTGTGTATTGAAGATTGAACTTAAATTAAAATTAAAATAAGATTTTAAAAATGCCGAAACTCAGTTAACACTCAGTTAATACAAGTTTATAATTAAATAAGAACAATATTTTATCAAATAAAGTTTAACTTTAATTGTATTTGTGCAACACCTAATATTTGCCATATTTGATGAAAATTGTGCGTGTCGTCTTTTTCCATCTGACAATAATGGTAACCCTAGATAGTCCTATGTACTGGAGACTAGCTAAAACTAACACTTTCAAAAAGTCTATGCTAATTGTGATATCTGGAAACGAACTAAACCTAGCACAAGGATTGGTGGTTGAGTGGTTAGTGAAACATCTCACAAACAAAGCTTGAACTTGCTCAAGGTTTGAGAGCAGATCAGTCTCACTAAATGAGTGATACAGTTTAATATGTCAGTGAAGCTTTAACATTATAAATGGATTAAAAGCAACACGCCATACCAGATAGGCTATACGTTATTTATATGTGTGAGTTCTACAAAGTGAATGTAGAACCTACATATACTCACAGATATAAATATGGCAAATATATATATTTTGCCTGTAGTGATTTTCTAGGCAATATAAATACAGTTTAGTTGTTTACCATTGCTTTCTGAACGGTTCGGAAACAGAATTGCCTGTTGTGGGATCTGAACTCGGTACTTTGGCAGTCACAGACGCGCTCTGTACCACTCGGCCACTGAGCTCTCTCTCTCTCTCTCTCTATATATATATATATATATAGTGAGAGAGAGAGAGGCATATCATAACAGACATAAGGCTAGAGTAAACCTATGACTAATTTTCTTGTGTTTGTGATTTACTTATATTTCCAATCTTTGTCTAATCTAACAAGAAGAATTATCTTCATCCCAAATGGCAGGTTGCTGTCATGGGGTTTACCTTTACCAATCTTTGTTAACTGTAACAGGTATCTGGGAAAGTTTACAACTAAACAGCTAAACAGATGTGTGTTATTGGCAACTGAATTAATTGTGCTTCAAATGTTATGCGTTTTCTGCAAAATAAAAGATGTAAATTAAACTTGATAATTAGCAAATATTACAGTAAGTGTGTCTTTTTGTTTTCAGAATTCAGAATCAACACGCCAGCCTGCCATGAATATTCTGTTGTTCTTGCTTGTTTTGACTCTCATTCATTTGATTAATGGTGAGTACAAAAATGAGTAGGCTACAGTATTATTACGGTTCGGTCATGTCACTAATTTTTTGTTAGAATTTAGTATTTTATATTATTCTAATATATTTCACTACCATATATATCACTATCATGTTTCACTCGGACACGTTTGTTGTAGTGCATTCATTTCTACTTGTGGTATTTTTATATTTGTATGTTATGTGCGAATCTTGAAAAAAGGCATATTGGTCCGAAACGTCGATTATGTCCTGTGTATTGTCATCTGTATGATTATATTCTGTATTTTTTTTGTGTGTGTATACCATATCAATTCATGTATACATCCGTCAGTGATAGTGTGTTAGTCGCCATCAAGTAGAACTCCATTACCTGGCTTCCACGTGAGAATTATTCCAAATGTGTTTTAGAGGTTTCTAAGATTATGTTTGCTTATTTTCTTCTTCATTATTTATCTGTCAGTCATTAGATCAGATTATCAAAATCTTCAATGACCAGTATGGCTTAGGCATGTTGCATTCACAGCAAGGAACGCAACATGTTTGTCAAAGTAGGACCATCTCAGCAGGATATATTTTCTTGTTCTATTTTCCTATAGAGCCGCAATGCATCTAAGTTTTGTACTGCGGTATGCACTAACAACCTTATAAAGAGCTTTCAAAAAAAGTAATAAAGTGAAGAATAATACAATGTGTGACTATCTTGATAACTTAACACATCAGATGCATCTTGATAATACATTCCAATACAATTTATTTTATTGGATTTCTTTTTGTTTATAATTTCACATTTGACTTGTACACTGCCTTTTCTTGACATGAAACCATGTATTTTCATTATATTTATTTTTGCTACTCTTTATGTATTACGTCCATCAGAACTAAAACAACCAGACATACAACAAAAATACCTTGTAGATGTAAGGAATAGATATGAACATCTAATGATAGAATGCATGGAACAATACAGAAGGGAAAATAGACAATAAATGGGACAGCCTAAGGAAAAGTATTCAAACATCAAATGAAAATTTACCAATAAGAAAAACCAAGAATAAACAAACATGGATGACAGATGAAATATCAGAGAAAATTTCAGAAAGAAAGAAAGCTAAAAATACCCCAAAATACTCAATTATAGAAAAGGAGGTACGTAACATGTGCGAAACAGCGAAAAAACATTGGATAGAAACAAAATGCAGTGAAATAGAGGAGATTTCCATACAACAGAGGACAAAATTAATGCATAAGGAGAAATGGCTGATCACAAATAAGAAAAATCCTATAAATGGGGATGGATGCATTAAAGATAAAAATGGAAAAATAATATTTGATAAAACAGAAGTACGTACAAGATGGGCAGGTTATGTGACAGAACTGTTTGACGACCAACAGAACAAAAAACCAATAATACACAACAATGATGGGCCATCAATACTGAAATAAGAAGTAGATCATGCAATAAAATCAATTGAAAAGTAGAAAGGCTGCAGGCTCAGACAACATAACAGCAGACATAATAAAAACTCTTAATGAGATTAGTGTAGATACTATCACAGAACATTGCATTGACATATACGAAACAGGCCATATACCTAAAGACCTAACATCAGCAATATTCTTACCACTACCTTAAAAAACCCAGGGCTGTGGACTGTACAGAATGTAGAACAGTAAGTCTAATGAGTTATTTAACTAAAATACTCCTCAAGATAATACATGAAAGAATTAAGAACAAGATAGACATGGAGGTCGGTGAAGAAAAATTCGGTTTTAGGAAAAACAAAGGAACCATAGAAGCTATACTTCTTCTTCTTCTTCTTCTGCGTTCGCTTTTATATAACCACAACGAATATATCGTGTGATTTCCGACTGGGAGAGTGAAGTATGTTGTGCTGCAAGTTCCACAGTAGAACTGTGTTATTTGCACCTCGGTTGGTTACTTGTGGTCTGGAAGTCCGAGGTCCAACACATCCGTTTTCGCCATGCTTTTAATTCGGGTAGGCTTCCCTCGTCCGTGACAGCCTGTCTAACTGTTGCCGGGCACGCTGGTGTGTAGTGCGTCTTCGCCAAGACGCTTGTCGGGCACGTCTTTCTCGCACGAGGTGTTCCACCGTCTATGAACCCATTCGTGCAATTGGACGTACTGTGCATGTGTCCATCGGGTACTGAACCGTTTCTCATCCGCGAGCCTGGTTCCGTATGAGGAAGAACTCGCCAGAAGAGTTGGACCCTGGCTCCTTCGCCTTCTTACCCGAGGTATCGTTCACAGACATCGTGAAACCCTCGCCATGTTCGAGTCTCACGCCACGCGTTTGAGAGCAATGCGTTCTCGAGCTGACCGACATTGTTCCAATAGCGCCTGAGCTCATCAGGTACTGAACCCTTTCTCTCTGCAAGTATATTTCTGGCAGTATAGTTGGGCTAGGTCTAAAATCGTTTTCCCTTGTGTCCCTGAGCCCATCAGGGATAGAAACTTTTCTCTCTGCAAATGTATTTCCGGTATAGGAAGGCTCGACATTAGAGTTGGTTTAGGTCTTCTTGCTTTTCCGAACACTTACGATTTGGTCTGGTTCTCTGCCTATAAGGAGCACAGGTAACTAGAAGCTCATCTTGAGCTAACAGAGCTTGTAGTTCCCCTTTCCTAGGAACTTTTAACTTTCTATGTGCAGTTCGCGCTGCCCTCTGGCGCTGTTCTGCCCTTTTATTGTTTCATTGTACTCAGTATGAAATCTATTTGTCTCACTGCATGCATCTAACTTTACATGCCTTTTACATTGTCCGCCCCTCCAATGTTCGGATTGGACTAACTAGCGTCACTGTATGTTGACAGTGTCGCTGTATGTGGTGATGCTGGTGGTGTCGGAGATATTGTCTGTCTCTTATGCAGTCAAATCTCTTTCAATCTGCTACCTCCACATTCTCGGACACGATCCCCAAATGATTTGGCCAGAATTAGCTCGAGCTACTGTATTTCTGTTTCCAGGGTGCAGCGCGAGGAGATACATTTGATATCTTGGTTATCTGCTAACCCTGGGTCCGCCTAGAGCAATGCGTTCCCTTTGCTCCCCAGAAGCTATACCGAGTATCCGGCTAGTGATAGATAAATATTTAGAAGTTCAAAAGGTATCTATATTTGCTTCATAGACTACAGCAAGGCATTTGACAGAGACCAGCATAAAAAATTAATCAAATGCCTTCAAGAAATAGGCATAGATGGAAAAGACATCAGACTGATTAGAAATATATTGTTAGTCCTTGCTTCGATTGGTCCGTTCTCAGTGACTTTAGTGCACAGTTTGAATGTCTTGACAAAATCGCATCTTTTTTTTTTTAGATGCGCTTAGTCAAGTACGGAAAAACACGTGTACGAGAGTTGCTAGGTGATTTGGTGCCGTTGAATGGAGTGGTTCAACTCCCGTTAGACTAAAGAACTCTTAGAAATATATATTGGGAACAAACTGCATCAATAACGTGTGAAAACAGCTACTCACCTCATAGAAATAAGAAGAGGGGTTAGACAAGGATGCATTTTATCACCAAGCCTATTTAATATCTACACAGAGAATATCTTTAGAATATAGAAGAAATGCCAGAACTTAAGATCAATGGGAAAATAATAAACAACATTAGATATGCAGATGACACTGTTCTTTTGGCGGAAGGTAAACATGAACTACAAAGAATAATAGATCAAGTCAATAAATCAAGAAAGGAATCTGGACTGGATATAAATATCCAAAAAAACAAAAACCATGATAATCAGCAAAGACACAGAAGAACAGGAGACACTAAACTGGCTGGAATCGCAATCACAGTCCCATGCGTACGTACCGTAGTCGGCGTTAAGATAATCATCAATATACCTAATACATCATCATCATCATCAGTGCCGTCTCCGCAACGAAGGTTGGCTGCAACGTATCTCCAACATCTCCTGTCTCTTGTCTTGGTGGTGCACTCTGCTAGACTGTAATCAGTCTGGTGGGAATCTATCTGTCTGTCTGTCTGTCTGTCTGCCTGCCTGCCTGCCTGCCTGCCTGTCTGTCTGTCTGTCTGTCATAATATAATCAAATCTAATCTAAATCTAAATCTTAAACTGAAACTTAAACTTAATCTTAACCCTAACCTATCGTGGCTGTCTATCTAATCTAATCTAATCTAATCTAATCTAATCTAATCTAATCTTATCTTATCTTATCTTATCTTATCTATCTATCTAAACGTATTGGCCCTTTTGTGCCTCGCGGCGTAAGGGGTAGAAGAGTTATCTGGAGATGGCCTGTGTTCTGTTTGTAGGCTTGTTCCCGTAGCCTCTTTGATTTTTGTGATCAATTTTTTACATGGTCTTCCCCTGTCTTTATAGCGGTGGTGTCTATGGTCATGGCTATCTGTGGCACACTATCTGTTGGTAGTCTGGACGTGTGTGAAATCCAGTTAGTCTGTTGTTTTTTCGTGTATTCTACTACTGGTACTGTTTTGGTTATCTGTCTGATGTTAACATTTATAATTATATCTCTGAATGACACTTCACCTATTCTTCGTAGGCACGCCATTTCTGCTGTTACTATTTTTCTTTTGTCTTGTGCTGCCATTGTCCAGGGATGGCACCGGTAACTCAATGATGGGATAATAATAGTCTTGTATAATGCAACTTTAATGTTTATGCTGACATGTTTGTTCGTAAAGATACATGTCGTATGTCCTAGTATCTGGTACGTTTTATTGCATCTGTTTTCTATATCTTTACTATTTTTCCTTTCACCCGATATAACGCTTTCTAAGTAATTTAACTTTTATCTGTTTAAGGTGTTGATTATCGATGGGGATTATGTGAGATATTCTCGGAAAATACCTATATTGGAAATTATCGGATTTGTTTGTTTGTTTGTTAAGTAGGGGTTTATGCCTCATTTGGTCGAGGCCCGCTCATTCAACCTAGGACTGATGTCCATGTTGGTTATATCGAGGCGGTTGGGGACCTGTGGTTTTTGTGGCTTGTCTGCCTGGCTGTTGCTAGGATGTGGCTCTGTTAGCCGGATTCGCTGTTGGGCCTCCTAGCGGCAGTCCTTATATGGACTATGGCGCGGCTCTGCCTGTCTGCGGTATTGATGAGACTATAAGGTGGTAGTCCTTAAAAGGACTTTGTGTAGGATTGGTTGGAGCGCTTTCTTCTGCTATTTCCTGTGTTGTTCATTCGCTGAGTCTGGATCACATGTTGTCTGTAGTTGTCTAGGCTGACATTGGTTGTGCAGTATCGGCTGCTGATTGTACCTGTGGATAAAGATTTTTTTTTTTTTAAATATGAAATGAAGTTGGTAGCCCTTATAAGGACTTTATTCTGTCTGATCGATGCTCTTTGTTGTGTTGTGTCATCTCTGTGTTGTTCCTGTCCTGGTTGGCTGTTGACTATATGCTGTGTTGCTTGTCTGCTGGTGTTACCTGTGGATTTTATTTTTAATATTTAACAGCATATATATTCATACATATATAAAGTTTTGAATTCTCATATAGTTCTAGATTCTATATGCATACCATATACATGTACACACACACAGTTGGGTCTATATACTCATACATATGCACATACCCACATATATACATATATACCTACACATATACATACATAGCCTTACCTATGTACATATACCCATACATACATTACCGGATAATTATCGGAAAATATATATATACCTCACAGCTACACGTGGTGTTTCATTAACCAAGCATAATGTGCATCGCTTTGTTTTGAATTCTCTCCAATATCTCAATCTGTGTTTGACTCGCAGTGATAGTAACATCTGCATATTCAGTGACAGAGAGAATAAGATCCTCATATAGAATCACGCGCTGTTACTACTTTTGTATTATCAGATATGTTAATTTCCATTAAGCTTATATTATTCTATGTAGTCTTATGACTATTTTATTGGTCCTTTGTTTTTGCCCCGTTCTTGATAAAGACATTTTGATCCACACTTTGATTCCTTGTATTCCGTGTATCCATGACGACATCATCATGAAGCCTGCCGACAAGAATGGCGCGGTTGTCGTCTGGCGTACGTACCTATACCAACAAGAGGGCCAGGCACAGTAGCCCTATCCGTTGTTCTACAGGGCCAATACATGTAAGAAAAATAGAGGCCCTATTGTTCACCACAAAGACACAGTCTCTACCATCATCAAAGGTTGGATACCCGACATAGGCTATCCCTGCCACCGCGGCCGCTCTTTGTCTCAAGGAAAGCAGTGTAGGCAGTCCTGCATTATATATGCTACCTTAAATCCACAAGCATTCTAACCTCGACAGACCTATTGTCTCTGCGTGTTCCTGCCCCACGGTATTCATATTGGACAGTGTTTTTCAACATTAGTGGAACAACTCCCTAAATTTCTTAAAGACACTAATCATACCCTATCTTTGCCTCTATTTCATTGTCCTCTGCTCATACCTATCGTCTTTTTCTACTTGATGTCTGCTCCCTTTACACCTACATACCTCACTCTGCGTCAAGGCCTTGAAGTTTTTCCTCGACAAGCACCCTCGTACCTTTGTATCTACCTCTATTCTCATCCGTCTCGTTGAGCTTGTGCTCACTCTTAACTCCTTTGCCTTTGAGTTTGATGGGTTCTTCTTCGACCATATCGGTGGGTTCGCCATGGGTACCAAGATGGGAACCAGCTGTGCATGCTTGCTTATGGGCCACCTTGAGCTCTAGGTATGGGAGTCTTTTGGTGGATCCTTCTTATTGATTTTCCATAGGTATATATCGATGATGGGATTGGTATAATTGATATGGCTAGACTGATCTGTCACGCTTCATTCACTTCGCTGATAATTTTCTCCCGGCTACCAAGTTCACATCCGAGATCCCCACCTCCAATGTGAACTTCCTGAAAATAAACATCACTATCCAACCTTCCTGTCTCAGTACATCGATACATTACAAACCAACTGATGCTCACAGCATTCTCCTATATATCTCCTCTCATCCTTCTGTCTGTCACGATTCCATTTCCTTCTCTTAGGTTCTTCGTCTCCCGCTTCTGTAGTAATAAAGATGACTTTCTTGAGACAGCTCACGATAGTATGGACTTCGTCCGCTGTAGCCTATACCCCGACATGGCCCTTCCGTCTGCAGTTTCTCGTGTGTACAGCCTCTCGGGACAGGATACCTTCTCGAACACTCGAAGCTCTTCCCCCTCGGACAGGGTCAAACTTGTTCTCACTTTCCACCAGAATAGCACTGCTATTTGTCATGTACCTCTCCGATACCTTCCTCCTTTCAATTCGGATCCCGAGACATTTGAAGTGTTCTGTGAGACCACCCCACCCCCTTCCGGATCGCGTACAGATCTGACAAGAACTTCAGGGATTTATAGGTCCCGAGTTAACTTAAGCCTGACTTCCCAAGCATTCTGGCACTTTCAGCTGCAAACGTGCTATATGTTATACCTGCCCGTATGTCACCCAGACTCGGCCCCTCACATTCCCCAAGGTCACCTTCACCACTGAGGAGAGTTTCTCGTTTGTGTTCCATAACGTCATATATGCTATCATAAGCAAGCGCTGCACTATGATGTACGCAGGTGAGACTGATGGAAGGCTTGCTGACCGATTCTGGGAACACATGCACATCATAAAACATCATACTGGTTATCCTGTCTACGTCCACTTCAATAGCACAGGCCGTCGGGGCACCCAGGATATTCAGATGATGGTTCAGGGAGTTCATTGGGAAGACAACGTTCGGGAAAGAATACGTCACATGACACTCTTTAATCCTCAGGGTTCAATGAGCGCCGGTCATGTGAATGATATCAGGTTGTTCCTTCATTTCTCTGTCTGTCTCGTTTTCGCTTTTATTTTGGTTCGATTTTTTTATATTTAAAATTTTTGTATATTTCCTGTTTGTGTCACCCCTGACCTAATTTATATATCCTTCCGGCCACCTCCATATCTCGCTAGATATGTGAACGCCAGCTTTGTCGTTCCTGTCGTGGTTTATTTATATATATATATATATATATATATATATATATATATATATATATATATATATATATATATATATATATATATATATATATATATATATATATATATATATATATAGAGCCTTGATAAAGGCATTTTGTTCGAAACGTCGATTTGTCTGTGTGGTCATGTGTCTTTCTGTTTAATAGCAAAATTTCATTACACTGTTTTAAAGTTTACCTATTGTGTCAAAGTGGTCCATTGCCAACTGTGGCTGTAGGTGTTGATCCTTTTTAAAATATAGCAGTAGTAACACATTTGATGTCTCTGTCATGCCAACATGCGATTTTGTTTTCTTTCCTGTGCCGTGAGCTACTGAGATTCAATCTTCTGTGTTATTATCATAATTTTTGATAAATCAACATTGTTTTCAAGTGCAGATAAAATAAAACTTTCAGCTGGGTGCAATTTGTCTGTTATAAAGAATTATTCTAACAATGTGAAGTATATGTGATTACCCAATGTACTTCAATATCAACAACAGTGAACCATTAATTGTGTTGTGACCTCAGTAACGTACCATGTGAACACTCTCACCAGAGGATAACATAACGTGTTCAGGATCCACGCTCAACTTGCAATGTGTTAGGTCATGAATTTGGTGATGTCACGTTGAAACTGTCTCAAATTACATAATGGTCTTGTCAACCATTACAAAATAAAGTCTGATTTTCTGCATAATTATGTGTATTAAGACAATGCCCTAATGCCATTAGGAACTTAATTACTGCCGTACGGTATCGGAAATTTGTCTTTAAAGAGTTCAATATGAGCAATTTGTGTAAAATATGATCAATATGTGTAACGTATTTTTTATCCTTCAGATACAAATAATAAATTGTAATTCAAGTCTTCAACTGTATTTTCACAAATCAGGAGCGCAGAAAAAGAAGAAAAAACTTTAAGAATAAGAGAATAATATAAAACTGTCTAGGGTAATCCTTCAATTTTGATTAAGTTTAGCAATTTTTTATTTCAGTTTAATTACACTGTACAAATATAAGCCTAACTGGAGCAAACTGTTGGAATCTTTAACCTCAAACAACAGCAATTGATTTGGGTAATTAAGCGTGCAATTTTTATGTAGACACTGAAGCATAAAGTAAAAATTGAAAGCAGAAATAAACAGATACTCCGGCATCTGTAATAGTGAGTTTGGAAAGTAAAAAGAGTAATCTATCACATTATATGGGACTCATATGATAAACTTTAAATATGGAAAGAAATTAATCATTAAAATACATAACATATAAATTATTTGAATACAATATATATTCTAGTAAGGACAGCCATTTCCTGGAGAGAGTACATAACATTTTCACACACACTCAACCACAATAGAAACGTCATCCACTTTACCTTGAGAGGTTTACTGAAGCAGAGATCGAACAATAAGGAGATGTTTCAGTATGGACAGTGTGTAAATGTGATAATCAGTACATGTGTGTACATGCGGCACATTTGGCAGAATTTTTGATTCTCCAGGTGTGCTGTCCACTGCTTGCACTTTTAGTTCTTTTAAAAAACAAGGTGTTAGACAGGGATGTGTAATTTCAAAAGAAATGTTCTCTTTATACAGTGAAAACATAATGCATACTGTTGTTAATATCCCAGGAATATCTGGGAAAATATACCATAAATAATTTAAGATATGCGGATGACACTATTCTGATTGCAAAAAGTGAGGTAGATCTCCATAAATTTATTAATATAGTAGTGGCAGAAGGTAAAGATAAAGGTCCCATCTTAAATATCAAGAAGACAGAAGTAATGGTTATTTCAAAGAAACAAAACACCAAAGCTTACAAGCTCACAGTGAACAACATAATATTAATACATGTCCACCAATTCAAGTATTTAGGTACAACGATAACAGCAGATGGAAGAAGTTCAACAGAAATAAGAAGCATAATAGGGTCGGCAAAAACAGCATTCCGAAAAAAATGAAAAATATATTGTGTAATATGAACCTGTCATTAGAAGTGAGGAAGAGATATCTGCAGCGCTACTAACTCCTATTCTAACACATGGGTGCGAATCTTGGACAATAAACAAATATGAAAGGGAGAAATTCGAGGCAGTAGAGATGTGGTTCTATTGATGAATGCGGAGAATATCATGGACTGTCCGGAAAATAAATATTTGGCTGTTGAAAGAGTAAAATGCGAGACGGAGATTAGTCTATTATATAAGAAAAAAACAATATATTCATTATTCGGGCCACGCTATGCAACAAGGATGTTTGGAAAACATAGTCACAACAGTAGGATTGAAGGCAAGAGAGACAGAGAGCGACAACGAGAAAATATTAGACCAGTATTTCCCAACGTGGGGGCGTTCAGGGGGGCAATTTCGAAACAATTTTGGGGAATAATTCAATTTTCAAATATAAATAAAAAATATGTAGATGTTACATTGGGGGACATCAGAATTTTAGAAAGACTTAGATGTGGCATGGTGAAAAATAGGTTGGGAATCACTGTATTATACAGTTTAAAAACCTGGCACGACTGGGAAACAATAACCATCCTGATAATAATAATGGAGATAGAGACATGTGGATATCCAAGATCGCCTACACCAGCCGGCATGGCGCCTGATGATATGATGATTGTCTTGCAGCACATAATTCCCCTTTCTTTATGATTTTTTAGGGTAGCTTTATGTCTTCCTCAATTTCTCAGCTTCAAACTATTTATAGTTGTCTCATTTCATACTGTTTGCCCTGTTTACAAATCTGTCATTTATTTGACAAAAAATTCACTAAATTTTCAAAACATTTATTAAAACCTATGACCAATGTACATTTTACATCAAAATTGAAAAACAGATTATCAATATGTCTTGTACGAACAATATACACAAAACCAAAGTCACCAGTCCACAAAATTACCATTTCATCATGTTAATTGTAATGGGTTTAAAGGGGTGCGGGGATATTATTGCACGATTTTATAATGAATTAGCCACTGGGCTGTTTATGCTAGATTTACCTCATTTTAAAAGGCCCATAACATAACTGTGTGATGAAGCAATCATTTTACCTGGGGCAGGTAGCTCTCTACAATCCATAGACTTCCTGACAAAAGCATATGTCCTTATACGTTGAGTAACCGAGATGCCATTCAAATACATACGTTTTGCCGTCTCACAGGCTTTTGTGTTTAGCGAGATGCGGCTATGGATGCTCCGAAGCTAGGCATTCCAGTGAGGCAGTATCCCATTAATATCACGTCCAGCGAGGAGTGCAGCATATATCCTACGTCTCGATCAATTAGTTCATCATTCTTCCGTCAGATCTGTTGACCCATTTGCAGTGTTGACACACCAAGCATTCCCCGACACCTGAGAGTCTGCCACAAAAGGACAAGGGTTCAATGCTGGATGGACTGCATCTCTCCATCATCGATTGGGATTGATAGAATACAAAAGTAAGACACAGAGACAAGATATGCAGGATCATATTCTGTCTTCTTGATATTTTTTACAAGTGACAAGTTGTCTCCTCATCCACCAACTTCCATTACTTACCAATACAGAAAAAATATTGTTTGTTACACCCTGAACTAGAAGTCTCGGCCCCGATTGTCACATAGAAGTCTCGGCCCCGATTGTCACTTAGATGTCACATATAAATCGGGGTGCAACAGGAATGCATTGCTCTAGGCGGACCCAGGGTTAGCAGATAACCAAGATCCCAAATGTACCTCCACGCGGTGCACCCTGGTAACAGAAAGCAGCAGCTCGAGCTGATTCTGGCCAAATCATTTGAGGATCCTGTTCGAGACTGTGGAGGTAGCAGATGGAAAGAGATTTGACTGCATAAAAGAGAGATAATATCTTCGACACCACCAGCAACACCACATACAGCGACACTGTCGACATACAGTGAAGCTAGTTAGTCCAGTCCAAACATTGGAGGGGCGGCCAATGAAAATAGCATGAAAATGTGGATGCATGGCGAAAGACAGATAGATTTCATACTGAGTACAATGACACTACGAAAGGGCAGAACAGCGCCAGAGGGCAGCGCCAACTGCAAATAGAAAGTGAAAAGTTCCTAGGAAAGGGGAACTACAAGCTATGTTAGCTCGAGGCGAGCTTCTAGTTACCTGTACTTATTAAAGGCAGAGACCCAGACCCAATCATGGGCGTTCGGAAAAGCAAGAAGACCTAACGCAACTCTAATATCGAACCTTCCTAAACTGGAAATATGCTCGCGAAGAGAAAGGGTGTGGTACCCGGTGGGCTTAGGCAAAAAAAGGGACAACGATGGCAGTCATGGCCCAACTCTATTGTAAAGACTTCCTTTACAGGAAATACACTTGCAGAGAGAAAGGATTCAGTACCTGATGGGCTCAGGCACAAAAGGGACAACGATTTTAGCCCTGGCCCAACTCTACTGTCAAGCTTTCCTATACCGGAAACACACTTGCAGAGAGAAAGG
Source organism: Meghimatium bilineatum (assembly GCA_034231615.1). Classification (NCBI taxonomy): domain Eukaryota; kingdom Metazoa; phylum Mollusca; class Gastropoda; order Stylommatophora; family Philomycidae; genus Meghimatium; species Meghimatium bilineatum. The sequence continues at coordinate 54,142,690 of CM067321.1, read as the reverse complement.
GTTCAGTACCTGATGGGCTCAGGAGCTATTGGGACAAGGTCGCTCAGCTCGAGATCGCCTTGCTCTCAAACGCATGGTGTGAGACTCGAACTTGGGCGAGGGGTCACGATGTCGGTGAACGACACCTCGGCTAAGAAGGCGAAAGAACCAGGGTCCAACTCTTCTGGTGAATTCTTCCTCCTAAGGAACCAGGATCACAGATGAGAAACGGTTCAGTACCTGATGGGCACAGGCACAATACGTCCAATTACACGAGGAAAGTTCATAGACAGTGGAACACCTCGTGCGAGTCAGACTTGAGCAAAATCGTCTGTGCGATGAGAAACCACACATACGCGTGCCTGGCGACAGATGGGGAGGCTGTCACACGCTAGGGTAGCCCACCCGAACTGTCATTGCATGCCGAAATCGGATGTGCTAGGCCTACAAGGCGCATAACGGAGGCACAACGTAATCACGCTCCCGGCGGAAATCGCACGGATATCCGTGATGGTTACAATGGAGCGAACGCAAAACAAACAAACACACATAGAGGTCCAGGTTCGGATTGTCACATAGATGTCACATAGAAATCTCGGCCCCTACTGTCATATAGAAGCCTAGTCGCCAATTGCCACATAGATGTCACATAGACGTCTAGGCCCCATTTCTTACATATAAGTCTAGACCCAGATTTTCACATAGATGTCACATAGAGGTCTAGTCCGCGATTGTCACATAGATGTCACATAGATGTCTAGTCTACGATTGTCACATAGAAGTCTAGACCCCGATTGCCACATAGATGTCAAATAGACGTCTAGGTCCATTGCCACATAGATGTCACACAGACGTCTAAGCCCAATTGCCACATAGATGTCACATAGAGGTCTAGGCCCATTTGTCACATAGAAGTCCTTCTTCTGCTTGCATTTTCAATTGTATCTTGTAATATCATTGTTTATGTGGAATCATGTCAAATTTAACTCATAATACTTCAAAAAATTGGTATACAGATGTACAAGTATGTTTGTCGAAAATCTGTCTGTATGAACTGTAAGGCCTATTATATGTGATTTCAATTCTTGGATAAAGAACGCTGCAAATTTGTAAATAGAAGTTGACCTTTATTTAGTAGATGGGTTAAGAACAGTAATGGCACATGTTTAACTATTATGCCTATAGATAATTTTGATAACGAATTATGTCAAAATAAATAATTTGTTACAGGTAGAAAAGATGATATTAAACTGTCAGAAGAGGATAGACTAATCAAGCGACTGTTGGCAAGGTACAATAGAAGAGGTACATATAGCCGACCAGTCAAAAACTATAAAGATATAATCACTATTAATTACAACATGCAACTTATTCAAATCATGGGACTGGATGAAAAACAGCAGGTCCTAACACTTAATGTGTGGGATAGATATGTAAGTATATATCTTTTGTATCATTTGTGGTACCCTTTTATATAAGCAATGTACACACATGTACGCACTTATTCACATACATATATGTATACACAAATACTAGGGGTGTACGTTGCTTTGACAATACAGTGATCTGCCAGCAACTGTGATTTGATTGATAGTGATATGTACTGTGTATATATTGAAAAGCACAGGAGATAGAGGCGTTGCCTGTTGCAGACCCGGGCTAATAATGTTGGTGCCGATATCCAGTTACCACACTCAAGAACTACTATCCTATGCATCAGGGCCGTACTAACCCACCGCACGACAAAAGAATTTACTGCAAGATTTAACAGTTAGTCCATCTGAATAACACTTAAGCACTCAATAACTCTTGTTACACAAGAGTTACGGTTACTCTGAACACTGAATAAGCACTGAATAACTCTTAATTCAACAATTCGTATATAGAGTTTTACTGGACAAGTCAGTGTAGCACTGAAAACTCTTAATTCAACCATTTGTATATAGAGTTTTACTGGACAAGTCAGTGTAGCACTGAATAACTCTTAATTCAACCATTTGTATATAGAGTTTTACTGGACAAGTCAGTGTAGCACTGAATAACTCTTAATTCAACCATTTATATATAGAGTTTTACTGGACAAGTCAGTGTAGCACTGAATAACTCTTAATTCAACCATTTGTATATAGAGTTTTACTGGACAAATCAGTGTAGCACTGAATAACTCTTAATTCAACAATTCGTATATAGAGTTTTACTGGACAAGTCAGTGTAGCACTGAATAACTCTTAATTCAACCATTTGTATATAGAGTTTGCTTCTCTGTATTGTTTATTTCATAGTCTGCGTCACTGAAAATGAGTAACCAAACTTGTTTAATTTATAGAATTTATAATCCAAGGACACCAATGGAATGCATGTTTACTGGTAACAGAGAAAAGTTCACCCAAGGTGACAATGAACAAGGGACATTTAAGAACGTTTAAAAGTGTCCTTGTCTTTGTAAAAATGTCCAAGTGAACTTACCCAGAATCATGATTTATTCAAAGAATGCAAAAAGAAGAATATGCTCTTTAAAAAGAAAGGGACTTGTAAAATAATAAATATATAGTTTAGTAATTTCATTTGAGAAAACGATTCTCTTGATAAGTCAGTATAGCACTAAATAAATCTTAATTCAATCATTTGTATATAGAGTTTTACTTGACAAATCAGTGTAGTACTGATGATGATGATGGTGATGTTCCTCCTTCGCAAGCGAACATGAGCATGGCATGAAAAAACATTAAATGCGATGGGAAAAAAAATATATATATAAATTAAAATTGGTAATCAGCTAAATTAGTTTGTGAGTTCGTAGATGTCCGATGAGTCCGATTCGTGCACGGAAAATTATATTGCAGTGCATGTAGAAGTGCTGAAGGTTCGGGGTAGGAGAATTTACGGATTTGTCCTTCCGCTTCTTGCGCTTGTCGATTGCCCGCAGTGTTCTTTCTTTTTCAAATTTCGTGATGTCAGCAGTGATCTGAGTGTGCCAGGCTGAACGATCAAGTGATGTAGTCTCCCAGGAGCTAGGATCGATGCTGCAGTTCTTGAATAACTTTTAGCACTCAGTAGCACTGAATAACTCTTCAACCATTTGTATATAGAGTTTTACTGGACAAGTCAGTGTAGCACTGAATAACTCTTAATTCAACCATTTGTATATAGAGTTTTACTGGACAAGTCAGTGTAGCACTGAATAACTCTTAATTCAACCATTTGTATATAGAGTTTGCTTCTCTGTATTGTTTATTTCATAGTCTGCGTCACTGAAAATGAGTAACCAAACTTGTTTAATTTATAGAAGAATTAGATACGAACTAGTGTGTGAGTGCTCAGCAAATGATACATTTATTCAACTGAATGAGACTTAGCACCAATTATGGTGCACTAGAGAAATACAATGGTAGAAACATCAATTATAATCAGTTTTATTTGTGTTTAGATTACTAGATTATGTGGTGACTATGCGATCAACACAAACATAGTGTGTTCTAAACTGTTGCCATGAATGTAACGATCTCATGAGAGTATTATGCAGTCAAGATGTGGACACATAGGATCTATCAATCAATCAATAAACCCATAACACTTCAGGGTCGTAGGGGTACTACTTTGGATGCCTCAGCACACATAGTCCTCCAGCGAATTCTATCCTCAGCGATGCGGATGAGTGTGGAAATATCTTGCCCTTTCCATTCCTTGATGTTGTCTGCCCATGCCTTTATTTGTCCTCCTCTGCTTCTTCCACCCTCGACAGTTTCCTGCAGTATTGTTTTTGACAAGGAATCGTGTCTGCATACATGTCCGAACCATGCTAGTTTTCGTCGTTTCACTATTGAAAGCAATGCACAACATCTCTACTTTATTTCTTACGTACACATTGGTTTATGTTTCCTATAGGAAATTAGTAGAATTCGTCTGTAGCATTTGTACTCGATAGCCTGTAATCTTCTCTCTATGTGCGCAGTGAGTGTCCAACTCTCACAACCATACACCACACAAAAAAGCATCATGGACTTATGGAGTTTGATTTTCACTCCAACACTGATGTTGCTTTTCCAAATCACAGTTAGCCTTGCCATCTCCATCCTTCTTTTTAGTTCTGCTTTGCATTTACCATCGCTGCATATACTGGATCCGAGGTATTTGATGGTATTCACCTCCTCAAGCTTATGTCCATTCATCACGATATTAGTCTGGTTTTCTGTGTTTCTGCTGTTTACCAAGATTATTTGTATTGATTTCCATTCCATACTTGCTGGTAACTTTTTCCAACTTTGCTATTAATTCTTGCAATGATTGTTGTTGTTCTTCTTCTTCTGCGTTCGTTCTCAAACTCCTGCAGATTAGCAGGATGTAGTCCGGAGAAATAATTCGTTGTGTCATAGTTTACAGCAGTGCTGCGATATCTGCGCCTTTCGGCCTGACACATCCGACTTCAGCATGGCTTTGGGTCTCTGACCCTATATGGGATTGGACAGCCAACTCCATCCCATAACCTCGTTAGTCGCCTTTTACGACATGCGTGGAAGGTAAACAGTGTTGCTATTCTTTGCTCCCCTTTCGAGCCCGGCAACACACGGGCGAATGATTGTTCTGACCCAGCTATACGATCAATATCATCAGGTTAAAGTATAGTTATACACATAGTTATAGAAATATAGTTATACACATAGTTATAGAAATATAGTTATACACATAGTTATAGAAATATAGTTATACACATAGTTATAGAAATATAGTTATACACATAGGATATAAACATACAATTTATTGTCGTAGAATAGACATGTGCTGATAAACTTGGAACAATTGATTTTTATTCAGTATGCACACATTTTTGCTTATTTATATAACCTTACTCTATATTTTGGTTGTATATAGGTCCTATACAGTTTAATACAAGACAAGCAGGTTAACCCAGACGAATTTTGATGATTAAAAGACATTTTAATTTTCACTGATTTATATTACCCTATTTTTCCCTACTTTAAATAGGGAAATTAATTTGTTTTCTGTTTTGAAATTTGTAGAAAACAAATAAATGGTTTTTCCATCTTATGAAATTGGATCCAGCATCCCCATATGCAACATTTAAAGAGGGGGTTGGGGGAAAGCGAAGTCAGAGAAAGACTATGGAATAGGTCAATTGAGAAAGTAACTGAAACCTCATGATTCCACAGCACTGCATATCAAGCATTTCACCTTGTCCTGTCTAGTAGTCACGGCTACACCGCTGCAAGGCATATCTAGCAATGAGAGAAAATACAGAACAATAAAAGAGTTGCTTGTAATTGTTTTAACTTTTCCTAATTTGAATCATTAGTGTGAACGTAAATTCTTTCTGCACAAGTTGAAAAAGTGAAATATCTTGGCACTCTGTTAACATCAGAAGGTAGATACTCAAGTGAGATAAAAAGCCGAACAGCACAAGCCAAATCCTCATTTCAAAAAATGATAACCATTTCTTGCAATGGAAGTCTATCAATGCAGTCTCGAATTCGGGTGCTGAGATGTTATATCGAACCAATTCTAATTTATGGATGTGAAGCATGGACTGTAAACAAGAAAATTCAAAGCGAATTAGAGGCTACAGAAATGTGGTTTCTGAGAAGAATTATTGAAATACCATGGACAGCAAAGAAAACTAATGCAGAGGTTCTAATTGATGCTGGCGTAAAAAGATCAATCACATCAAACATCAAGGGCAGACAGTCAAGGTTTCTAGGGCATGTGCTGAGAAGAACACAGCTTGAACACTTAATAACCACTGGAAAGGTCAAAGGGAGAAGAGATAGAGGTCGGCAAAGAGAAAAGTTACTAGATGGGCTTTTATCGTGGAAATGTAGAAGCTCACCAACCTAGCTTATTGACAACACAAGAGACAGAGAGTCGTGGAGAAACATGATCACCTACGCCAGTCGGCATGGCACTTGATTGATTGACATAGGAATAACTATCATACATTTTCATTTGGATATCTGTATTTAAATAAAAGTATCTTGTGATATCTATGAGAGTTATCATCCTATTGTTCACCTTATTTTAATGATGTACTTATTGTTTAACATTAGAAATGGATTGATATGCATATGACATGGGATCCAGAAAAGTATGGAGGTGTAAGTAGTATTCGTATTCCTTCCAGCAAAATATGGACACCTGATTTCAAGTTGTATAACTAGTGAGTATATTCATGTATACGAAAGAATGTTATTGTACACTAAATTTATGTCACATAATTGTAGATAGATGAGACATTATTAGAGTAATGTGTTTCATTTGCTATTTATTGCAGAAAAAAAAGGAAAACATTTGCTATTTATTGCAGAAAAAAAGTAAAACATTTGCTATTTATTGCAGAAAAAGGAAAACATTTGCTTTTTATTGCAGAATAAAAAGGAAAACATTATAATTCTATTATTATCATCAGTTAGTAAAACATCATAAGTCAACCCACTCTAAGCACCCTATGTATTGCATCGTCTGCCAAAGATTTTTCTCTATGGTGAGCTAGAGAAGGGTATAAGATCTCAAGGTGGGCAAAGGAAGCGCTACAATGACTCGTTAAAGAACTCACTGAAAGACTTTGAAATAGACCACGATACATGGGAAGAACTTGCACAAAATAGATCTACATGGCGTTCTAAAATACAAAAGAGCGCATCATCTTGTGAAAAGAAAAGAAATGCAGCAGCTCAACAGCGGAGAGCAGCTAGAAAGTCACGGATAGAGAAAGACCCGTCTACAGTCGTCATTCCATGTCCGAACTGTCCAAGGACATTTACAGCTCGAATAGGGCTCATTAGCCATCTACGAACTCATAATCAAGGACATAACTAAAATTGAATTTTCAAAAGTGGATGTAACAAATGGTCATCATCACTTGTGATGGACGAACAACATGTATTGCAATTCTTTCAACTTGCTTCTAATTTGCTTTATCTTGTTTTATGTCCACATCTATATGCCCTTTATTTTCTACAGTTATAGAGTTTTACAGTAAATATTAATATATACAGGCAGCTATTCTCTGTTCAATAAATCAAGTAATGAATATGGACTGGATATAAATATCCAAAAAACAAAAACCATGATAATCAGCAAAGACACAGAAGAACAGGAGGTAAACATAAACATACAGGGAGAGAAACTACAACAAGTAAAACAGTATCAATATCTTGGACACATAGTCACAAATGATGGCAGATGTGAAACAGAAGTTAAAAGGAGAATAGGAATGGCTAAAAGTACCTTCAATGACATGAGGAAATTATTAATATCTAAACAAATAACAAACAAGTTAAAAATGAGAATTATAAAATGCTACATCTATTCTATATTAATGTATGGCTCAGAAACATGGACACTAAATAAACTATTAGAAGACAAAATGGATGCCTTTGAGATGTGGGTATATAGAAGAATAGGGAGAACATCATGGAAAGAGAAGAAAACAAATAAAGAGGTGCTTAAGACACTTAATATGAAGAAAGAACTACTAAGAGAAATAAAGATCAGGCAAATAAAATACTGTGGACACATTAAAAGACATGACACTGTATTGAAGACCTTACTTGAGGTTAAAGTCAAAGAGATGCGAGCAAGAGGTAGGCAGAGATACAAGTGGGAGAGTAACATCATACGATAGACAGGTTACAGTCTAGCAGAGTGCACCACCAAGACAAGAGAGAGGAGATGTTGGAGATACGTTGCAGCCAACCTTCGTTGCGGAGACGGCACTTAATGATGATGATGATTCTCTGTTCACTCTAAGATTAAATAGGGTCAAAACACACCCATATATTACTCCGCGAAAACCGGTGATTTTAATACAGCTGATGACATTTAAAACAATAACATAATTAATTATTCAGAACGTACGTAGCAGCAACCCAGTCCCCTCCCAAACACCACTGAGAGCTTATAACAAACGATCCAGGATACAGAGCCAGGAAAGACCGAGAAAGAGAGGAACCGATAACATCACGACCACCCTTCACAAACTCACTGGGACTCAGGCTACACATCTGGCCTTGAACAGAAACTTACAGCTCCCACCCCTACGATTAGCGGCAATTGTGGATGCTATCAACCAGCTTCCACCTAGGGATAGACAAGGAACTATAATGGTTGCCCCTGACCTCTTGACGCCTGCGCAGCGATTTAACAGTGGTTATAGTAATTTAAACATGGAATGATAAAGATATCTTTTTCTTCTTCTTCTGCGTTCGTTCTTAAACTCCTGCAGATTATCAGGATGTAGTCCGGAGAACGGAATACGTTGTGTATTTGTTTACAGCATTGCTGCGATATCTGCGCCTTTCGGTCTCCTACATCCGACTTCAGCATGGCTTTGGGTCACTGACCCTATATGAGATGGGACAGCCAACTCCATTCCATAACCTCCTTAGTCGCCTTTTACGACATGCGTGGAAGGTAAACAGTGTTGCTATTCTTTGCTCCTCTTTCGGGCACCGGCAACACACGGGCGTGATAAAGATATAAGAAAGTTTATTTTATAATATTACTGTTGTAATAGACATGTTTTATTTAGCAACAATTGATTGAAATTAACAACAGTTTTATGTTCTAATATTATTGCCCACTTAACATTCGATTTATGCGTTCTGCGTCCAATAGCCAATCATATTCACTGACCTACTTCATTCTTAGAATGAATAAAGTATAGAACTAACTATTCTTGTGTGTGGATCTGAATGATGGATACTGAATGCAGACATGAAAATGTGGATTTATGAATTAAAATATGTGCATCATTGGGTAAAACCACACTATTTTCATGTTATCGTGATTTCCGACAAATAGATTAAGAGTCCACATTGCGATCAGTGTATAGCTTATTCCTCCATCTTACATTAGTGATGGAATTTAAAATATGCAATTACTTGGAGACAGTAAAATTATAGTTTATGAATATCTGTAAAACATCTTCTTCTTCTTCTTCAGCGTTCGCTCTCAAATAACCACAACGAATATTTCGTATGATTTTCGCCAGGGAGCGTGAAGTACGTTGTGCTGCAAGTTCCACAGTAAAACTGTGATTATTTGCACCCCGATTGGCCACTTGTGGTCAGGACGTCCGAGGTCCAGCACATCCGTTTTCGTCATTCCTTTATTTCGGGTTTGGTCCCTAGTCCTTGACAGCCTGTGTATCTGTCGCCGGGCACGCTGGTGTGAAGTGCCTCTTCGCCAAGACGCTTGTCGAGCGCGTCTATCTGGAATGAGGTGCCCCACCGTCTATAAACCAATCTCGTGCAATTGGACGAACTCTGCCTGTGTCCATCGGGTACTGAACCTTTTCTCATCCGCGAGTCTGGTTCCGTATGAGGAAGAACTCGCCATAAGAGTTTGACCCTGGCTCGTTCGCCCACCTACCCGAGGCGTCGTTCACAGACATCGTGAACCCCTAGTACAAGATTGAGTCTCACACCACGCGTTTGAGAGAAAGGCGTTCTCGAGCTGAGCGGCCTTGTCCCAATAGCGCCTGAGCCCATCAGGTACTGAACCCTTTCTCTCTGCAAGCGTATTTCCGGTATAGGAAAGCTTGACAGTAGAGTTGGGCAAGGGCTAAAATACTCCCTTTTCTGCCTGAGCCCATCAGGTACTAAACCCTTTCTCTCTGCAAATGTATTTCCGGTATAGGAAATCTTGACAGTAGAGTTGGGCCAGAACTGCCATAGTTGTCCCTTTCTTGCCTAAGCCCATCGGGTACTATACCCTTTCTCTTCGCGAGCATATTTCCGGTTTAGGAAGGCTCGACATTAGAGTTGGTTTAGGTCTTCTTGCTTTTCCAAACACCCACGACTGGGTCTGGGTCTCTGCCTATAAGGATCACATGTAACTAGAAGCTCCTCTCGAGCTAACAGAGCTTATAGTTCCCCTTTCCTTAGAACTTTTCATTTGCAGTTCGCGCTGCCCTCTGGCACTGTTCTGCCCTTTCATTGTGTCATTGTACTCATTATGACATATATTTGTTTCTCTCCATGCAACCACCTTTACGTGTCTTTTACATTGGCCGCCCCTCCAATGTTCTGACTGGACTGACTAGCTCCACTGTATGTCGACAGTGTCGCTATATGTGGTGATGCTGGTGGTGTCGGAGATATTGTCTGTCTCTTTTGCAGTCAAATCTCTTTCCATCTGCTTCCTCCACATTCTCGGACACGATCCCCAAATTATTTGGTCAGAATCAGCTCGAGCTGCTGTTTTCTGTTACCAGGGTGCACCGCGAGGAGGTACATGTGGATCTTGGTTATCTGCTAACCCTGGGTCCGCCTAGAGCATTGCGTTCCCTTTGCACCCCTGTAAAACATCATCTTTGCCCCATTTTTGGGGAAAAAATAAACAGACAAAAACACTTACGAAAGCAAGGGAGAATTGATAGAAACAACAAAATAATTTCGCAACAGCTTGTCTTCACAGTCACATTGTGTGAAAATTATAGAACACAAAGTCTAGGCCTATGTATCTTTATGTAACTTTGATTCGACAAAATGAAAAATATAAATATAAATAAAAACATTAATATAAAGAATGGATAGTTTGATCTGTTTTGAACTACAACAAGGTGTTGGTTTGCTTTATGTGTTAGACTATAATTTCGTCGGCGAATATCGTGCATTTATGACAGATGGAGATCGTGTATCTATGTCCGGCAGAGATCTTGCATCTATGACCAGCGTAGATCGTGCATCTATGACCGGAGGAGATCGTGAATATATGACAACGGAGATCGCGCATCTATGACCGCAGCCCGTGGCTTTATTTTCTCATTCGTCCGTTAGTAATTCCTAAAAAGAAACATAACGTGACAGTAAAGTATATGTTTAAATATTTTGCAACATCAGTAACATTGTGTGGACGAAATCTACGCATTAAGTCCGCCGCGCAGATTTATCCCATTAACAGTGCGTAGTTTTGCCCCAAATAACGATGTTCACAACTTTTTGTAAAATCTCACAGAAAAAACACAGTAGATTGAGGAGGAAACGTGCTTAATAACTTACTAATACAATATATGTTACAATGTAAACATGTAAATAAACAAGACAGTAATGATAACAGCAGACTAATAGTTATAAGTTGAAAAAAAATACATCGTGAACATTAAAAATGAATTTATATCATAGCTCAAAAATGATCTGGTGTTGAGAGATAGAATTTCGTTGTTTGACAGAATCGGATCTTAGCACCTGACGTAGTCACGTGGTTTGCGGAAAAAAACACCATAGATCCAAAAAACCCACTGCGTGGTTTTGCCCCGCGTGTATTTTTTACTCCAGGCTACCCTACGCGTCTGTACTGTCAATCAAGGGGTCTAATTAACTAGCTGTTTTAGCATCTTGCCAGAGCTAAGGAGTTCAAGATATAGATGGCACCATAACACCGGGAAAAGAATACACAATATTTGATAATACAATAAATAAAATAGTATTAACAAACATGAACAAAAATAACAGAAACAATATTATTGAAACAAAATTAGTTTTAGATATGTAGACACTCTTCATATGCCATCAGACATACTGTTCAATATATCATGCACCTATGTTTTGAAAGTTATTCAACCTCAGATGGAAATCAATACCCACCATTTTAACTTCTTTTGTCAATGTTCTCTTCTTGTCTCTCTGGGTCAACATTCGTTTATTTTTTCTACTATTTTCCCAACTGAGGAAGTGATTTTTATTTTAAGTGGTTCTTCTAATAATGTAGTCACAAATATTTCCTTTCTCTGATAATTTTAATCACAAAATGATTCATAAAATTGTGTATTGAATAGCATAGTAAAGTAAAGTAACCAATAGCATTTATTAATGCCGTAGGGGTGTGCGATATTAGCGATTTCACATTTCAGTGGCTCTGCACATGAGGGAGGTAGCCATCTGCTCTTCCTCACAGTCTTGGATAGCATATTTGTTTTCAATTCTCTAGTTTGTCCAAAAGAAATTGTTATTCGCACAATGTATTCTTGTTTGTAGATACATTTCTGATTGGTTAATCTTGTGTGCACATCCAAATTTAACTGCCGGAGAAAATTGAGCACCTGTGTATATCAGTCAAGAGTGTAATGACATCCATTCATAGCAACTGATTTGCAACAAAGGCACTAAGCAGTTTTATGAGGGTTTTTCTTGGTCTGAACATTTTTTCCTAAATGTTATTTTCTTGTGATTTTAATGTAAAATATCGCAAGATTTAGTCAATATTTTGTAACTGTTTCTTTTCTTACATACAGTGCTGATCTGAGACTTGCTGAGAGGAGAGATGCATTATGTCTTATTGAGAGCGATGGCAATGTGTTGTGGATGCCACAAGCAATTTACAAGTATGAACCTAGACAATGAATACAAAATATCTTGTTTGCACACATACTAAAAACACTTGAATAACTCACATCAACAACTCCCTGCATTTTATTTTTCTATATTAGTCCTTCAAGTGATGTGTTCATAGACTCATGTTCTCTACCCACTGTCTAATATTTGTTCTTGACAAAGATCTTTTGGTGAAAACAGTATGTATTATCGGGGGGGGGGGGGGTGTGTTGAGGTTCATAAAATATATTCGCTAAGGTCATAGTTTTACCGCAGTCCAACCTGTTATCTACCACCGTGCAGTGCTGATGAAAAAAGATTATTACAAGGTCTATACACTATGTAGATGTGGTTAGAATCTGCTACAGTGACACAATAACAGATAACGCATTTTTATACAAGGCATGTTCAACTGAAACCCATCCAAGCGTGTTTACTTCAAGATTAGGAAAGAAGTAATTATAAAAATAGAGGATTTAGCGGCTCACCAACAGAAGGGATCTACTTAACTGGCTATTTTAGCTGCTCACCAACAGAAGTGTTCTACTTAACTGGCTATTTTAGCTGCTCACCAACAGAAGGGATCTACTTAACTGGCTATTTTAGCTGCTCACGAACAGAAGGGATCTACTTAACTGGCTATTTTAGCTGCTCACGAACAGAAGTGTTCTACTTAACTGGCTATTTTAGCTGCTCACCAACAGAAGGGATCTACTTAACTGGCTATTTTAGCTGCTCATGAACAGAAGGGATCTACTTAACTGGCTATTTTAGCTGCTCACGAACAGAAGTGTTCTACTTAACTGGCTATTTTAGCTGCTCACCAACAGAAGGGATCTACTTAACTGGCTATTTTAGCTGCTCACCAACAGAAGTGTTCTACTTAACTGGCTATTTTAGCTGCTCACGAACAGAAGGGATCTACTTAACTGGCTATTTTAGCTGCTCACCAACAGAAGGGATCTACTTAACTGGCTATTTTAGCTGCTCACGAACAGAAGTGTTCTACTTAACTGGCTATTTTAGCTGCTCACCAACAGAAGGGATCTACTTAACTGGCTATTTTAGCTGCTCACGAACAGAAGTGTTCTACTTAACTGGCTATTTTAGCTGCTCATGAACAGAAGTGTTCTACTTAACTGGCTATTTTAGCTGCTCATGAACAGAAGTGTTCTACTTAACTGGCTATTTTAGCTGCTCACGAACAGAAGTGTTCTACTTAACTGGCTATTTTAGCTGCTCACCAACAGAAGGGATCTACTTAACTGGCTATTTTAGCTGCTCACCAACAGAAGTGTTCTACTTAACTGGCTATTTTAGCTGCTCACGAACAGAAGGGATCTACTTAACTGGCTATTTTAGCTGCTCACCAACAGAAGGGATCTACTTAACTGGCTATTTTAGCTGCTCACGAACAGAAGTGTTCTACTTAACTGGCTATTTTAGCTGCTCACCAACAGAAGGGATCTACTTAACTGGCTATTTTAGCTGCTCACGAACAGAAGTGTTCTACTTAACTGGCTATTTTAGCTGCTCATGAACAGAAGTGTTCTACTTAACTGGCTATTTTAGCTGCTCATGAACAGAAGTGTTCTACTTAAATGACTGTTTTAGTATCATGCCAAAAATAATGAGTTATGTTAGAATTCAGTACATCAATTATTAGGAAACATGTATTCACCTGGTGAAGAAGATAGAAGAAGCCACCATAGGCATTCAAACATGGTTGTGGTAGACGGTAAATTTTGTCAGAGAAGAAGGATTGTGTTTCCTCAATGAACTATTTGGTCATTGCTGTGATGATAAATTCATCGGAGTGGAATCATTGTCCATGTAGGGCTTCCTTAAAGGGCCCAAACAAATGAAAGAAACATGGCGATAACTCAGGACTGTAGGCTGGATGTGGTAGAACTTCCCATCGTTCTGTGCTAACACTTCCTGCATAATTTTAGCGAAATGCAGGTGAGTTATGTCTTGCAGCAGAATCGCACAGCACGATGGTAAGCTTTGTCGTGTGATGCCTATAAACAGTTTGTCTAGTTTACTCTTGTAGTCAATAGCATTGGTTTTCATACTATACTCTTTAAAGTTCCCCGACAAGACTTCTTGGTCCAAAAGGCATAACCTTCCTTGCAGAAGCGTGCAGAGATTTAACTTTTTTTCTTTATGGTGATTCGAAATGTTTCCATTGCATCTCGGCTGCTTTGCTGCATAGCTCAAAATGGTGACACCATGATTTGTCACATGCCGTTATTTGTTAACAGAATTGTATCGCCTTCTGGTAATGCTACAAGTAGTTCAATTCCTATAGCATTCATTCTTCTTTAAATTGGTCAGACAACAACACTTTGAATACTTCTTCCACATTAATCAATCAATCGTGTCATGCCGAATGGCGTAGGCGATCATGTTTCTCCACGATTCTGTGTCTCTTGTGTTGTCAATAAGCTCGGTTGGTGAACTTCTACCATGCCACAATATTAGTAAATCTAGCAACGTTTCTCTTTGTCGTCTCCTATCTCTTCTCCCGTTGATCTTTCCAGTAGTTATTAAATGTTCAACATGTGTTCTTCTCAGCACATGCTCTAGAAATATTGACTGTCTGCCCCTAATGTTTGATGTGATTGATCATTTTACTCCAGCATCAGTGAGAACCTCTGCATTAGTTTTCTTTGCTGTCCATGGTATTTTCATCAATATTCTCAGAAACCACTTCTCCGCAGCCTCTCGATTTTAATATTTTTGTTTACAGTCCATGCTTCACATCCATAAAAAATAATTGGTTCGATATAGCATCTCAGCACTCGAATTCGGGTCTGCATTGATAGTCTTCTATTTCATAAAATGGTTCTCATTTTTTGGAATGCTGATTTGGCGTGTGCTGTTCGGCTCTTTATCTCAGCTGAGCATCTGCCTTCTGATGTTAACAGAGTGCCAGGATATTTCACTTTTTTTCAACTTGTGCTAATTTTGTATTATTATGTTGCATCTTAGTGGTGTATGTCTTTTTAAGACTTGCACATGCGGTTGCGTCTGTGGGTATCACCAATGGCTCACTAGATAAACCACCCATGAAACAGAAAACCTTAGCAGATGACATGCCTTTATATTGAGGTTATCTTATAGAATCTTCATGACACGTCATCTATAGAATCCCATTGTCGTAACCTTCGATAACAGTTATCATGTTGTTCCGGCAGGCCGACGTTGTGCTTGAGCTAGTTATGGGCACGGCATGGGTGGACGGAACAACAAAGAAACCTGTCGCAAGAGCCAGAGTTGTGCCCTGATGTCGACATCTGTTTCAGCGGCATTTGACTCGAAACACCATCGAGTCGGATGGCTGCTGGAACAGAGGGCAGAGAACTTACGGGAATGTCCCACGTGCTGTGAGGCCAGTTTCTAATCAAGAATCTTGGAGACAACCGTTATTTCTGTTTTCGTCCTGTTTAAACGTAGGCCTTTGTTTTCAGTTTCTTTCACTACTTTATCTGTGTTGCTACAGGAATACAGTGTTTGTAGTTCCTGTTCGCTTCCTGCGAACAGTACTGTGTCATCTGCATATATCATCGTGACGAAACATAATGTAATCTAAGGATATATACAGCAGTAGTTTCCCCCCTAGCTTTCTGCTGGTTTTTTATGGTGTTCTCCACTAGCCTTTGGCTTAAAAAGCCTGACCTACAAGCAGCAGTGGTTTGAATATACTTTTTATATCTTCCAAATACTTAATCCAAATCACCATTTGAACTGTTCCTAATGACGCAGATAATTCTTCAGCTAGTGACCACAAACACATAACATGATCAACTCGTATTGTCGGATATCATTTATTACCTGTTGCCCTTCCCAAAACATTATTATCAAATCCTTCACTGTTGTCATCGACACACACTTCGACAACACACTAGCTGCATTCGTTGATGAATATTGGTGGCTCGACATCATTTGGCTGTTAGAAACTGAATCATTGTTTTTGGTTAAATTTGGATGGATTCATTATCACACCAGCCTTCACCAGACATTAAGCATACAATGAGATTGACAACATTACCATTTGTTCATTGGTGTGTGCTTATTACGTCAGTGATCATGTCTTCATGCACCTAGCATTCTGACATAGATCACTCAGGGCGGACGGGTTTATTTAATAGCCCCTCCAAATTCTAACAGGATATATTTCTTCCATCAGCTCCCTATGTTATTTGTCTATCACAAGTGTCTCCCTATGTTATTTGTCTATCACAAGTGTCTCCCTATGTTATTTGTCTATCACAAGTGTCTCCCTATGTTATTTGTCTATCACAAGTGTCTCCCTATGTTATTTGTCTATCACAAGTGTCTCTCTATGTTCTTTAAATATAACAAGTTGTGGTATCATTTCCGACATTCAGTTTAGGTAATTCAGAGATTTGTCGTTGTCTTGAGTTCATAATTGATCATGTTTTTACCTCAAAAGCGCTTCAACAGACTGGGCATAGCATAGTATGACCACTTAGATGGTCTCATCTGTCCTTCTTTGTAGCCAGTTGTTATTGTTGAGCCGCTACATTTCCTTTTTTTCACAAGATGGAGCACTATTTTTTGTATTGCAGAGCACCATGTAGATCTGATACATGCAGTGTCTTCCCATGTAACATGGTTTGTGTCAAATGTATTTAGTGAGGTCTGTGATGAGTCCTTATGGCGCTTCATATGCCACCTTGAGAATGGATGCCCGTGTGTATCTCATCATAGAATAATGTCTCTAGTAGATAGTGAACTGGCATCAAGCTCATAAAAATAGGAGGGGAGGTTTAGGAGTGCTCGTCCTGGGCGAGCTCTTGCCCTGTTGCCGCTAACTCTGCCTTCAGGTATTAGTCTTTCCATTCTCTTATGTTTCTTTATATGACCAGAAACATTCAACTTTTTGTTAAGTTTGTTAAGTCCTCTTCGATATTTACTGATCTTAACAATTTTGATATGACTTTTTAGTTGTTCATGGTATACGTAAAATTCTTCTGTAGCAGCTCATCCCGAAAGCGACGATTCTCTTTGCTATTGTTTTATTTAATGCCCATGTCTCACAACCGTATATTGCCAATAGAAATACGCATGTTCTGATAATACATAGTTTGGCTATGCTGCTGATACCTTGCCAAAGGTGTTTCATTTGCGCAAGTTTCAATGTCGCAATTGAAATTATTGTCTTGATTTCGGCAGTGTAGACTCCTGAGCTATTTTTTTATAGTAACATTTACTTTAGACCATCGCCATTTTTTGCTACGAGAACTGTCTACTATCTATATCTATCTATTCGCTAAATCTTTTATTGCATTTCAGCGACAGGGGTAGAAGAGGTATCTGGAGATGGCCTTCGTGTGTGCTGAGTATATTGTGGAATTTGTCGCCTCTTTTATTTCGGTGGTCAATCGTTTTCGTGGTCGGCCTCTAGGTCTGCCTTCACTGTATCTGTGTAGCATAGCTTGCTGTGGTATGCTGTCTGGTGGTAGTCTGCGGATGTGTGCAAACTATGGGATCTGTTGTCTCTTAATATATTCCAAGATTGGAGCGGTGCCGGTTCTTTGTCTAATTTCCTAATTTATCACTCTGTCTCTTAGCAATATTCCTAGGATTCTGAGTAAGCATGCCATTTCATCTGTCACAAGTTTACGTTTCTTCTGAGAACTGATCAACTACGAGCGATACTACACTGTCTGGTAGCTAATCCAGTGACAGTGTCGTTTCAGTTACTCTAAAAAGAGAACTGTGTCGTCAACGTATCTGATTTCTGAGACCTGTTGACCATCGATGGCAAGAGGTTGCAAGTCAGCATATGTCATGTCGTTATTAACTTTCGCATTATGTTTTCAGTGTAGATATTGAACAGATAATATTAATTGCAGTCCATAATAATAACGTCCATTTCTGGCAACGCCACATTTCAAGAACACCTTCTTTATCCTGGACGCTAAAGAAATCATCATCCTTATTATTTCGTTCAATCAGGCAATTTTCCGTAAAGGGTTAAATGTGTTGACAGTGTCCTTTGCCCAGCCACTTGATACAGTGGCAGAAACTGCTAAACTATTCGCTCTTTCATTGCCATAAACACTGGAGTGACCAGGCACAAAAATGAATGTGGTACCCTCCAACTTTAACCTCACCACTGCATCACGCCACTGATCACGAATATAGCTTACTTGTATTTTTCTGATCATGCTCATTGAGTCGCTAAGAATGCAGACATGGGCTGCATTTTGTATGACCTTTCAGTTTAAGGCCCCGGTCAATGCCATAATTTCCATTGTCATGCTACTCTTAGTTGCAGTGAAAGCTCCACTCTCCTCTCTAGTACTCTTCCTTACACACTGCCCTATGAAGGCCCTAGTATTACGCACACGTCTAATATACTATAAAATCCATAAAATTATCACTGATAATTTACCTGAGATTCAACATAAATAGAGCACCTCTCCCTACATTCTCTATCTAATTACTACCTGAAATGGCATTAACCTACAGACTAAGCTGAAAGTTTACAGAGCAGTGGTACTTCCAGTGCTGCTATACGCTAGTGAAACATGGACTGTATAGACGTCATGTGAAAAAACTCAATCATTTTCATACAAATTGTCTCAGAAAAGTTATGAACATCAGATGGCAAGACAAGATTCCAGATATCACTGTCCTTGATAGAGCTGGTATCCCAAGCATTGACACGATCCTGATGCAGACACATATTCGTTGGGCAGGTCATTTGGTGCGTATGCCAGACCATCGTCTGCCAAAGATACTTCTCTATGGTGAGCTAGAGAAGGGTATACGATCTCAAGGTGGCCAAAGGAAGCGCTACAAGGACTCGTTAAATGACTCACTGAAAGCCTTCGAAATAGACCACGATACACGGGAAGAACTTGCACAAAATAGATCTACATGGCGTTCTAAAATTAAAAAAGAGCGCATCATCTTGTGAAAAGAAGAGAAATGCAGCAGCTCAACAGCGGAGAGCAGCTAGAAAGTCACGGATAGACCAAGATTCGTCTTCAGTCGTCATTCCATGTCCAAACTGTCCAAGGAAATTTACAGCTCGAATAGGGCTCATTAGCTATCTACGAACTCATAATCAAGGACATAACTAAAATTGAATTTTCAAAAGTGGATGTAACAAATGGTTATCATCACTTGTGATGGACAAACAACGACAAATTACTACCTGAAAGAAAGTATGGCAATCTATGGGAACACTTTTCAGCACCTTGTACTACATTCTTCAGTGAGCAAAAATTTTGTATAACTTTCTCAGCAATCCCTATTAACGACTTTCCTCTCTTTAATCTACTATTTTCACACTCTGTATTTCAGTATGTAGTCATCATCACCATTAAGTGCCGTCTCCGCAACGAAGTTGGCTGCAAGGTATCTCCAACATCTCCTGTCTCTTGTCTTGATGGTGCACTCTGCTAGACTGTAACCTGTCCATCGTGTGATGTTACTCTCCCACTTGTATCTCTGCCTACCTCTTGCTCGCTTCCCTTTGACTTTACCCTCAAGTAAGGTCTTCAATAAGGTGTCATGTCTTTTAATGTGTCCAAAGTATTTTATTTGCCTGATCTTCATTTCTCTTAGTAATTATTTCTTTATATTAAGTGTCTTTAGCACCTCTTTATTTGTTTTCTTCTCTTTCCATGATATGCTCCCTATTCTTCTATATACCCATATACCAAAGGCATCAATTTTGTCTTCTAATTGTTTATTTAGTGTCCATGTTTCTGAGCAATACATTAATATAGAATAGATGTAGCATTTTATAATTCTCATTTTTAACTTGTTTGTAATTAGTTTAGATATTAATAATTTCCTCATGTCATTGAAGGTACTTTTAGCCATTCCTATTCTCCTTTTAACATCTGTTTCACATATGCCATCATTTGTGACTATGTATCCAAGATATTGATGTTGTTTTACTTGTTGTAGTTTCTCTCCCTGTATGTTTATGTTTACCTCCTGTTCTTCTGTGTCTTTGCTGATTATCTTGGTTTTTGTTTTTTGGATATTTATATCCAGCCCATATTCATTACTTGATTTATTGACTTGATCTATTAGTCTTTGTAGTTCATGTTCATTTTCTGCCAAAAGAACAGTGTAATTTGCATATCTCAGGTTGTTTATTATTTTCCCATTGATCTGAGTCCTGGTATTTCAGTATGTAGTGGGTGCTCTTTATCAATGCTGATGTGGAGGTAGGTTCTTGCTCCGAACAACTTTAATCTGTGTTTCATAGTTGGACGACTAAGTAAAAACTGCATTGCTCATACAGGTGTGTCCCTCATGCGCCGAAGAATACGACGAAGAATGCGTCACCTTATTGTGGATCATATCCAATCGTTGAGTCTAAGTCTGGCTGAGAGTTCTCCAAGTCTGGCTGAGAGTTAAAACTGTCAATGCATATTCCATTACCGAAAAAAACAGTCACTGGTATTTAAGATATAGTAACCAATCTGTGCAGCATCCATTACTTTCATTGCTGAAAGACCTTTTCTTTGCTCTTGAAAGATGCGGTCAACTTGATCATTGGAGCTCAGACTCCTGTCAAAAAAAACACCCAAATATTTCCTAGTTCTGGTATTTTTAAGAATGCCACGACCCAATTTAACACTTGGAATATATTTATTTACAATGCGATTATTGAGGGAGAACCATGTTATAAATCCTTTCGATGGATTAACAAATGCACCAGAATTACTACACTGCTCCCTTATATGATATAACTCACATTCTAAGTCCTTTACATATAGCTCTCAATCTAAAGTCTGTCAGCATACCAAAATGTCATCAGCATATGACATAGTCCTTCCTGTCCATGTGGTATTTCCACCTGGAATTTGTACAGTGTACACATTAAACAATATTGGATATAATGGAAAACCCTGTGGAAGTCCTCTGCTTTTGACTTGGTGTGGATGCCAAGCTAACACATTTAAGAACAACATGTCTCTAAAGCAGGTCACAGCAACCCAATAAAGGGGCTGTTTCAAATGTTCATTAGATAGTCTACGGGCACTGTATTGTACACTTCTTCAAGGTCTATTGCTGCAGCGGATGTCTCCATCCATGAGTTTAATCCTTCAAGTGCATCTTGCACAAAGACAGCTGAATTATACTTGGTCTGTTGTTAGGATGATACCCGCTGAGAGTTGGTGATAACTTGCTACTCTCTAGATCACTTCCATGCAACAATCCTTTCCTTGAATTTGTCAATTGCGCCCTGCGTGGTTATCATCATATGCCTGTACCATCATATGCCTGTATCTCTGTACCATCTTTTGATCTTCATTAGACTTTGGTAATGGAATGACGTAGTCATGCAGGCAGTCCCCTTAAACTTTACCATTGGGGTGCACAGGGAACGCATTGCTCTTGGCGGACCCAGGGTTAACAGATAACCAAGATCCCAAAAGTGCCTCCTCGTGGCGCATCCACGAATTATTTTTTGACAATGTGCCTTCTTATTGGTGGATGTTTGAAAAACACAATTAACTTCTTTTGCTTTTAGAGATTTTAGTATATATTTATAAAATGGAAATACAGAATTTAGTACTGAATTTAATGATGTAAGTTTTGTTAGTGTATGTTTGATACGTGATATAAGTGTAATGATGGAAACTGAAAAGAAAAAAATAATAATAAACAGTGGCTGACTCACGTGCTCATGTCCGATCTATAGTTAGTTATTCCTCTAGGGCCAAAGACGGCACATAGGGCGGATGTCATATATTTCCATGTCTCTCGCATCATTGCAATTTGCTTTAGATCTTCAATGTTTCTAATACCGATGGTGAAACGTTCCCTTGTAATAGTTCTACATAAAGTCTCTTTTGGTCTTCCTTGTTTTCTCTTTCCTTTTGGTGACGACATCAAAACTTGACAATTGAGTCTTTCAGTATCCATTCGTAGCGCGTGTCCGATGTAATTCCAGTGACGCTTTCTAATATAGGTGGATACATATTCTTGTTTAGATTCTTGTCTGACAACTGTATTTGATTTGCCAATAAACAAATACAAAGAGCTATCGATGCCCTAACCTTATGGGCAAATAGATGGTGCGTCAGCATTAACACAGATAAGTGCAGCACTACACTCTTTACCCTCTCACCAAAACAAAAAGCTGGTCATATCAAGATAGATGGAGAGCTCTTGAAAGAAGACAAATAACCCACTTACCTCGGAGTTACTTTTGATGATACGCTGACATGGAAGCAGCACATAAACAAAGCAACAACAAAAGCCAGGAGGAAGTTAGCTATCCTGAGAAAACTAAGTGGAACCACATGGGGAGCCAGTGGAAATATACTCAGTAAAGTTTACCAGCAAGGCATAAGACCACACCTGGAATATGGTTCAGCTGCGTGGTGTCCTTCATCAAACAGCACATTACAAGATCTAGATAAAGTGCAAAACCAGGCACTTAGAATAATGTTGGGAGCAATGAAATCAACACCCATAGCAGAGATGCAGAAAATGGGAAGAATGAAAACACTTGGCGAACGCAGAGACACAAAAGTACTAATTCAAGCAGAAAAGTTTCAGTGTATGCCAAGTCATCCAATGAAGGAAAGATTCCAAAATCTAGCAATGGGGCAACTGAAAAGAAGCAGCTTTATCCATCAAGCTAAACGACTCCGTAGACAACTTACAGACCTACCTGAAGTTGACAGCTCCTTAAGGTCTGTACCAGAACAAACCCCATGGAGTGAAAGCCATGGAATGCCAATAAACATTCAGACCCATGTGAAAGGAATACTAAGCGAGGACGAACAGAACAGTGTGCAGCGAATGACAGTCATCCTCAGTTTCCTGGATGAGGAATATCCACAAGATAATGGGTCAGAGTGTACACAGATGGGTCAGCACATAATCCCGTGAGCAATGGAGGTGCAGGTGTATATATAGAATATCCACACAAGCCTAGAGATACAATCAGAACACCGACAGGAAAATTCTGCAATAATTATGATGCAGAAATCCAGGCAATTAGTGTGGCAGCTAAAAAACTGCTGAACTCCAACTCTGACCTACAGCCTGTGGTATTCCTGACAGATGCAAGGTCAGTGCTTCAAGCTCTCCAGTCTGGAAAACTAACAGACTTGAAAAAACTACTTAGCGAATTGTCTTACTAGTATAAGGTAACCATGCAGTGGATACCCTCTCACTGTGGAATACCAGGAAATGAAAAAGCAGACCAACTGGCTAAGGAAGGTGCTGCCGAAGACCAACCAGATATACCAATCATATACCATCAGAAAAAACAGACGATCAAGTCAATAAGAAAGCCACAAACACCAACACAAGATGACTATCACATTATGAACAGATCAGAACAAGTTATAATTCTACGTCTCAGAACAGGACACAACCGACTCCGCAGTCACATGTATACAAAGTTCAAGATTGGCAACACGGCCATGTGTACATGTGGACAGGCAGCACAGAGTGCCAAACACATACTTCAAGAGTGTTCTTAGCATGAAACGCTGAGGCAGACATATTGGCCAGAGGAAACAACACTGGAATCAAAGCTCTATGGGACACTGTATGAACTACAAAAGACAGTGAGTTTTATTGGGGAGACGGAATTACAGATATAGACATGTTTCAAGTGAACGAAAGAAGAAGAAGAAGTCTGACCAGCGTATGTTCAGTAGCCTTCTAAGACATTTATTTTCAAAGTTGTTTAGTCTTTGCTCTAATTTTGATGTTGCTTTCCAACTTTCACATCCATATGTTAATGTTGTAATTATGCAGGAGTTGAAGATTTTGAGTTTTTTGTTATTTCTTAGTGTTTTTTAATGCCAGATATTTGATAGTTTATTGAATGAGTTAGCAGCCAGTGCAATACGGTGTGATATTTCTGTTGATGAATCTCCTGTTGTTGATAACTTGCTGCCAAGGTATGTGAAGTTGTTGACATTTTCAAGAGTGTTGTCGTTTAGTTTGATGTCTGTTGGTAAGGTCAAATATTATCGTTTTGTATGTGTTGATTTCAAGCCCAAGTTGTGCAGAGAATAATTGCAGGCTGTTTGTTTTTTCTTGGGCATCTTCGTGAGTTGAGTTAAGTAACGCTAGGACGTCTGGAAAGTCGAGATCTTCCATACTTTTATTTCCGAGCCACTCGATACCACGATCTTTATTGGCTGTGCAATTTCGAATGACCCAATCCATTGCAATACTAAATAACATCGGTGACATGACACAACCTTGCTTCACTGCTGTATTTACTGGAAACCATTCAGAATTTCCTGCTTCTGTTCTTACACAGCATCGTGAGTCGTCATAAAATGCTTTTATAATGTGTCCGATCTATGGAATCCACAAAAACAATGCCGCTACATGCCTAGACTTATATTTATTTGAAAGCCCTAATCTTATTTCATAACCAAACTAATGTGCTCATAATATCGTCTGTGAAAATAAATAAAACACGTAGATATCACTTGCTTTGTCTAGTTGTGCACCAGGCCAAGAGACATTAGTCCGACACGATCTGTAAATGTATTCACTGCCAAATATAATGCAATGAAATGTTATCTAGGTATATTCAACCCGATGTCATTTCATAACGAAACTAACGTGTTTCGTTAATAAGAAATATCTTCTTTGGAAACAATAATTCCCACCTCATTATTACAATCACAATTCATAATAATTTCACTAAAAATGTCTTCAATTTTAACTCGATTTTCGTTGATTGAAAAAGATGACAAAAAACTATTTTAAATTCTGCCTTGTCAGAAAAAGAGGTTACATTATTGCTAGCCGTAGTTTTCAATTTTCCCAGACGAAAATGCTGATTTTAAACGTTAAACTTCATAATGATGTGCTACAACTTTGCTACGACTGCGTCAAAGAATTACACCTGGAAGTGTGTGGTTTTGGTTTTTTTTGCACAGATGGCATGGTAAAAGTTAAGGAGCCCACCATACATCAGCTGTTTTTGAATGCATTTGTCAGTAATGGTCACATCAGTGCCTGTACCATCTCAGGTGGGCCTTCTGAATTGTACTTATGTTTGAGAAAACTGATTCTAGTGAGGACTTCAGTCTTAGGTATTTTTGTGACCGTATATGACATATATAATATTAATCTGTTAAACTATTAACCGTGTGACAGTATAGAAATAAGTGATATTAACAGAATGTCGTATTGACAGTATAGAAAGTTTATTTATCATATGAGATGGTTAGTTTGATTGTTATTATCACAAGGTGAATGGTCACATAATGAATCGTCAATAAGGAGCGTGATGTATTTCCACATTATCATTATTTGGTGGTCGGCCTGATTTCGCTGACATTAAATACATTCCTTGAACCATAAATAAACTCCAACGTATTAAACTCGAACAATAAGTAAACTCCAGTCGTTGACACTAAATTCATTCAGTGTAAACCTTCAACAATGAGTAAACTCCAACGTATTAAACTCCAATCACTGACAATAAATATTTATTCAGTATAATCCTTGAACAATGAGTAAACTCCAGCGTATTAAACTCCATTCGTTGACAATAAATACTTTCAGTCCCAGTCACACAGACTACAATATCATGCCGGTCACGCAAACTTCAGCACTCTCTGCCTTCCTAGCTCTGACTCAAACTTAACTTATCAAAACTAAAGACTGACTGCTAACTCAACTATCCGTTACAAAAACTCAACTTTCAACTGCACAAACTAAAAACTGACTCCCACTTTTCAAAACTAAAACTGAACTGCCTAAAAACCTAACCGTGTGTAAAAAAACCGAACTATCCGCTTTTCGCTCACTCAATCGTTCACAACAAACACACTGTCTCAAGACTATAACTATGACTTAACTAGTAATTGAACCAATCTTTAATAGTGCTGGTAGAGTGAATAGGTAGGGAAGTAGGTAAGTAGGGGGAATTAGGACGTCCTGGTGCAATCATTGCAGATCAGACTACAGGAGGACAAACGAACAATAGCCTGGTGTCTGATACTGTCACATTTTATCTTACCATTTTATCCTGAGAAGTCTGCAGGGGGGGGGGGGAGGCCTAGACTTACCCAGGAATATTTTTTTTTTAAATAATATTTTTATTCTTGCAGAAACAAGTTACATTTTCATAAATTTCAGAGTATCTATTTTCTTACGCCGTGTACATTATATGCTTATTGGCTATAGTTTTTGTGTTACAGCGATGTAAAATTGGTAGGGGTATCCGTGGAAAAATCTGTATAATGGTAATATTAATTTTTG
This sequence comes from Meghimatium bilineatum, assembly GCA_034231615.1. Taxonomy (NCBI): domain Eukaryota; kingdom Metazoa; phylum Mollusca; class Gastropoda; order Stylommatophora; family Philomycidae; genus Meghimatium; species Meghimatium bilineatum. Next base: position 54,116,126 of record CM067321.1, on the reverse strand, counting down.
CATCTGCAATTTTTCCCAAAAAAATTACATATTTGTGTAACTTTTACACTATAAATTCCACATTTTGCAAGGTAATCATGATATTTTCTGTGAATCTTCATATGTTTTACAGCTGAATCATGACCCAACTTTTACTGTGCTTACGTTTAAAGAAGTAATTTATAAAATTTGCAACAATCAATCCATTGTTTTGGTAATTCTTCAGCATAACTTTTGAGAAAAGTTTGCTACATACAGTTATTTCCAAGAGGTATGGTCCACATAGGCCAGAAATATCCTAAACCGAATTACTTGATTTTGAGACTAGAAACTAAAAAAATGATTAATTCAGACTGCAAACACCAACATCAACATATTGGGATGTATAAATTGGTCTTAATTATATAATTAATTATTTCAACTAATATTCCATGAGTTTTCAGCCAGCAATAACGTATACCAAATCCCCAGTACATATTCTACTATGGAGCAAACATTTATTTGAATCTATACAGAATAAAATGTTTTACAAATATAAACAAATAGTGACCCCTCCGTTGGGTAGGTCTAGCCCCTTGACACCGGCATGTCTGTTGAGCACTGTCCATGTCTCACAAGAATATAGCAAGGTAATGTGCACAAGAGTATGATAAACTTTCAATTTTGTGGTCAGACTAATGTCCTCCCATTCTCACACATTGCCATATAGTGTACCAAATGCAATATTTGCTGTTGACTTCGGCATCATTGTGATCCGCTCTTGATATATAGCCACACGTGCACAGTCAACATACGACTGCACTAGAAGTACCAATGTTGTGACATTTAACCTTGTTGATTAATACCTTTTCTATGCCATACACGTGTGTAAAGTCTACCGAAATTGCTGCTTGCCTTAAAGATCTTGATATATGCCTACACTTAATCATCATCGGTGGTATGAGTCAATGGCACATACTGTTCAGCATGGAGCACTCAGCACCGCATGTTTTTAGTATGGGCCTAATGATTTTCCAAGTAGTATGTACATTCTGTAGGATTGCTTTCTCAGCCATTGTACAACTGGTTGCAGTTAAAATTGAAGCAGATGCTGTGGACACATGAGACCCAATCCGCACCAGTTAGAAACATCCTTTTTTTTAAATAATGCAGATGTGTTCTTTTCATTTCCACTAAAACAAATTATAAATTGTATGTGTAATTCTTGAATTCTCTTGTTAATCAACAGAAGTTCCTGCGCAATATCTGTAAAAACATTTCCATTTGACATACAAAAATGTAATCTCAAGTTTGGAACTTGGACACATGGTGGAGACATGGTGGATCTAATGATACTTATTAATGATTCACTCAGCGATTATCGTGGCAAGGTTGACCTGTCTGAGTATGTCGAAAGCAACGCGTGGACTATTCTACATGTATGATCTATTTTATAATTATCTTAACATAGGTCCTTGTGTGTTTATCAGTGCCTAGACTGATACACAGTATTTAGATTTTCTTACCATATAGTTACTATTGTCTGTTAAAATAAAACATTTAGATGTCATTATCCGATCCAATCTTGACTAGATCTTATAAAATGTGTGCGACACACGGCGAGATTCTGCATTATAATCAATGCAGCATGTCTAAAACCTAATGTAACCAATGTCATTTTATATAACTAAACATAACATGTTCTTAAATTATTTTAATTGAAAAAAACATGTAAATCCCAACAATTCCTCTTAATTAGCAAAACAATCCATAAGAATTTTACTAAAAATGATTTTATTACAACTAGCGTGCATTAGTTGTAACACATTGATTAAAAACATTAATTTTTCTTGGATGTGCCATCTTTGCACACGATTTTGCCGGGAAATGAACCTAAATTTTCAAGAACTGTTGCCACTCTTTTTTTCTTGGTAAAAAACTAAATTTATATTTTGTATTTGTAGTTACAACATATATATATATTGAGGGAGAGAGAGCATTATAACAACTTGATCCCAACCAATGAAATATGTATGTAATGTAATAGTAGAGATTTACTAATATCCACTATTACTAAGGAACCGCTTTGCGCATTGGTTAGTGCACTGGCTTTGCATATGAGTGGTGCTGGGTTCATTCCCCAGTTGAGGTGGAAATGTTTTTTCAGATCGCAACGGCTCCCGGATTGACCCAGCCTTAAATGGGTACCGGATTAATCCGGGAAGTAAAGATTGTGAGGGAGAGGAAATGGCTACCGCCCTCATTTGCAGAGCCACTGAAATGTGAGATAGCTTACATCTCACACCCCTACAACATTAATAAATGCTATGGGTTACTTTACTTACTTACAATTACCAACCAAACGCGTTTTGTATCACTCTGCCACAGACCCGGACAAAAACAATAACAAATATATAATAATAATATAATTGATGAGTATCAAAAGTTTTATGTAGGGGAATTTGTTATAAAAGGATGCACTATAGAGGAGTTTTACTGTATGTGTATATATATATATAATAAATTTACATAGAGGCCTATTGATTTATTCATATAAACTTACATATTAGTTGCTATTATTAATGTAGTTAATATTGCATTAATGTATGTAATAGTAACATTAGTTATTTTTATTAGTGACACGTAATTATAAATCTATTTTATTATTATTTTTCTATCTGTATTACAGAATACCTATCAACTTATAATTTTCTTTGTCAGTATGGATACTTGATTCTTTATTGACATTGTATTTATCTTGTATTAATAACACTGTCAAACAACATTTTACTTTCTTATATAATAAGTGTTCTTAGTTCAGTTTCTAGCTCTGATTTCATATTTGAAATCCGTTTATCTCTATCACATTGGGTTCTTAAGATATTCGTGAATGTATATTTTTTGGAAAACCATTATATGTTCCGTTTCATTTATACTATATAACTTTTTAAAAATTAGTATAATGCAAATAATTCTAATTTTTTTACTGCTAAAACATGTCTGACATATGTTGCGCTATTTTTCAGTTACTGTATTTTTAAATAATTCTTAAGCGAAATATGACTTCTAGAAGTAGTGGAAATCCTGCTTAATTGATTCTGTTACGTGTGCAGATATTTTACCGATCGTGTTCACAAGAAAGATTTTACACAATTACTAAAGAAAGCATATGAACTTTTTTTCTATTAAAAGTTGACGATACAAATAAATATTGGAAGTGAAATGTAATTTGTTCGACTTGTGCAAATATATAGGCTGGTTGGTTACGAAAATCGTCTAACTTCCAGTCGATGCCTTTTGGAGTTCCAGTAATATGGCGCGAACCCAAAAATCTTGTTACTGATTGTTACTTCTGCTTGACAAATATTCATGAAGTTTCACTTTTAAAAAAAGGAAGTCTGTGGTTTACCCAAATATTGAATATGTTTCGAAACCAGTGCCTCATGATCATACCACATGTCCGATACCTATCGTACCAGAACAATATCCGTCGGACAATGGTGCATCTCAGTCAACGATTGCACATAGTCAACGGTTGGCGACTTTTCATTGACTCCTCCAACACTAGCCTATAAGCTGTGATATTGCATAACGGAAATTTATTTTCATCAATTCCAGTCGCCTACTCTGTTCATATGAAAGCAACTTATGACAATATGGCTATACTTTTGGCAATTATAATGTACAATGACTACCAAAGGCTAATTTGTGGCGGCCTAAAAGTCATCGCAGTTCTCACGGGCATACTGGGAATTACTGGGTATATTAAACTAAACAGTATACTAAATTGTATTGCTTCCTATGTGAAGGAGACAGCCGCAGCAGACAAGAACTTTATGCAAAAAAGGTGTGGCCTATCAGGAATCATGTGCAGCTGGGGCAAGAAAATGTAATCCACCAGCCATTAGTTAACAAAGACAGAATCAATTTATCACCGTTACATATAAAGTTGGGGCTCATGAAGAATTTTGTAAAAGCGTTAGATAAAATAAGAAAAGCTTTCACTTTTCTTCGAGAAATGTTTCCTCAAGTTAGCGATGCAAAGATAAAGGAAGGTACCTTTGTAGGACCTCAGATTAGGAAAATTATTGCAGACAAACAATGCAAGAATTTGTTACATGGTTGTGTAATTCGCGCATGGATGGCATTCAAATCTATTGTTGTTAACTTTCTGGGAAATCATAAATCTGTCGATTCTATGCATATTGTCAAGCAGTGTATGATGAAGATGATACACTGTGATCAGGATGCTCTTGACAGCCCATAGCCCTTCTGGCAAATGCACAGGTTTTCCTCAGTTGTGGTGCAGTTGTGCAGAGTGTGTTGTGTATAGCTGGAAGTAGTGGTAGTAGTTCTTGTCGGATGTCTGTTAGTTTTGGGCACTGCAGTAGTAGGTGTTCAACAGTCTCTTCTTGTGCTTTACAGTGTTTGCAATTTGGTTCGTGTAATGGGTTTTTTTCTGTTCAAATATTTATTAACTGGGGCGTGGCCTGTTCTTAGTTGGAATGTGAGACTCTGGCTTGCTCGCTCGAGTTGTTTCAGAGGATCCATTGCGTTGAGTTTCTGTTGGTGTTCATATACTGAGCGTCCAGTCTTTGAGCTGGCCCACTGTTGTAACCATTCTTGTTGTAGTTGTTTTTAGGATCTGTGTGCATGTTTGTAGGGATATTTTTGGGTAAAACTGAGGGGATGGAGCACCTCTCTTAGCTAGTTTATCAGCCATTTCGTTTCCCGGGACTCCGTCAACCAGTGTATAAGATGCATACATAATTATGGGTTGTAACATGTTCCTCAAAATCCAAATGTTCAATTCGTATCTTGACTTGGCGAAGTCAGCGATGAACTTGGAAAACGACTCCATCTAGATACCGCTCTGATGGAGTCACGCTATCAAGGACAGTGCAGTGTGACCATGCATACCGATTACTGCTGGATGCTTCATCGCGATGTACCACGTCACTCACCGACGGAAGTCGACTGCAAAGAAATTCAATCCTACATAACTGTTCTTCTTCTGTTATGAATGATGTTGTAATACTGTAGGTATTGTTTAAAAAACTTCAATCTTTTAGGCAATAGCACTTAGGCAATGGTTTTTGTAAGGAAACCATTGTCAGAGTCTTGGTTGTTTTTTTTTATAATTGTGTTGTCTTAATGGGTTTTTGTTTCTTGATAAAGGTCCCAATAGGACCGATACTTAGATAATTGTCTTTGTTCTATGTTTTATTTTCATTTCTTATTATTTCATATTGATAGTTATCTATCTACAGTAACATGTGTACTTTATTTATTATTTATTTTTTATTAGTCTGGTTACTGCAGCACTTTACATTTTGTCGGACATCAATATTTTGGTTGTTTATATTTAAAAAAACTTCAATTGCGTTTTTCTAGAGATCCCCACCTGATAGAGAAAAACGGTTTGCAGGTTTAAAAACAGCGCATTAAAAGTGACAAGAAAAACATAGACATGTTAGGGAAAGTAAAACACACAATTTTTTGTTAGTGTAATTATTCAAGTAACTATTCTTATTTCCAGAGCCCAGCAAAACGAAATGCAGTGAACTACACTTGCTGCCCAGGAAAACCCTTCATAGATCTCTCTTTTACTATCATATTCCAGCGGAGATCAACGTTTTATAGCTACATTCTTGTTTTGCCTTGCATTTTACTCACATCCTTGACACTCGTATTATTTTGGATACCACCAGAATCACCTGCAAAAATGATGCTAGGTACTCTCACTACTTGTCTTCCTTATGTGTTGTAAACATAATTATTGTTTAAAAAAATACTCAGTATGAAAAGAGATTTCACACCAGAAACCCACATTTTATCAGTTGCATAAAGTGAAAGGGATGCTGTATACCAAATGTTAGGTTTCCTATGAAATACTAATAACTATACATATCTGGTAAGTACATATTTTTGGTCTATCTAACTATCTATCTAGCTATCTATCTATCTGTGTGTATGTCTGCCTGCCTGTCTGTCTGTCTGTCTGCGTGCGTGCGAGCGTGAGTGAGTGAGTGAGAGAGAGTCTATCTGTATGATGTGGCCCTTGTTAGCCTTGCGGCGTCAGGGGTGGAAGAGTTCTCTGGAGATGGCCCTCATGTGTGCTGTTTGTAAGCTTGTTCTTGTGGTTTCTTTGATTTCTGTGATCCATCTTTTACATGGTCTGTCTCTGGCTTTATACCCGTTATGTCTATGCGTCATGGTCATTTGTGGCATGCTATCTGTCGGGAGTCTGGAAGCGTGTGAAAACCACTTGTTCTGTTGTCTTTTGATGTATTTCAATACTGATATTATTTTGATTATCACACTTGCACTGAATAGTCGCAGTTTGATGTGTTTACTTGCGATCTTCGATCTCCAGATGTTTGAGAGTTTGTTAAAGGCGTTGGAGGCGAGAGCGATTCACAGACTATCTCTCTGGAAAATTCTTACGCTTTACGGCATCCCGACAAAATACATTATCACACAGCAGCAGCTTGATAACAGATGTAGGGCACTTTGTGTAGGATATCATATACAGTCAAGGCAATGTCCGAGCAGAAACTGGCAGCATAGTGCAGAAGGAATTAAACTGCATGCCTCCTGGTGTGATGATTCTGGGGCATTGGCCAACAAAGCACAGGGAGCGGTGACATCGTACTTCCTTAATCAAATTGTAAAGACTGCAACACCAACGTGGAGATGATAGCGTACAATGTAGTCAGAATGTCATACCTTGGCCTGAGATTTTATCATGCATTGTACTTTCGGTAACTCAGCGATTGTGTTATTGCAAAAGGTTCCTCGGACTTGAGAGTGGTGGCAGCTGTTGACACTACACAATCATACCTTGTAATCCTATATGAGGCTATGGTTATTCCTATCTTTAATATGCAGGTATCATCATCACTACCAGTCAAACACAGGTTGAAAGACTCGAGAGAATTCAGAACAAAGCGATGATTTGATGACACTTATGTTGATATTTACATAGATGGGTCATCGTTTTCATGTTTTTTCTGATGTTGCGAATACGTTTGTCTTGTTTTATATATTTTATAGCTTGTACTGATTTTTAATAACTGAATGTGTATTTTTTTGGGTATGGCCTCTCGATTTTGAGCATTTCAACAGCTGTTAGTATGACAGTATCCGACTGTTGATAGATAAATATTTAGAAGTCCAACAAGAGTATCTATATTTGCTTCATAGACTACAATAAGGTCTTTGACAGAGTCCAACATGAAACATTAATCAAATGTCTTCAAGAAATAGGCTTAGATGGGAAAGACATAAGACTGATTAGAAATATATATTCAGAACAGACTGCATCACTAAGGTGTGTAAACAGCTAATCACAATACATAGAAATTGTATTGTGTGTTCATCCATCACAAGTGATGATGACAATTTTTACATCCACGTTTTAAAATTGAATTTGAATTATGGCCATGCATAATAGTTCGTAGATGGCTATTGAGCCCTATTCAAGCTGTAAATGTCCTTGGACAGTTCGGACATCGAATGACAACTGTAGATGGATTTTGGCATATCCGTCACTTTCTATTATATGTTTATCTATTAGCTAAACCCTTTATTGACTTTCAGCGTCAGGGGTAGAAGAGTTCTCTGGAGATGACCCTCTTGCATGCTGAGTATATTGTGGAATTTGTCGCCTTTTTTATTTCGGCAGTTCAACAAATGTTGTGGAACTCCATATGTCTGTAATTGTATCCATAATTGTGATTTATCCACTCTGTCAAACGCTTTATCATGGTCACCGAAAGCAAAATATAAATCTAGGTTATGTTCCGTCGCTCTTTCTGCAAGTTGTGCGAAGGTGAAGATTGCATCTGTACTGCTTTTATTTTTTTCGAAAGCCCATTTGCTTTCTATTGTATATATCATATGCAAACGTGCTGGCATTATCCATAATCCCTTGTCATGACCAGTTCCTTCCAAATGAATTAGAAAGAATGTAGAACTTTCCCTATACGCTTTGCAAAGTGATGATATGGTAGATGTTCCTGCCTAGAATCTTTGCTATGTTTATGGAGCGATCACGAGTATACATACATTTCAAGTGAATGACAGAAGACGCTCAAGTTAGAATAGACATCACTGTAGTTGATCACATTAAAAGAATAACAATTTGCATATAATCACAAGATTTCGAATATTAAACCAATTCAAAATGGTTCCCTGTTCAACATTGATATTTAGAAATCATCACGATCTTGTTAATGTACATTGAATCTTCAAGTTGACAACAACAAAAATAAAGATAATGATTAATTTATTTACAGGTATCAATATTTTTGTGGCATTTTTTCTTTTGTTGTTGTTGATGGAAGGCAATCTCCCACCATCAGCTGCCGAAGTGCCTCTCTTAGGTAAGTATAGTCCATATGTAATGATTATAATCTTGCATGAGTCTTAGCAAAGACGTTATGAGTCTTTCATACAGTCAAGACTAGCAAATATGTTACATATGTTTATCAGGGAAATAGTACCAGCTGAGATCTGTATTTGAAAATTCAAGAGATAACATTCTCATGTTATAGTTTATTCATGAGAACAAATATTCACCAGTTTTTTTGTCACATCATGAGAAGACTCAGTTTGGAATACGGTGTAAAACAGGCAAAGTGGAGGAAAAAGATACAGAAAATGGCAAATAAAGAAGATATTGAACAGTAAATTAAATGAGTGCTGAGAAATGAAGACAATCTATACGTTGTGTCCCTTGTTTGCCTTGTAGCGTCAGAAGTGGAAGAGTTCTCTGGAGATGGTCTTCTTGTGCGCTGTTTGTAAGCTTGTTCCTGTGTCTTCTTTGATTTCTGTGATCCATCCTTTACATGGTCTACCTCTGGCTTTATAGTCGTGATGTTTGTGTCATGGCCATATGTAGCATGCTGTCTGTTTGTAGTCTGGAATTTTGTGAAAACCACTTGATCTGGTGTCTTTTGATGTGTTCCAATATTGGTATTGTTTTGGTTATCTGTCAGGTGTTATCGCTTCTAAATGTTTCTCATAATGACACGCCGAGTAATTTTCGTAGACAAGTTATTTCTGCTGTCACTATTTTTCTTGTCATTGTCCAGGTTTGGCCCTCACAGCACAGTGATGGTTTAATAATAGTCTTTTTTTGTTAAAAATACGTGTCATCTGTTCTAGGATATGGTATGTTTTGTTGCATATATTTTTTATCTCTTTGCCGTTTTTCCCTTCACACGATATAATGCTTCCTAAGTAAATGAACTCATTTGCCTGTTTAAGGTGTTTATTATCGATGGAGATAGTGATATTTCTTTCTTTCTTTGCTATTGCCAATATTTCGGTCTTTTCAATACTAATCTTCATGTTGAATTTTTGACGTGTTGTGTGGAGTCTGTTCATATGTTCTTACAATTGTTCTTCTGAAGTCGCTATTAGTACTTGGTCGTCTGCAAAGAGTATTCGTTCAATTTGTCATTCATGTTATCTTCTTCGTTAGTACTTGCTAATTTACAGATGTGGTCGATATATGTTATATAAAGTAGAGAGGATAGGACACACCCCTGGTTAATTGATTGTATTTGGAACTTATTTGACACTCCAGTAATTGTTCTTACTTCAAATTGGCTATTAGTATAAATTTTCTGGTACTCCGTATATTGATAGTGATTCCAAAGTTGTTGTCTGTCTACTCTGTGTATTGGCCTTTTTCTTGGTTGACGAATGTGATGTATAATTCTAATAATATAAGTGTAAAGATCGTATCCGTACAGCTTCTGTTCTCACTGAAGCCAAATTGCGTGTTTTTAAGTTGTGGTTCAATGTATGATGGTAATATTTGCTATATTTTGTTAAAGAATATCCATCTGTGGCTTAGTAAAGATACCCCTCTGTATTTTGTGCAATCTCTCTTACTGCCTTTTTCCCAAATTGAAATGATTGTCGCGTTTCTTTAGTTTTTATGATGTTTTTGTTTCTTCTATATTACATTGAAAAGTCTGTGTAGCCAATTTTTTCTGCTCTCTCTTGCTGCTTTGATAAATTATGTTTGTATGTTATCAAATCCTGCTGCTTTGTTTATCGGTGCGTTTTTTATTGTATTTTCTATTTCAGTCAGTAGTATATTTGGTTCTAGGTTTGCTGTTGTAGTGTTTATTTGTTGTGTCTACTTCTCCTTCCTTTAGGTTCAACAGTTCTTTGAAGCATTATTGCCATCTTTCCATTATTTTGTTCTTCTTCTTCTTCAGCGTTCATTCTCAAACTCCTGTCGGATCTCTATTGCAGTAGGACAATGGCCCTATTAGATTTCCAGCAGGATATACTCCAGAGAATGGAAATGCGTTGTGTCGCCGTTTTATTTGCGCCAATGGCCGAACACATCCATCTTCGGCGGCATTATTTTGTTCAGTTCTTATAGTTCATTACCATTTTCGTCATTTACTATTTCTGCTGGTTCATATATATATATATATATATATATCTTCTTTATTTCTCATGTTCTTAATTTTCTTGTAGAACCTCTTTGTGCATTTTATAATCTGCGTTGAGCATGTCTCCATATTCTTTTCATGAATTTATTTTGGCAGTTTTAATAATTGTTTGTAATTTGTTTTTTCTGTCTTGTTTTTACTTGTTTTTTTTTTCTTTTGACATGAACTTCTTCATTCAACCATGTTGTTATTTTTGGTTTCTTTACACTGTTGTTCTTGTATCAGCATGATTCTCCTGCTGATTTTATGACAGCTTCTTTGAATACTGTCTATTCTTCTTTTGTTTTAGTATCTACTGTTTTTTTTCTGTTATTTTCTGTGTGTATTGCTCCAGTACCATGTCTTCGTTAAGTTTGTGTATTCTAATTTGTGTTGGCTTTCTATCTTTTTTGTTGTTTTTCTCTTTATCTACACACATGTTTGGTATGGCTCTTGCGTCTGTTATTTTCTTCTGTTGGCTCTTCTTGTTAATATAAAGTCTATCTGGCTTTTGCAGTTTAAATCGCTCCACTTGTACCAGGTGTGAACTTGGGATTCTCTTTGCTTGAGGAATGTGTTAGTTATAAATAATGATTCTTGATTAGAAACTAGCTTCACAGCACGTGTGGCATTCCAATAAGTGCTCCTTCCTCCGGTCAAGTAGCCATCTTAGTGTATTTAGACTCCGAGTCATGGTCAGGTGTTGAGTGCCTGATCTTCGTGGCCTTTCAAAAAATTACTTTTCCTTCCCTCTCCTCTAGACACTCCCATTTTTAACATTCTCTGTATGTTATCAGCTTCATCTTAAAATGAATTTATTACTGCCTTGATCAGGTCTGTTTTACCTCTTTTCAGCATTGCGCCATCTATCACCACATTGCCTGCCGATAAGTTGGTTCTCTCGTTTCCTCTGACCACAGCATGCACAGGGCAGTATATCCATGTAATGATATGGACAATTGAGTTGTTCAATAAGTAATAGTTATAAGTAAATTCAAGTAGGAAGCATGATGATAAATGAAAATAATAATTCTTACATTTGACGGGAATTGAACCAGGTCTGTTCTAGCAGCACCGAATCGCTTTGCAACACAAGTAAACAGGTTTTCCGTACATGACCAACCACATCCTCAAAAAAAAGAAAGATGTGGTCTCGTCAAGACTTTCAGCCTGTGTACTCAAGTCACTTAGAATAGACCAATCAAAACAAGGACTATGGCAACATCAACAAACATCCCGTAAGAAGTATTAAAGTATCCTCAGGAACACAATGATGATCCTCAGTATCATATTTTTTTTTGAGGATGTGGTTGGTCAAGTACGGAAAACCTGTTTACTAATGTTGCAAAGCAATTCGGTGCTGCTGGAAAGCTCTTTATCTTCAGAAAAGAAATTACTGAGTTTCGAGAACAAATGTCTTCGTAGGATAACTAACACCTATTGGAGTGAATTCAAATCAAATGATAAAATCAGAGAAGAGACACATCAAAATTTCATCACAGCTGTTATCATATAACGCTGTTGGTCCTACATCGGGCATGTCCTACGCGCAGAAATCAACAGAATACACCACAATCTCTTGAATGGATACTTACAGGCAAAAGAGCCAGGGGTAGACCAAAAGAAACACTAGGAAGAACAATACTTAGATAAAGTAAAACAACGAATATCCATATTATTCAAGAACTGCACATAATAGCTTTGAACAGACAGAGTTGTAGAGATCTGATCTCTGCCCTATGAGCTAACCAGCTCAAAAGGAAAATGAATGAATTTGGCTGAGCATGCGTTTAGTGCTGTCGCGAATTTGCAGTCTAAGAAAAGGAACCAATTACATATACCTGAGAGTGATGATTTACTACTGTCTTCAACGACAGTTGAACCAATATAAAAAAAAAACTTTAAAAAAATACATCAGACTCATCTTCACATTTATTTGTTATTTTTGCTGTTTTTTTTTAATTGTACAAATTCGAAATGAACAATTTTGTAATATATTTGATAGTGTTTTATTTATTACAATAAGATTCTTACTAATATAATGCAATCTCTGAATATGTATTCAGAATTTTCATATTTAAACCATTTTATGAAATTGTTCATAATGTTATTCGAGCATACACTTTACAATCTTTACATATGTGCTATGTTCCTTCAAAATCAGTATAGCAATAACTGTGTTCAAGATGAAGCACAATAGTGGCCACTTCTTTTTCAATGATTTAACAGCATAAGCGGCAGTGTATCATTAGTTGCTACTTACTTTGAAAATATCAAATGACTGCCAATAACTGTTATAGTGGAGAGCATTACAACATTTATGTCTCGCAAAGAGAGCAAGTGGCACGAAAAAGTTTGGGAACCTATGCTCTAAACAATTTACATATGGGTCTTCAGCAGGCTTCATGACATTGGAGAAATAGAGAGGGTAACGCCCAATCTCATTAGTTGCATCTTATCCCATGTATAATAGGTGGTAGTGTAACAATAATTTGCGCCCTTACCATGTCTCAATAGCACAAAGTATTGTCTTCGTCAAGTGAGGAATAAAGATGACAAGTGCTTATATGTGATTTTATCTAATTTACATTTTTAATTTCCTGCATGAATCTTCTTTCTGTTTCTACTATTTTCATTCTCAAACTCATGCAGATTGCAGTCTGGAGAATGGATTTCATTGTCTCTTGTTTTACAGTGTAGTTGTGAATTCTGCACCTTTGAGCTTGACACATCCAACTTCATAATGGTTTCTCTATCACTTTCAATGGTACAGTGCAAGTAGATAACACCACATAGTTGAGTTATTTCCCTTGTCTATGTTTGTAAATTTCATGTTTATCATTTAATAATTTAAAGATTAATCTATTTTAGTGTTTGGATTAGGATTATGGTTAGGATAGTTGTGATTTACATAACTAACTCTAAACCAAACACTAAATAAATAAATATTTCATTTATTAAATTATTAACATAAAATTTACAAATATAGACAATGGAAATAACTATATGGTGGCGTCTACTTGCACTCTACCCATTCACCCTCTACATTATGGGACAACGAATCATACCTCTAAAAACCTCATTACTCACCTCCTACAATAAGTAAGACAGGTCACAGTGTCACTATTCTCTGCCACCGTTTGGGCCACAGCGACATATGAGCAGCAGTCCTACATGAATCATATTTTATTTTATGGCTTTGGGAGAGAAGTCACAACTGGACTGATAGTCTTGAAACTATGAAGCTGTTCAACTTTGAACTTGTATAACTTAGATGATACAAATCTCGATTGTCATCTCTGAATTTGTCCTGATGATTCATGACTAAAATTTTAAGTCACTGATAAGACTATAGAGAAGTAATCAGCCTTTATCTTTGTCAGAAGAAATGTACACTAAAGACTCACTTACGAAACCCACTCTGCAGTGACAACGGCATTGCGCCTAAACCCACGTACAAGTAAAGAAGAATGTAACTCTTCTGATATAATGTGACGTAAAAGTACACACGGATGTAACTCCTATGATATAATGTGACGTAAAAGTACACACGGATGTAACTCCTATGATATAATAATTCTCTTCTTTCTGCAGGTTATTAAGTTTGAAGACTAGAATTACAAATCAATTGATTGATGATGTCTCTTAATGTTCTCTCTGATAGGCATATATCTAGGTCAGTTGAGCACCATACTTCTGCAATAAAGATGTTACTTTGATACTCCTTGCCTTCATTACATAGAACTATCATATTGTGTATAAGCACAACTGTTTAAATTTACAAATATTTATCTTTTGTGTGTTTGCTTATTCACACTTATGTCTAAGAAAGTTTAATGTAAATTACTTGCTATTGATATCTCTGAGTTTAATCGATATTGACCTTTTATTTTTGTTACAGGGACCTACTATTGTCTGAATATGATCCTTATTACATTGTCATCATTTCTCAATGCCTTTGTTGTTAATATGTCATTTTATGGTGCCCGGCGACCATTGCCCAGCTGTTTAAGATTGGTAGGTATTTACAATTTTCTATGTATTTGCACTGTATTTCTGGGAAGACATGGTAGCTTAGTGGTCAAGCCACAATGAAATAGGTACCAAGGTCTAAGCTTATGAATGAACAAGAAATGCGACCACTACTTTTGTAGTGGACTTGTGCTAATCTACTTTATCTAAATAGTGTTTATTAGTGTTTTTCTTTTAAGAAAACTACACATAGGCATTCTTGTAATATGAAAGACATCTGCCTGCCCCCCCCCCCCCCATTTGACCTGCTGTCTAATGAAATACCCACTTGCATCCTGACTTATGATTTATTGAAGGGGGGACTTAATGATTTATGTTAGTAAAACTCTCCCATGTTATGATGACAGCCCATTTAGACATTTCTGTCTTTGTCTACCTTTGTCTCTTCCCTTGATGTTTCTAGTGGTTACTAAATGTTCAAGATTTGAGGAAAATTAGTGTCACCAGAAAGGTAATGGTAAAGGCAGGTACCAAGGCAGCAACCAGCCATCGGCGATGACGATAACACTTCACGTACTAAGCGGTTTTTTGTCTGTGTCTCTTGATTTACCAATGGTTGGTTGGTTGGTTGCTGATCCAGCGGTCCATGGGCTCATGCTCTTTGACCCAATGCCATTGTGTGATATATGCATGTGTTTGTGAGTTGTTGTTTTGTTCCATATAATGTGTTCCATTTATCTGGCCCTGGGGGGAGAAGCATTTTCCTGATGTCATCCAGTGCTGGACATTCAAAAAGGTGGTGGTCAATAGTTTCATATGGATGAGTGCACAGCCGGCACCCTGGAGTGTGTTGTGGTTGTATTCTGTTCAGGTGATTGTTAAGCTGTACATGTTGTGTGCGCAGTCGGAATATGATACTCTGGTCTTTTCTTTCCAGGAGGTTGATATTGCCTTTAGGATTTGGGCTGGTCATATATTTATAGATTTCCCTCCCAGTGTTTCCCATGGCCCATCTGTTCATCCAATTTTCTTTGTTAACAGATTTCAGAATCATTTTAACTGTGTGCATTGTTGTTTCTGTATAAGGCTGTTCTTGTTCTGCTCCCCTCTTAGCTAGTCTGTCTGCCTTATCGTGGCCAGGAATCCACTGCATAACAATGTTGACATCATAAGATGTGAGCAGCTGGTTTGCATGGTGGAATATTTCAGCTAGCTTGGGTTTACAATGTCCATCACATTCCAATGCTTGGAGAGCAGACATAGAGTCTGTAAAAATAACAATGTTTTGGACTTTTGATGGGAAGGCATCAAATATGGTCTTCAGGTGGTACAAGGCAATTTCTAGTGCTGTTATTTCAGCTTCATAGTTAGAACATATCTCCCCACAGGCATCAAACAACTCATCAGATGTTTTGTCTTGATATTCTATATAGACACCATAACCTGCTTTGATGATGGCTTTGAAGGCAGACCCATCAGTATAGACATGAATCCATTGTTCTGGGTAGGTGTCTATTGTTTTTTGTGTTGCTTTCATAAGACTTACTGGGTCGGAACGTTTCGTTGCATTATCTCTTAACTGTGATTTGATTTCCGACAATTTAAAGCCTGCGTGTGGTAGTAAACATTTTTCTACTCTTTGCAGTTTTTGTCTCTTGTCTGGATGGTGATAACTGTCTTTTATTTCATTGACATGGCTCAGGACTGACTTTTGTTTTATTCTGGGGTTTGGTTCCCAGTTTTCTACAAGTTGTTTATTTGGGTGGTCTTTGTTCATTCCTTTGCTTCTTTCATAAGCCTCCATTGCAGCCATATCTCTCCGCATCTCAAGGGGTTCTACATTCGTATGTATTTCACATGCAGCCGTCGGTGTAGATCTCATTGCTCCACTAATAAGATGTAGGGCATTGTTCTGCACTCTGTCTAGGGATTCTACATTTGTTGTGGAACATGTTGTGAGGAGTGCACTGTTGTATTCTAAAGCAGAACGTATGTAACCAAGGTATAGTCCTCAAAGGGTATCCTTGTCTGATCCCCAAGATGTGCCAGTGAGTCTTTTCAGTAGTTGTAACCGTTTAAGTGCTTTATTTTTGATATTTTTTACATGCTTCTTGAGGGTGAGCTGCCGATCAAGCGTGATTCCAAGATATGTGGGGTGTTCTTCTCTTGGCAATTTCTGTGTATCCAACCATAGACTGATATTTTCTTTGGTTACCTTATGACTCTTGGTAAAGATGGTATAGACAGTTTTCTCACAGTTTATTTTTAGCTTCCATGTTTGACAGTATTCATGTAGTCTTTTTAAATCTCCATTTAGTCTTTTGGCAGCACTTTCAACATTCTCATGGCTCTGCCATATTGTTAAGTCATCAGCATAGAGAGCTTTTTTAGCTTTGATATGTTTGGTAAGTTCATTGATGTAAATGAGAAAGAGAGTGCAGCTTAAAGCAGAACCCTGTGGTAAGCCTTCCTTTAGAACTTCTTTAGATGAAATTGCATCATTTATCTTTGTCTGGATTGTTCTGTCAATGAGGAAGTATTTTATCCAGTTGTATAGCTTTCCACTAATTCCCATCTCAATCATCTTCATCAAAAGACCCTTTCTCCATACTCGATCATAAGCCTGTTGTAAGTCAAAGAAGATGGCTACAGTGTGTTTGTTATCCTGGAATCCATCATGGATTTTCTGTGTCAACCTAAATAGTTGGTCTTCTGTGCAACTGCCTTTTCTGAAGCCAGCATGTTCATGGCAGAGGATGTTTGAGCTCTCAAGGAACCAGTAAAGTCGTGCGTTAACCATTCTTTTTGCTAATTTCCCCAGTAGTTAGGGATATGGGGCGGTAGCTTTTGGGTTCATCTGGAGGTTTGTTACTTTTCAGGATGGGAAAGATGTGAGCATTTCTCCAATGTTTATGCAGTTTTCCATTTCTCCAGGTCATATTTATTAGCGTAAGGAGTACTTCTTTCCCTGATGTGCTCATGTGTGTAAACATTTCATTATAAATTTTATCTGGTCCAGGAGACTTTCTTGGCTTTAATTTCTTCAGCCCTTGTAGGAGTTCCTGCATACTGAAGTCATCATCAAATATGGTTGAGCCAGAGGTTTGGACTTTTTCTTGCTGCTTCAGTAGGTACAGACACTTCTTGTCAGCCTCGGACAGCTTCCCTACTCTGTTCACACTGGCAAAAAAGTGGTTAAAGTGGTCTGCCTTTTTCTGATCTGTGGTGATTGTTCTGTTTCCATCTATCACATGTTTATCGTTTGTTCTTCTTCTTTTCCCAGACAAATTATTGATCAGCCCCGAAGCCTTTCTGCCATTTTTCCTTAGATCTAAATTTGCGCATGTTTTTGCCCATTTATCATGTTTGGCCTTCTTCACTATTAGTTTTACTTTTGCACATGTTTTATTGTACATGATTTTTGCTTCTTGTGAAGGTGAGATCTCAAGGGCTTCTCTTGTTTTTTTTCTATTGAGGATTCCAGCTTGCATTTCTTTGTTGTAGAATGGTTTGTATGATTTCCTACTGCCCCTTGGGATGCTTTGTGATGCTGAATTGAGGATAGCTTTTGTCACCTCTGCAGTAAATGTTTCTATGTCATTGCTTTTGATTTTACCTAGCAGGAAATCAGATGTTTCTTGGAATAGTTTCCAATCTGCCTTGCCAAAATTCCAGCGAGGTTTCTGTTTGAAATATGCTTTGTTGAGTGTAGTTATGGTGGTGAGGATTGGTCTGTGGTAACTTCCAATGTCATCAAGTATTTCTATGGAGCATGCGTCTATTATATCAGATGAACAGATAGTCAAGTCAGGTCAACTGAGAGATTGATGGCTCCTGTGCAAAAGTGTTGGTACAGACTTTGCATCTTGAAGGACAGACAGGTTTGTTGTTTCACAGAGTTCTTCTATATATCTTCCTGTCTTATTGTGGTTCTGGTAACCCCAATAGGGTGAGTGACCATTAAAGTCACCAGCAAGTATTGTTTTGATAAATTGTGTTGTATGGATTTCCAGTAAATTGCATGTTGTCTGAGGTTGGCTGTATATGTTGTAGATTGTGTATTTTCCTCCAGTGTGCCAGATGGTCACCTTCTGCATGTCTGTGGGATTGGCTGTTAGTTGGGTGACTTGTCCCTGAATGTCATTCCTGATATAAGTAATTATGCCACAGCAGTTGGTACACTTACAGGCATAGCTGGTATATCCTGACAGATATGGGTCAGTGTCTTTGTGTATAGTCTCCTGTAAGAGGGCCACATGTATCTTATGAGCATGTAGTAAATTAGCGAGCTCTAGTGTTTTGTTTCTTATTCCATAGATGTTCAGTTGTAGAATATTAAGTGAAGACTTTGTTTTATGAAAATCTTGGCTCTGCTGGTTCTCCCTCCGAGGTTTTCTTGGTTTAATGTTTTGGTGCTTGTGCAGGTGCTGTTGCTGTGTTGTGTATTGTGCATGTCTGTGCTGATGTTTTGGATGCGTTCCAGTAGTTAATTTCTCAGAAAGAGCAGCCTGGTTACCCACTGCCTGCCGCGGACCTTGATAGCCGAGGCGACGTCCGATCTCGTTTGTAATTAGTTGTTTTGTACTGGCATTATATTGCTGGGGAGTCTGTGGATTTTCGTCCCACCCCGAACCAGAGCCAGAGAAAAACTATCACACTACTAGGAAGGAAGGTTTCAACCTATGAACTGCTCCGAGCCACTGCAGCCAAGATAGGGTGCACTGTGCTCATTCCCCGCCACCAATTGACTACTGGTTATGCCGAACTTCTCTATTGCTCCAGGCATGCAACCAAATGTTCAAGTCAAAAGGATCGTCACGTCCTGAGTCAGTGTGCCTCTATGATGGACCTCAGCCATAGGAAAAACAGTGCTGTCAGTTTCCTCCTCCCCACTGTTGCGCAGCAAATCTCTAGCTCTCTCCAACCACAGAGACAAATAAAGAAAAAGAATACAATATGGCATAAAATACATTGTAACAAAAAATTAAAATTATGAGAGGCATAATTGTATAGATGACATGCCATGAAGCTTCTATAATAGATAACCTCAATATAACGGCATGTCATCTACTTAGGTTTTTCTGTTGCATGGGTGGTTTGTCTAATGGGCCATTGGTGAGACCCACAGACGCAAACCATGCGAATGATTTACCAATCAAATATATATAGTAGGCCTATGCTAAGAATATACACTTTGATAGTTTGGACTAAAGCACATCTTTTTTAGGGAAGAAGATTTAACAAATTCGTAGAATGGGTCTGATAAAGTTCTGAGGCGAATTGGTATCAGCTGGACAATAAAGTTATAAATCCTCAGTGTTAGGGTACACCCTAGCATAGTAAAGATGTGAGGGCTGATGCAACACAGAGCAATGAGTAGAAAAATACAAAGATATGTAAGAAGTTTTGCAGCAGTATACAAAACACACTAACGACATCAACAGAAATCGAAACACCAGGACTCAGTTATAATAGTCAATAACAATTGTCTCATACCAGTTGACAGATTCACTTAGTATGGTAGCTTTCTCTCCGTGATTAATGGCATTGATTATTACAAAATTAAGTCTCAATACCTTAGTACATGCCTGTAAGACCTGGACAGTGTACAGCAGACACATAGGAGTGTTAAATCACTTTCCCACATGTTGTATTCACAATATTCTCAAGATAAAGTACTTGATACTGCAGTCATCGGTACAGTCAATGTCCCAAGCATTCATACAATGCTGAAGAAGGCCTAACTTAGATGGGCTGAACATGCTGTGCTCATGCCTAATAAATAAATCCCAAAACAGTTGATGTATGATGGTCTCCTGAAGGTAACATGACTCGCCTGGTGGACAGAATAAATATTTCACAGACTCTCTCAAAGTGTCTCTAAAGAGTTTCACCATTGACATCTCATCCGGAAGTCTGTCGCACAGAATCGACCAGTGTAGTGCAGCAACATCAGCAAAGGTGTTTGCATTGCCAAGACGCATCAAATTTCAGAGGCACAGAGAAAATATGATGCCCGAAAGGACAATAAAAAACACACAGATGCCCAATTCTCATCATATGTGTCCGAAATGTGGCAGGGGATTCTATCTATGACAGGATTGAAATTTTCATTCATCTCCGCACACACCAGAGAGATGTAACAATGCTTCAGTCATCTCCGCACACACCAGAGAGATGTAACAATGCTTCAGTCATCTCCGCACACACCAGAGAGATGTAACAATGCTTCAGTCATCTCCGCACACACCAGAGAGATGTAACAATGCTTCAGTCATCAAAACAGGGGATTCTTTCTATGCTAGGATTGAAATTTTCATTCATCTCCGCACACACCAGAGAGATGTGACAATGCTTCAGTCATCTCCGCACACACCAGAGAGATGTAACAATGCTTCAGTCATCTCCGCACACACCAGAGAGATGTAACAATGCTTCAGTCATCTCTGCACACACCAGAGAGATGTAACAATGCTTCAGTCATCTCTGCACACACCAGAGAGATGTAACAATGCTTCAGTCATCTCTGCACACACCAGAGAGATGTAACAATGCTTCAGTCATCTCCGCACACACCAGAGAGATGTAACAATGCTTCAGTCATCTCCGCACACACCAGAGAGATGTAACAATGCTTCAGTCATCAAAACAGGGGATTCTTTCTATGCTAGGATTGAAATTTTCATTCATCTCCGCACACACCAGAGAGATGTGACAATGCTTCAGTCATCTCCGCACACACCAGAGAGATGTAACAATGCTTCAGTCATCTCCGCACACACCAGAGAGATGTAACAATGCTTCAGTCATCTCCGCACACACCAGAGAGATGTAACAATGCTTTAGTCATCTCTGCACACACCAGAGAGATGTAACAATGCTTCAGTCATCTCTGCACACACCAGAGAGATGTGACAATGAAAGTCTGAAATTGGTGTCTTCATCACCGGCAGATGAATGATTATTATTATTAATTCTATATTATTGTGACATGCTGGTCTCAGATTATATTTTATTACAACATGGAGACCTTGGATTATATGATGTGTGATCAAATGAAACCTATTCCATTACAAGATTATGGAAGTCTCATCGGTGGTTGGGTTATAATTAAATAAAACAGTTATTAGGAAACAGCAATGCACCTGGAGTCATCAGATGTCACAATGGGAATTTCGAAAAGAAAAAAAACATATTTGAGGATTCCAGGACTATAAAAAAGAGGTACACAACAAAGAAAATGGAAGCAAGACATCAAGGAACATCTAAACTATGATCTGAACTCACAAAAGCAGGAATGTTAGCTCATGATTGACAGGACTTTCATAAGACTGCGATGACTTCTACATACTGTCCATGATGATGGTAACACAGGAGATCTTAGATTATATCATTCGATCTTCTTTTTTTGTTCACTTTAAAATGTTTTTATCTGAAGTGTTGCCTCTTCTAAAAGAAAACTGACTGTGGTTTTAATTCGTACAGAGGTCCGTAGAGTTCTTATTCCCACTGTTGTTTTTTGGAGGTCAGTATGCTTTCTTCATCATTTTATCTATCTATCTATAAACCTATAATGCACCAGGGATGTGGTACTACAATGGATTCATCAACACACAGTCATCTGGCAATTTCTATCTTCAGCAATGTGGATGAATGAGGAAAAATATTATCTTGCCCAGTCCTTTATATTTTCTGTCCATGCTTTTATTTGACCTCCTTTGCTTCTTCCACCTTCAATGGTTCTCTGCAGTATTGTTTTTGACAAGAAATCTTGTCGACATACATGTCCAAAGAGTGTACGCTTACTTTGTTGCCAATTTTGTATACATTATGTTCAGTTTGGAGAAATAGAATAACAACATGTTTTTGTCTGATCATAATTTGATAGTCATTGTGGATTGGCAATCTAATTGCTTTGATCATCCGTTTCTTTTGATGGTAAGTTGTTGGCACATCTGTTTGATCATCCGTTTCTTTTGATGGTAAGTTGTTGGCACATCTGTTTGATCATCCGTTTCTTTTGATGGTAAGTTGTTGGCACATCTGTTTGATCATCCGTTTCTTTTGATGGTAAGTTGTTGGCACATCTGTTTGATCATCCGTTTCTTTTGATGGTAAGTTGTTGGCACATCTGTTTGATCATCCGTTTCTTTTGATGGTAAGTTGTTGGCACATCTGTTTGATCATCAACAGCACCCTCTTTGGCCAGACAATCTGTTTCCTGGTTTCCAGGTGTTTCACAGTGCAACCAACGGTATCCACCATATGGCTACTTTGTGCTGACTGCTTATTTCGGTTAACAATATTTAAAGGTCTAGTAGTTTTCTGGACTGTAGCACTTAAAGTGCTCATATTGCATTTGTCAGGTATACTACAGTTAGTTAGTTAGTTAGTTAGTCGTCGGATCATCATCACTGCAAACTGGACACATCCATAGTTGCTCCGATCTCTCCTTGAGTGTATCCGCCATCACACTTCTGCTGACAGTACCGGTCCAATGCTGGTTGACCATCATTCTTCTGCGCCCTCCAAAATGTTCACCTCTAGCAACACCGCATCTCAATCCCTGATCTTTAATCCTAGCCATTGAAAAGGAATCATCATCCACATTCGTCTCACTCTTGCGTGTTATATCTCTTAAGGAGTTCAAAACGTCAGCGCGATCCATTGCCCCATCGCCCTTTGCCACAATCGCACACGATGCCAGTTGATCCGCTCTTTCATTGCCTCGAACGCCCACATGTCCCGGCACGAAAATAAATGTAACCGCCTTCAAGCTTGCATTTCTCAAGGCCTCAATCCACTGTTCGCGAACAAGACCCACTTGTACCTTCTTAATCATACTCATAGAGTCACTCAAGATGCAGACCTGCGTTAATTTCTGTGAGCCACTCAAATGCCTTGGTCACCGCCATAGTCTCCATGGTCATACTACTCATAGTGACCGCAAAGGCACCACTTTCCTCCTTGATCGTTTTACCTGTGCACTGAGCTGTAAAGGCCCAAGCACTGCGAACATGCCTAATTACAGATCCATCAGTGTATATAATCACATCCCCCTCTTTGGTATTCTCACTGATTAAAGCCTGCACTTCTTTCTCCACAGCTGTGGGACACCATTCTCTGCATTCCCTGCTAAGTGATATTACTACTCTCAAACAAGTTTCGAAATCTGTGGGTAGACCTATCCATTCCGCACCAACTGCCACATCCTGTAATCGGCACACGCTTTGTATTACATCTTCAGCACGTCCCATCCACGACCTTCCTCTCTTGAGTCTGCTGCCTTTAACTTTCTGTATTTCGGAATGCAACGGGTGTTCCTTATCTGCATGTATTTGAAGGTACGTCCATGCATGGCAATACTGTAATCTATGCTCAGCTGTTGGGCAGTCAAGTAGGTATCGCATAGCTCTTGTCGATGTGTCTCTTGAAGAGAGGTATACTACAGGCTTTGGGTCAAGATTTGTGTTGCACAATTTCTTTGTTTGGATTTCATTGCATGGATTTCTGAATCATAATTATGATAGAATCTCCTAGTTCATACTTTGATTGTATCTTTAACATTGTTTTAGTACTCTATGATTCTCCATTCTTCACTGCTGTGCGGACTCATCCGTATATACTCTAATCTATATGACCTATGGATATTCATCATCCAGGAGTCTGAGAATGACTGTCTTACATTGCACACTGTTCTGTTCATTCTAGTTGAATGTGAACATCAATATTGTCGCTCTTACTCATTGTATTTTGTTGTGGATGTGTTCTTGACAAAGACCTTTTGGTTAAAACATTGATTTGTGTGTATTATGTGTGTTTCTAATGATTAGCAAAGGTCCATTACCATGTTCCAATTAATGCTTGAGCAACCCCATTTTTTCACATAGCAAGAACATCTTCAACACATTATATTTGATAATGTCTTCTCAATGCATAGTAAAATTATAAACTAGTGGAGTTTTCATTTTAAAAGACTGGAACACATAGGGCCTATAACAGAATGAATTGTTTATAGTTCATTTGAATCTAAATTAACAAATCGTGTATAGAAGTTGTAGTTCATATGCCTGACATTAATTTTTTATTTTTCTTCTCTTCACTATATTTTCTTGTATCAGATCTTTGAATATTGACTTGTTTCCTTCTGTTCTTATAGGTGATGTTTGAATTTTTTGCCAAAATCCTGTTCATGGACAATTTGGTGAGCCCATTTAGAGACAAAACCATATCTGAGCTGACTTCACGTCTAGTTGGAGATCGCATGCCTTTTCTGGGAATGCCACTCAACGGGGACAAGAGCAGTAAATGGGTCAGGGGTGATGCTAAACGTTCATCTGGAGAGTCACTTTTGTTGCATGCTAACCAGGCAGATCAAGACTTACAATTAACAGAGCTCCGCAACATCAGCAGCAGTCTGATTGAGCTATTGGACTTTTTAAAAGCATATAAAACACGAGTGGCTGAAAAGGACAGAAAAGAGCGTGTGGCTAGAGAATGGAAAGCTGTCAGCCTTATATTTGATCGCATATTTTTCATAATTTATTTCACTATCATTTTAACCTCACTGTGTGTCGTTTTGCCCATCATTACCAATCCAGAAGTTGACTATGATACAGATGATACAAATAGTACAGAATAACACCATAAAAAATGATTTCTGCATTGTCATTTGTTAGAAATTGTTTTCATATTTTTTTTATGAAATGTAATTAAAAGACGTTTAAAGTGTTTGTGTTCTTGTCATTTGAGAAAATATTTTGTAAACAGTATGTGATACTCAGAATGAAAAGATATATTTCTTTTCATTATCATGTAATTAATTGAATGAGTTTATAACAGTCAATTTTGACCTGTATGATGAAAGATATATTCAGAAAACAATGTCTTTAATTGCGCTTGAATTGTATGCATCAGTGTCAGTGTATGTCAGAAATATTTATTAGTTACCTCAATTTGTGATTTTATGCATTTGTCTCAGCAAATTGTTCAAATGTATGTCGAACTTCCTGCATTAAATATGTATATGAAAACATATACTTTGCACAGACCATGTATAAATTAACAGGATTAGCAAATGAAAGACAATTATGGTTGCTAATATGATATTTATTAAATGTGGCCAATGTTTTTCTGCTCACTATAGAAATTGCAAGATACAGAGTTTTATTATTCATTTCTTATTTCTGAAGAAGTGTTCTTTTGTTGAATCATTATGACTCTTGAAACCTGCTTAGAAAAATCCATGCATTCTGTTATCTCATTCGATCCCTATAAAACGTACTGGTATGTGGCGAAAATGAGCAATGATTGCTGCTTCAATGTACAGGTATGTCCTGAATATCACACAACTGTGCTATATGCTGAGTTAAGGATATATGCTCTGCAGATTTGTCTTCTGGAATGAAAAATCTGGCTATTTGACCTTAGCAGATGTTATTTTTCTTTGCAGCGAGTGTTTAATGAGACTTTTAAACACAGTGTGTACCTATTTTTCCAAGTTATAATCTGCTGGCTGGCTGTATATGTATACAAATGCTTGGTTGTTGCTCTCTTAACTTCGGTGAAAGTACAGAATAGTTCTCCGCTGTGCTATAAATAGCACACTGTTGACAATTTTAACGATCCAACGTCATGGATTCCCGTGTAACACCAATCAAAATAATGGCTGCCATGACGTCACATCCGACAATCACTTGAGTTCAACTCTAGACACAGACGAACTTATGCATAATCTGTGTTTTTTTTTTCAATTTACACATTTTTTACAATTTCCTATTATTTGTGGTGAGCGATCAGTATTTCTGCCCGCTACACACGGAGCGAGGTGTGCGCACACATTAGAAATATTATTTCTAATCCTAACCTTACTTGTAAGCTTGCAAAATCACACAACAAAGGTCAGAAAACACATCGAAACTAGAGCAAAGGTCACAGCGGAGAACTATAATGTTCTTCAGCCCTTAACTTCTACTTGACAAACTTCACTGTTTGTTTTATATTTGTCCACCTGTGGTGATGTTTACTTTGAACTACAATTTGTTACAATATATACTCAAGGAAAGTTAGATAACAATTAAGGATATTTGATCTAGACTAGACCTTCACTACATGTTCGTCAAAGGTAAATAAAACCACACAGTAGATTTAATAAATATACTCAATAGCCATCCTAATAGATGAAATTCCAGGTTCGAACAAAATAAAATAAGTATGTCCCATAAATCTTCCAGGTAATGTATGTCCCTTCATAATTGTCAGAAATGAAAATATGTTGGTACAAATGTGGACAGGTCAGGTCCATAACATTTTCCATTATGCTGGCTAGGCTAGACCTGTGACCTAAATATAGCTATATGTAGGGGAATGAGAACTATGTTGTGTCAAAGCGGTTTTAATTATGTCAAGTTATAACTTATTTTCAAATGTGCTGTATCTTTGAACTGCTGAACTAAATTTGATGTTTTTACCTTCTCAATCATTTCATTATTACTAATAATTTACCCATTTGTATTGGTTCATCATATTTCAGCAAGGATCAACATGCTTGGAATTTGATTAGAATTTAGAATCATTGCCATCAATAAGTCAACATAGGTGTACTATGTTTTCTATGTTTTAAACAACTAATAGACATGAGGTTTAGGGCAAGGATATATATATCATGTCTAGAAAACAGAAGAAAATCCTATAAACTCAATCCTAATAGTGTTCACATTGTTCATAGGGTAGGTGGGGGGTAAAGATCAGCATGAGACACAAATCTGCAGCAGATATATTTCTAATATATTGGTTTCTCTATGCCACACGTGAATATGTCAGACACCAACATTCCTATCTTTAACAAAACAGATTTTGATAATTCTAAGTTAAGTCTCTTTTCAACAGAGGGAAAACATTTTTTTTCACAGTTTAATATCAAATGGTTTTTAACTTCTCACTCTCTATCTGCTGTTATCATTACTGTCAATATTTGTTTTAATGTTTGAACTTAAATATACGAATCTTTGCCCTGTGTGCATTCCTGCATCACACTACCATATATATATATATATATATATATATATATATATATATATATATAGTTGTTAAGTTCTTAAGCACATTACCTTGTTAAGTTACTTTGTTATGTCATAGGGATTCCTGATAGTCGCTAACAATGTGATTATAAGTAATAATCTGCACAATTAGTGGGGAAACAGTCTGCATTCCAAACGTATGAGGAATCATTCTTCAGTCAGGCTGATGTCATGAGGAAATTGCCAAAGTGAATCCAGAGCTGAGAGAGATTGATATATATGACTTTGACAATCATCGAATGTTGAACAAATATGTTTATTAAAAAAATTATGTTAGCATTATGGCTAAGTTCCTAGTAATATAAGTCATGTACTCATTTCCTAAGATGGAGGTTTGAACCTACCTTCCACCTTATATATGGCCTTGGGTCTATTTAATGAATTAACTCTTTCAGGACAGAGTTATTCCTGGGGTTAGAACTTAATTAATTTTAGGCTAAATTTTTGAACTGCAATATGATTTAGGTGCAAGCTTCCTGAAGACAAATTATTAGCTATGGAAGGTCATATAAGTAATCAAAAGAAAGATAATTGAATGTGGAATCCATACACAATATAAAAATATAGAAATTGTAACAATAAAATTAAAAAATTACACCACATACAGATTAATAGATTTCTGTTAGATAAACAGAAATATTTGGACATGCATTTTATTCTACTCACCTTCAATTTTACTTGAAATACTGCTATCCAATCTTACTAAAGTAAATGCCTTAAATGTCCATTTCCTGATCATAATTAGTTTATTTGAAGTGTCATGTGACATATTCCTTCCAGAACGTTGTCTTCCCAATGAACTCTCTGAACCTCTCTCTGTCTTGGGTGATGCAGCTTACATTTTCCAGTGGTGTATTCATGTTATCTTTAATGCCGTCAGTCCATCATTTTCTTGAACTGCCTTTTCTCCTCCTCCCAGGTACTCGTCCCTCCTTTATTTGTCTTTTGTCTTTCTAAACAGTTGTGAATCTTTATATGACCAAACAGGTGTAGTTTTCTTATTGTTATTGTGTTTAGTAACCAAAACTCTGGAATCTTCAGTGTGATTATAATATCTGAGTTTCTCATTTTTTCCTTCCATGATATTCTAAGTATCTTATTTACATTGATATCCATGATGTTGAATGAATGACTTATTACTGCTCACCAACAATTTTCTATGAATATTATACTAATGCTACACCACAATCCTAGAGAAAAAGCTAGATTAATCCATTGGAAATTTCTAGGCACAATATTTCCATAGATTGCCATTTTTTCTGGAAGGAACAACTGTTAATCGAGCACCATAAAGAGAACACATTCATTAAGTAAATCTATCAATTGCCTAGTGTTTTATGCCATTTTTTATGTTTCATGATAAATTTCAGAACTGAACAAAATATTGTCAAACTTTCTGAAATATTCCCAAGTATTGGATATTCAAAGTTGATCTTTATTCCACTCAATATTATCATTAGGCCTAACTCTATTTTCTGTATAACATAGTACTATATTATCATTGCTGTCACTAGGCCTATCTGAATCTTCAAAAACAATAGCAGTGGGAACAGTTTTATAATTTTTTAGCTATTTTTCCCTTACAAATAATATTTATTCTCCCATTTTCAACAAGTCTGTAATTTCCACTGTCAAAATAAAAAACACTGTTGTTTTTCGACACATCACTTGAAATAATATCTCCAATTATAAAACTCTCAAATAGGGTCTATATATAATATATTCTCAAAGAATAATAAAGCCCAATGTTTGCTAAATCTGTGAGCTCTCTTACTAGTAGAAGATGAAACCATTTTGCTAATTTCAGAAGAGTTGAACCTACCTTTTTCGAATTTTAATTTAAAATAAATGTCACACTGTGTCTAATCACACAGTGTCATGAGGGTTTCATTTTGTTAGCCAGATTTCTAAAGTTTAAACAGCTAAATAACTTAATACTAATTCATTTAGGATCAAAATCAAGCATATTTAGATGGCATATCTAGAAGATCGAATAATCATGGATTAAATGCAATGAAATGAAAAATTACGGGTGAAAAGGTGATAATGCAATCAATCATGTTTTCTGTACTATTTACCACTGGTACAACTAAAATATATATGTACAATTGAAATAACAAGAATTCCAGTGTGATCTTATGGTGCAAGAAATATTGAATTTGCAAGAAAAATGGTAGTTTCATCAATTTTGATTGAAAAAAAATGGCCTTCTCTATAGTTTATAATGCCTAATTACAATAGAAGATTGCATAAAATACAAATGTAAAGTTTTAAAGGTAACAAATCCATTTTCCAAAGGGCCTATCAACATCAATGATTTACAAATTATTATAAACAATATCCAATTAACTTTTTATGTTGGCATTCCAGCTTTAAATACACAAAAATTAAAACAGATTGTGATTATTAAAAAACTTTTGACAAAATTAATATCAATAACCAGGAATACATTGCTGTGTATGAATTTAAATTTCTTGAGGGCATTTTTACAAACAACGGAAGAATGAACAGAGAGGTCAAGGCAATAATTCAGAAAACCAACTATGTAAATTATGAACTTACACCCATCTTGAAACACATCTATCCTGGTGGAAACAAGCACATCATAAATTCAATCTTCATACTAACATTGTATTATCAATGTCAAACATGGACACTTACTAAATAATGAGAGAAAGCTTACTATGTATGAAATGAAATGAGAAAAGCAGAAAATACAACATGAAGAAATCATGTGAGGAATACAGATATAGACATGTTTCAAGTGAACGAAAGAAGAAGAATGTGAGGAATGAAGAGATTACAAAAACTGTTGGAGCAATGTAGGTCTTTATGGTGTAATATATTGAAAGATAGACTGAAATTGTTCATCTACTTATTGAGAATGAACCCATATTGGCCAGTTGAAGGGGTATACAACAGGAAAATGGAAACAGCATGATAAAAAGGAAGACCAAGAAGAAGGTGGATTGAAGGAGCTACCAACATTATGATGCATCGCAATATTACTGCATACTAAGAAACATATCAAGCAACCAAATATAGCCAGAAAAATGATTGTAATTCAATCCTGCTACACCTTACATCAAAAGACAAAAAGATAGATAGATGCATTTCTAAAATTTCTCTATAAAAAACTTTTCAAAATTCACAATTAGGCCTATATTTATTATTCATTGTTTGTACTGCATATAGCAAATTTCGGTTATTACATAGGCCTACATATTTCTTTGATCCTGACGAAGTTTTTATAACTGAATTTAACTTGTCAATGAGAAAGGTAAAAATCAAAGGGGCAAATAGGCTACATATTAATGAAAACAAATAAAAATTATTGATCTTTCACAAAATTCAGTTGTAGCTAAATGAGTAAAAATAAAAAGATTTTAAAATAATTTTTGGATCAATATTTTCGAGGTTTAAGCTCCATGTTCCTTGATCCTCTCAACTGACTAAACCACTTCTAACTTATCCATTAGTATCGCAATAGATAGGCCTATTTGTATAATTTGTCATCAGCTTGTATATTTAACAATCTATAGGCATATATTTCTTCAATTTCCACAACCGTCTTAACCACTTGGTGAGCTGGACTAGTTGATAAGTTTCCAGCTTCTATATTTGTTCCAACTGTTATGATTGTGAAGATTCTACTGAAAATTATTTTGAATATCATGGAATTAATTTTTGACAGAGTTAACTGATTCAGCACGTAATTATTTTAGAGTTTGAACACATTAATTTTTTTAGCTTAAAAAATATTACACATATACGCTAGTAAAAAAAGAATTTCAGTGTCTAAAAATTGTTGAACTATATCATATATGTCAAATTACAGGGAATTGGATGAACTATAAGATATTCATGACTGGCATATAAAAAGCTATGTATTGCAAAAGTTGTATAAAATAATATAGACATGCATATAATTAAAATGTAAAATTAGATGACACAAAAATTTCACCTATGTGGAACCACAGACCACAATACTTTTGACAGAGCATTCTAAATAACCATAATTTGTTGGTAATCCACTTCTGGATACATAACATTTTACAAAATTGATATTTGTTTATCGGTTTGTGAATTGTTCCCAAACTCGTATCATGGCCTTCCACTAAGAAATATTAGAATATTGCAGATATAGGTTAGTCAAAATGAAATTTAAACATGATTAAAGTAAGATGTGTTATATGTCTATTCAAATAAAAGTGGAAGGACTTTATAGATATGTAGACTGTTATAGCAAATGTATGTTAATGTTAAATTTAAAGAAAGAAATATTCGCACGCACAAAAGAAAAATATGAAAATGCGAGAAAATAAATTTCACTTACCAAGGATCCGCTTCAGCAATAACTGTCCTAGAACTTTCCTTTTCCTTTCATCATATATGTAATCCAATTTCGAAAACACAATAACTTTTAAATGCTAACTGGATTTATAGGTTTTTAGTTATTCACAAATCAGCAATGTGACCCCCAGTTTAAATAATATAAATAGAAAATGTAAATAGTTAAAATAGTGTTCACATGCTACACATCCATAATGTTTATGCAAATATATACAAGATCCCAGATAGCAAAAATAGAAATGTTATATTAGTAAAAGTAAAATAAAAACTGTGTTAGGAGAATAATTACAAACACACAAGTACCCAGGTACATGATGCATCTATTATATGCTGTTATACAGCTTGAAACAGTACTTAGGACAGAGAGCAGGATTTGAAGAGCAACCTTCACAAATAAATTGGCTTCTAGACTTTTTACACTGAACACAATATTTTTGATGTCCAGTATATGTAATAATATGGGTGGTTCCTTGTAGTCTCTCTACTTGATGTGAGATTCTTGGTCTTCCACGTACAACAAGAGAGGATCCAAGTCGTACATTGTCTGGTGTTAAAATAGCCGCTGCTCTGTTCAAGTCATCAATAAGGGATATTTTAAAATCAAGCATGTTGGTTTTCGTTTTTTCTTTCCTTGTAAGGCTATATAAAATTAAAGCATTTGCCTGGCAAATCTCAAGCATCCAGTGAAAGATTTGTTTCCACCATTTATACGTCTTGCGGTTGAAATTGCCATAGTATGTTAACATTTGGTCGACTCTGTCACACCCATTCATGGACTGGTTGTAGTCATGGATAACTTTTTACTTTGTTTTCTGTGTGTTTCTTCTTCCAACAACAGTAATGCTTTCAATTGAAGCCTTAGAAGATATTATAAAAACAGGATTTTTTGCCTTTTTGTCCTTCCATGCTGTGACTAGAATGGAGTTGTTGTCGTCCAAATAGCTCTTTGTTTGCAACAGATTCAATTTTAATGCTTTTATTTCCAGGGGAAAATTTTTCCTATTTTTGTTTAAGGTTCCTGTGTAATAGGTTTTCTTGGAAAGCAAATAAGTTATAAACTTGTGGGTTGTATAGTATCGGTCAGCAAATATATGGTGACCGGTACATAGCAGAGACAGGAGCGTTTGAAAAACTTTGACCGCCATTCCTCCATCAAGATCTGCCTCTGGATCATAAGATGTTTTACTACCAAAATATGGTAGCAAATTAACCACATAACCAGTTGTAGAATCACAAAGTCCAAATACTTTTATATGATATTTGTGGGGTTTGGTGCCATTATATTTCTTATATTGCCACCGGCCGGTGAAACCAACAACCATTTTATCTAGTGACAAATTTTCATACCGATAAAATGCTTTTTGAAAATTGGACAATAGTAAATTCATAAAAGGCTCTATCTTTGCTTTATTTTCTGAAAGAGGTTTAGAACAGTGCAACATTGTATGATAGATGCTCAGAAATCTGTCACGAGTAAACATTGAAGGAAAATTTTTTGTGTCAAATACTGGAATTGTTGACCAATAGTGCCTGACACTTGGATGACGATTGATGCCCATTCCAATCAGAACTGACAGAAATTTTGTCATTTCATACATTGTTATTGGTGTCCATTGGGAAAAAACAGATCTCTTTTTAGATGGATTGTTGATCATGCATTTGTGTTCAGCAAATGAGTTTATAGAGTTAATGAGTAACTCTAAAACATCATTTGTAAGAAGAGTCTTCAGGCAGTCAAGTGGTGTTGATCTTTCATTAAGATCAGCATTGACACCGGGTGTATGCCGTGGCAAAAATCTAAAATTATTATTAGTGAAACCTTCACTGACCTCTCTCCACATACATTTAGGAGGTTCTGCCTCAATTCTTCTTCTTTTCACAGAGGAACTACGTGGACCTGGTTGAGGAGACGCCCCCTTTTGAGCAGGATCTGAAACGGTATCTACTTCATCAGAATTGTTATCTAATCTATCAAAATCAAAACTTGCATCTTCTATGAATTCTTCATCAGAAGTACTATCAATGTCACTTTCATTGTCCCAATCAACTGCACTTTCTAGCCATTCTCGGGCTTGTACAGCACTCATACGTACAGAACGTGCTGATGACAAACCTTGGCCATTTTCTATGTTGCTTGCCATTATGAGAATTATAAACACGATAAATAAACTAATTTATAACAAATAACTTCGATGTACAAATATGCCACGCTCGTCTTATTTGACAAAGATAAGTGTTTACTTCCTGTAGGAAGTAGTTCTAGTTAGTTTAGGTTACTCTAAATTTCTAAACAAGACAAAATATTTCATTACTTGTATAAGTCATTTCGGCTGGAAGACATAACGGTTTCTTACTTCTATAAGTTGCTTCAGCCGGTATCAGTTAATATCTGGTTATTATAAATTCTGAAAAGAGAGAAAGGTGCTGAACATCTTATTGTGCCATGCAAGCACATCGGTATCAGAAATGATAGCACACGAAACAGAATGTTGTAGACCGACATAATGATCAATGCCACATGAGACGGGCATACAATAAATGACATATTGTCTTTCATCAGACTCCATGGTGAAGAATCGACACAATGAATCTCAAATGAGACATTTTGTAGTTTATTAGTAAACATGTTATTATATTAATCAACATTGACAGCTGTTCTTTATCATTTTCTTGGGTTTTTTCACACTGGAAAAAGTCTCACAAAGATAATGCATTTAATTATTATTTCATACTTGTTCACATTTCACTGTACATTAATTATTATTTCATACTTGTTCACATTTCACTGTACATTAATTATTGTTTCATACTTGTTCAGATTTCACTGTACATTACCCAGAATTTATATTTCACTCAAATATGTCTCCATTATTGTGATTATTTTAATGAATTTAATACACTTGTACAATTGTTCAGAGAAAGTATGTGCAGTGGGTAAGTATCATGTTTGTTCAGAAAAAGTATCAGTGGGAAAGTATCATGCTTGTTCAGAGGAAGAATGTGCAATGGGAAAGTATCATATTTGTTCAGAGAAAGTATGTGTTGTTGGAAAGTATCATATTTGTTTAGAGAAAGTATGTGCTCTAAGAAAGTATTACCAGGTATATTTGTTCAGAGAAAGTATGTGCTGTGGGAAAGTATCATATTTGTTCAGAGAAAGTATGTACAGCAAGAAAGTATCATATTTGTTCAGAGAAAGTATAGGGTGAATTTTGATAGATCTGCCTGTTGCCGTTCTCTTGGGACTGCAATCTCTTGAGCATAACTGCAGTTTAATCTATGTGATATGAGCTTTACATAATGTTGGCCTCACTGCCAGTCTGTAAACCTCTTGATTCTGTGCAAGCTGCCCAGTCTTTTTCAGTGTCATATTTAGAAGGTCTTCAATATCTTGTGTCCATCAGTCTTTGTCTGCCTCTTGTTCTCTTTCCTGGAACATTTCTCTCCATGATTAACTTTTCTAAACCATTGTGTCTTTTTATGTCTGAAATATACTTGCATTTTTTTACAATTCTGAGGAACCAGTCTTTTTCTATGTTCAGGTCTATGTGGACATCTGCGTTGGTTTGTCTTTTTGTCCATGATATTCTTAGAACTTCTCTATATCATCTCATTTCGAATGCTGATATTTTCTTTTCCATTATGGATGCCATTACCCACGTCTCACAACCTTATGTTGCCAATGAAAAATATTAATTCTTAACAGTTTTAACTTTGTTTTTCTGTTTGCCCCTTGCCATAGATTTTTCCATGGATGATATTTTTGTAGGGTCATTGCCAATCTATTTCTGATCTCTGCTGAGCAATCTCCAGATGTTTTGGTGGTTGACCCGAGACACTCAAAGTTGCTGACATTCTCCTAGTTGTTCTTTGTCAATAACTATTGTTAGTGTCAGTTCATCTCTGTTTATATGCATTATTGTTGTCCTTTTGCATTGAGGAAAAGATTTTGTGCCTCACTATGATGTTTGAAATAATCGTCGGTTCTAAACTTGTGAGGCTCTTTAATATTAGGCTTGTGTGATCTGCAGTTTAATAAGCCACAAATTTCCTTGATGCACAGAATATTCCTAAAGAGCATACCCTACTTATTATTAACTAATGGCCTGGAGTTTAAAAATAATTGTCAGCATCACTTGATTTTAGCTTGCCTTCTTTAGTTAGAGAAGCTAACTTTTTCTATTGAGATGACAGTG
Organism: Meghimatium bilineatum; assembly: GCA_034231615.1. NCBI lineage: Eukaryota > Metazoa > Mollusca > Gastropoda > Stylommatophora > Philomycidae > Meghimatium > Meghimatium bilineatum. The sequence goes on along the minus strand of CM067321.1, from coordinate 54,080,108 downwards.
CCTTTGTTTTAGAGTCATAACCATAGATCCAGGAATCTGGGAATGATTTGTATGATACCAGGGGCAGAGTTCACACATTCCATTATTCATGTGTAATCTACTATCAGTTCTTCCCCTGCTCATGTTCATGTGCAAGGAATCTTTAGCTGAATTTTAGCAGTCATTTGCAAAAATTGATTGACCTCAACCAAACTGTTATTAGTTGTTCTCTATTACTAACAGCCGTGCTATTGTTTTTAAACATCTCCTTGTTGAGGATATTCCTGAACGTTAGTTACTCTCAATTTACTTTTGGATATATTCCAGTAGTTTTTTTCATATGATGATAGGACTACCACTATTAAATCAGCTTAACAGTATAACTACTTTAACAAAACTATTACGGACATTATTACCACTCATGTTTTATAATAACCCCATATCATACTAGAAAAATTTCAGATTTTCTCAGATTATATTATGAATATTATAAAAAAATAAAGTGCAAGGGAAGCAGATTTAATTTTTGTTAAAAGTAAATTGCCCATTTTCAAGGACAATTTCATCATTTCCGTGAGACTTTATGTGACCATTTTTTTTAAAATCGTTAGGGGTAGGGGAAAAATCAGAAGGCAGTAGACAGGATTTGAAACAGGACCATTCAGGAAGCACATTCATCTCGCAATTTGCATCAACATGTTTTTTTAATTTGACCACATCTAATCTAGTGCCTCAGATGAGGTTGCTGAATGCTATATTTAAAGTGCGTGTAGTTGTTTATGTGCAGTGTTAAGAAGTTTGGTTAATGTTAGTGATAGCAGGTGCATCAGAGGTGTGTCTTCATGGCATTTAGTATTATGCTCCTTACTCAGTGAACCTGTAACTCTTTATATCCTCATGGATTGCATCACATGGACCCTTTCCAGTTGGTAATCTTATCCAGCATATAAATTTGGCTAAGCAGCTTTTAAAGCAAAAATCATAATGCACTAAATGTGATGGCTCCTATTCACCTTGCAATTTGAGTCAACAATTTATCCATCATCGACCACACATGTTGCGAGATGAGTATGTGCCATCTGAGCAGACCTGGTTCAAATCCTGTTTGCTGCATTGTGATTTTTTTAAATATAAAATCATTGATGCTTCTTTATTTTATTATTTTATAAAAACTAGAATTGTGAAATATAACTTAATAAAAACATGACACTAGGCCTAAGTATATTGAAAAGTGTGACTTCTGGAACCAACATTGCCACGGCTCTGATTTATTTTCTAACTTCATACTGCCTGTTTTGGCCAACGTCTTAGGTGCTGAGGTTATTTCTGTCAAATTTTTCTTAATATGATTTTCTTTATAAGAAATCCTAGGAATTTAGCCAAAAGATGGGTAAACTCTCTGCACCCTTAACAATTGTAAAAATAAGTCACCAAAAGTCTTATGGATATGATGCAATTGCGTGCAAAATTGGATGAATATACACACTTCCCTTACTAGGGCCATGGCCTTATTTATATTGAATTATATAGTCTGGTTTTATTCTATGATGATCTGGGGTTATTTATTAAATGACAGGGATAACATTGTCGTGGGCCCATATTTTAGGAATGGACACACAAAAAATGTCACAGTGTCAATTTTTTCTATTGCTGCTTCTTTCAACTTAATGCTTATATGTCAAGGACCTATAACCTGTTCATAACCTGTAACTTTTCTTTGTGGATCTGTGAACTTTATTCCCTGAGAATGTGACTTAATTGTGATATTTGTATGTGATTTTCTTTAAAATTAGATGGAAGAGCAATACCATCCTACTCAATTGGCATTACATTACAAAGACTAGGTTCTCAAACTATTAATCAGACATATCTCAATAGCTTTTGTCATCTTGCTTTCATTATCAAATTAACTATGAACATAAAATATATTGTATATTATAGGCTACACCCCCCCCCCCTTCAGAGTTTTTATTTTATGTGCCTTCCTCATACTTTGTATTTTATTTTATACATCTCTCTCAGTTTTTATTTGATTTTATACACCTCCTTCAGAATTGTATCTTATTTTAAGCAACCTGCTTTAAACAACCTCCCTCAGAGTTTGCATCTTATTTCTCAAACAACCTCCCTCAGAGTTTGCATCTTATTTCAAACAACCTCCCTCAGAGTTTGCATCTTATTTCAAACACTCTCCTTTGGAGTTTGTATCTTATTTTAAACCGCACCCCCACCCCATTGGAGTTTGTGTATTATTTTAACTTGATGTCCTTCTTTAGAGTTTGTATCTAATTTTAAACAACCTATTTTGGAGTATGCTTTTTATTTTTAACAATTTCTTTTTTGAGTTGGTATTTTTATTGTAAACAATCTCCTTTGGAGTTTGTATCCTTTTTAAAATAAGCTCCTTCTGGGTCTATATCCTTTGTAAAACAAAAGCCTCCTGAGTTTTACATCCTATTTTTTAACAACTGCCGTGTGAGTTTGGGAATAGACAAATGTCTTTGTTCAAATGTGTTAATATCTCAGGAAATACCAGACTTAAAAAGTGAGTGAAAGAGATGTGATCTAGAAAATAAATGCTGAGTTCACACACAGAACAGAATAATTGATTGACAGGAGTGAAACAGAGAGAACAGCTTTATGCAAATGTGAGCCAAGGCTGTAATTCTTCATTCTAGTTATTGCAAACTTTGATTAAGCCTGTAATAATAAATGTATCACATACATCTTTGATAATCTATGTGCCTTTCACACTCATGCTAGTAGAATATATACACTTCATATTAACATTACTTGAGTGAACAGTTGATTTGTCTTTATTTGTTTCATTAACATTGCCTTATTAGTATAGTGGCATAGTTAAACAAACACCTGATTATTTTATTCTATTATTAGTTTGACTATAGGACCTATCAAAGTGGTGTAACCAGCTTATTTTTATATAATATTTATGCCACCATATTAAAGAAAAAGCTAGTTGTTTTTTTTGTTACATTAAGAGATGCGGCGGCATGGGGAGAGTGTTACTGGAGGGGATGATAGCAGGCAACAGGAGCAAAGGCCACCAAAGACACCATTGCACAAAACACATTCAAGAATGCTTGTGCGTGTCACTAAAAGAGGCAGGACAATTTGCTCAAGACAGCTGAGAATTCAAGAGATCCATAGGGAAGACAACATTCTGGAAAGAATATGTCACCTGATGATGATGATTTATTATAAAGTTAGTGAAGCTGTCCAGTTCTGTTGCAGAGAGGAAATAAAGAGCATCACAGACAGCCAAGGTACCAGATTCAAACCACACTGCAGGCAGTTGTGCATCCAGATATTCAGAAAGCAATGACAACCTACTGAACATATTATGTTGCCTGGAGAATCACTGTAGTCAAAAAATATTGAGCTTATCACTATGTTTTAAATTAAATTCATACGAACTTCTTTTTCAGTAGGTAGATTATGACTCAGCAACATAGAACAGTTTTACCCATATAAGTCTATTTAACGTAGAACAGTTTTACATATAGAACAGTCTATTTAATGTAGAACAGTTTTACCTATAGAACAGTCTATTTAACATAAAACAGTTTTAACTATAGAACAGCCTACCGGTATTTAACATAGAACAGTTTTACCTATAGAACAGTCTATTTAACATAGAACAGTTTTATCTTTAGAACAGTCTATTTAACATAGAACAGTATTACCTATAGAACAGTCTATTTAACATAGAACAGTTTTATCTTTAGAACAGTCTATTTAACATAGAACAGTATTACCTATAGAACAGTCTATTTAACATAGAACAGTTTTATCTATAAGAACCAATGGTTGACCAGAAACTTCCCAACTAGTGTTACCCTTGGCTATACTCCATAGCATCTTTCCATGCATTTTCTTGAGCATCAGATCCAGTTGTTGGGTCAACTACTGGAAGTTTTGCAACCATAAGTAAATAGTAAACTCGAACTCTTAGTAGTTTAGTTGGTCTGCAAGTGACCTGGCCACAAACGGTATGAAGGTAATGTAAAATTTAGTTGACTTATTTCGCAGAATAATTTCAACCTAAACCAACCTGAAATCCAATTATTTTGTTTTGCTCTGTTTCTTCTTTTAGAGTAAACCAGTTACTAATTTGGATGTGCAGATATAGGATATCTGTTTGTTTTATGTTCTGCTGGTGTTGTTTCTGTGGATGTTTCACAGCAGAAAAAGTCATTATATTCAGTTTTATATTGGTACAGTTTATTCTCCATATACCTCAATATGCTTGTTCTACCATTTTATATTTTTTCAACAGTTTGTTTACCACTGCACACTTTCATTTGTCTTGTGATAGCTTTGAAGTATACAATTTACTTCTAGTTTACAACTTAATCATTCACATAAATTCAGTCAAAAATTATTTATTACATAAACTGTGCAATCATCTATTCTCATTGTGTAATGCACTCAGTGCATGTATATATTTATATACACATGTGTATTGAACATATTGATTCAATTCGAACATATTGATTTTTTAAATTCGGAAATAAACTGTTAAAATTATAGATTTATGGGAAAATAAGTTGACAGCTATGTGTATTGCATATTCGTATTTTTACCCCCTTCGCTCTATTTTATCCAGCAATAAAGTCTTATTTGAATATAAAAAATATACTGGACCTATACTGCAATAACGTTAATAACTTTAGGACTATAGAAGGCCTATGTGTTCTTGTTTAAGTACTATTTCTTGAACTTTTTGAAGGACAATGGGTAAATGGTAGATCCCTTTTCAGGAACAATGATAAATCTAAATCCTCTATGAAAGATTTCTCTATAGACCCTAAAAATTAAGAATTTCTGGCCAATGATTGCACTACTTAGAAACAAAATCTACACATGGGCAAATATGATGAAAAAGATCGAGGGCAATAGAGAGAGACAGAAACACAAATGTTCTATGACTTTACATGATTGTAAAGAGGGTTCATTCATGAGAGATACTGTTGAACTACTTACTATGTTGCTTAATGATTATCTGCAACGTGAAAAGGGCCATAAATGTGTTCTTGCTTACATTTTATATCTCTTATTTGCTTAGAATATGCACATAAAATGGTTGAGGCTGTGAATTTAGGATTATTGCTTACAAGTGATCTATCACAGAACTTTGCAATTACGGTACATAAATTAAACAGACCACATACCACAAAACCTGAAATCATCAATATTCATACAACTACCTAAGAGCCCAGGGCCGTGGACTGTACAAATATAGAACAATAAGTATGATGAGTCATATAACCAAAATACAACTCAAGATAATACAAGAAAGAATTAAAAACAAGATAGATAGGGAAGTCAGTGAAGAGCAATTCGGTTTTAGGAAAAACAAACTAGAGAAGCTATACTTAGTATCCGACTGTATGTATATTCTTTTGCGTCTTGCAGACATTCATTTAACAATAATAAGAAACAATCTGTTGAATATTTTCACAGGAATGATATCTTTTCAAGTGATCATATCACAGCAATGGAAGATTTTTGTTTGCGCCTTTCTCTTTTTCCTTCCATATCATTAAACATATTTCTGAACAATGCTGCTCCCGCAAGCAAAGTTCTGCCTCCAGATATCCCGTGTTTCTGCCGTGTTTTCCAGTTTTTGGATTCTATGTGGAAGCCTTTTATTAAGGATTTACAGATGTCTTTACACCTCAGCATTGGTCAACCACGGCTTGATGGTCTTCAGCCAGTTCCCCGAATAGTATTTATTGGGATGCGGCAGTTTGGTATTCTGCAGATGTGACACAGCCAATGCAATCTATTTGTATTAAGTGTTGCCATGGCAGGTGGTAGCTGAGTGTGATGCAATACTTCCATGTTGGTGATTTTGTTGTGCCATTTAATGTTTAAGATCTTACTGAGACTTCTTAGATGGAAGATGTTAAGACTCCTCTCATGTTTGGTGTAGGTAGTCCATGTTTCAGATCTGTAGTATAACATACTCAGTACGCATGTGTGATAGATCTGTATCTGTGTTTTCAATTTTAGCTTATGGTTTTTCCAAGCTTACTTTGACAGTCTGCAAAAAATGGTAGCCACTTTCCTTACAAATGAATTTATTTTATTGTCCAGGTAAAGGGTGGATGTAATTGTGAATCCTTGGTATCAAAAGTGTTGACTTGCTTTATATGTGTACTGTTTAAGGTGATGTTTGTTGGTGCTGTATATCCCTGACACATTGCCACAGTTTTAGTGATGCTTATTGTCATAGAGAACAGCTCGCAGGCCTTTGCCATGTTACCGATTTGGGACTGCAAGGTGGACTCACTGTGTGCCACCAGTACAGCGTCATCTGCAAAGCAAAGATCTCTGATGAGTATTTTTGATGTTTTCATCTTCGCTCTGAAATGCGCTAAGTTGAGTGATCTATCGTAACAGGTGCAGATGAAAACATCACCTGCTGCATCTGCAAGAGCATGTTTCAGAAGCACTATGAAGAGGATTCCAAAGAAGGTGAACACACCCCTGCTTTACTCTAGTCTTTACTACAAAGTTGTCAGACATATTGCCCTCGAATGATACATTCTTCTTCTTCAGTCAGATATCAGGTTACATCACCAATAGCTTCAATGAGTTGTGTGATTCGCTTCAGGTCATCCATGGAACCCCTTAAGTCTGGAAGCAGTGCCGTCTCAGTAGGCCATAGTTTCTCCCTCTCTTCTTGGTAGAGTTGACAGGCATGAAGAATGTGTTCTGCAGTCTCTGGGCTCAGTCCACAGTTGCACAGGTCTGTCTTACCAATCTTCAGCTTTCGGAACATGTGACTTCTCAGTCTGTTGTGACCAGTTCGTAGTCTGAAAATGATGGTTTGTTCCTTGCGTGACATTTGGTGGTAGGGGTCATTTGGTTCTGCAGTTGGGTGCATTTGCTTCCACTTTTTCTTATATTCTGCTTTTAACATGGTCTTACTTTCATAGTACGTATTATCATTTTCTATTTGTTCCAGTGATCCCCCTTTCCTTGCCAGGAGATCAGTTTTTTCATTTCCAGGTATGCCATAGTGACCTGGGATCCACTGCAGTACTGTTTCTTTGGTGGTACTGCTGAGGTGTAGTAAGCAGGCCATAAGTTCATTCATGCTCGTGTTCTTTGGATCTTTCAATGCCTGCAATACTGATTTTGCATCCGTTAGAAATACTACATGTCTGTTGTGACTCGGCAAGCAATTCATGAGCATTTTGGCTGCCTCTATTATGGCTTCCATTTCTGGAAATTACACATAAGTGCACCAAGGCTAAAGAGGACTGGTTAAACGCAAAGTGCAGTGAAATAGAAAAACATTATCATAGAAATACAAGTGATACACATTTACAAATAAAGGATTTAACAGGCAGAGGGCAGGCTCACAAGACTGGGTGTCGGAAATCTAAGCAGGGATATATACTAATAGGAGAAAATGAAGTCATGCACACATGGGAAGAATATATTAAAGAATTGTACGAAGATAACAGAAATGATATTAACTTAAATTATAACAATGAAGGTCCAAGTATTTTAAAAGCAGAAGTAAAGGAAGCCAAACAACATTTAAAAAACAACAAATCATCGGGTCCAGACTGGATTACAAAAGAAGAATTAGAAGCCCTGGGAGATTATGGTCTTGAAATTATCACCAAAATGTTAAATGACATCTACAACAGTGGCTATATTCCATCGGATTTGCTACAATCAATTTTGATAGCCCTACCAAAGAAACCTGGTGCAGTAGATTGCGATGACCACAGAACAATCAACCTTATGAGTCAGATGACCAAGATTCTACTTCACATAATAATGAGGCGTATAAGAGGAACAATAAAACCAGAGATAACAGACGAACAATGCGGATTCGTAGAAGGAAAAGGCACAAGAAATGCCCTATATATAGTAAGAACATTAATGGAGAGGGCCATAGCAGTACAGCAAGACCTTTATCTGTGTTTCATAGATTACAGCAAAGCAATTGACAAGGTGAAGCATTCAGCGATTATATAATTGCTAGAAAGTCTTAACGTTGATGGGAAAGATCTAAGAATAGTAAAAAATATGTATTGGAAACAAACAGCTGCGATGAGAGTTAACAACACTATAGGTAGATTTCAAAAGATAGAAATGGGTGGCAAGGTTGTGTAATGTCATCAGACCTTTTCTCCCTGTATACAGAATACATTATGCGAAATATAGAAGATATGTCCGGAATAAAAGTGGGAGGATACAATATAAATAACTTGAGATATGCTGATGACACAGTACTGATCGCAAGAAGCGAACAAGAACTGCAAGCCCTATTAGATTAAGTAGTGAAGGAAAGTGAAAACAAAGGCCTTAGTTTAAACAAGAAGAAAACAGAAATAATGGTTGTATCAAAGAGACATACACCACCAAGATGCAACATAATAATTAATAACACAAAATTGGCACAAGTTGAAAAGGTGAAATATCTTGGCACCCTGTTAACATCAGAAGGTAGATGCTCAAGTGAGATAAAGAGGCGAACAGCACAAGCCAAATCAGCATTCCAAAAAATTAGAACCATTTTTTGCAATGGAAGTCTATCAATGCAGACCCAAATTCGGGTGCTGAGATTTTATATCGAACCAATTCTTTTTTATGGATGTGAAGCATGGACTATAAACAAGAAAATTCAAAGTGAATTGGAGGCTACAGAAATGTGGTTTCTGAGAAGAATGATTAAAATACCACGGACAGCCAAGAAAACTAATGCAGGGGTTCTCATTGATGCTGGCGTAAAAAGATCAATCATATCAAACATTAGAGGCAGACAGTCAAGGTTTCTAGGGCATGTGCTGAGAAGAACACAGCTTGAACACTTAATAAACACTGGAAATATCAAAGGGAGAAGAGATAGAGGTCAACAAAGAGAAAAGTTACTAGATGGGATTGTATCGTGGCACGGTAGAAGCTCACCAACCGAGCTTATTGACAACACAAGAGACAGAGAGTCGTGGAGAAACATGATCGCCTACGCCAGTCGGCATGGCACTTGGTTGATTGATTGATTGATCATGAACTACAAAGACTAATAGATCAGGTCAATAAATCAAGTAAAGAATATGGATTGGATATAAACATTAAAAAAAAACATAAACCATGATAACCAGCAAAGTCATAGAAGAACAGGTGTTAAACATAAAACATACATTGAGAGAAACTACTACAATTAGAAATTATCACTATCTTGATTCTTGATTAAAAACTGGCTTCACAGCACGTGGGACATTCCCATAAGTGCTCCGCCCTCCGCTCCAGCAGCCATCCCAGTGTATTTAGACTCAGAGTTCTGGTCAGGTGTTGATTGTGTGATCTTCGGGACTTTCCAAAAAATTTACTTTTCCTCTTATAGAAAATTTACTTTCCTATAGAAATACAAGTGATACACATTTACAAATAAAGGATTTAACAGGCAGAGGGCAGGCTCACAAGACTGGGTGTCGGAAATCTAAGCAGGGATATATACTAATAGGAGAAAATGAAGTCATGCACACATGGGAAGAATATATTAAAGAATTGTACGAAGATAACAGAAATGATATTAACTTAAATTATAACAATGAAGGTCCAAGTATTTTAAAAGCAGAAGTAAAGGAAGCCAAACAACATTTAAAAAACAACAAATCATCGGGTCCAGACTGGATTACAAAAGAAGAATTAGAAGCCCTGGGAGATTATGGTCTTGAAATTATCACCAAAATGTTAAATGACATCTACAACAGTGGCTATATTCCATCGGATTTGCTACAATCAATTTTGATAGCCCTACCAAAGAAACCTGGTGCAGTAGATTGCGATGACCACAGAACAATCAACCTTATGAGTCAGATGACCAAGATTCTACTTCACATAATAATGAGGCGTATAAGAGGAACAATAAAACCAGAGATAACAGACGAACAATGCGGATTCGTAGAAGGAAAAGGCACAAGAAATGCCCTATATATAGTAAGAACATTAATGGAGAGGGCCATAGCAGTACAGCAAGACCTTTATCTGTGTTTCATAGATTACAGCAAAGCAATTGACAAGGTGAAGCATTCAGCGATTATATAATTGCTAGAAAGTCTTAACGTTGATGGGAAAGATCTAAGAATAGTAAAAAATATGTATTGGAAACAAACAGCTGCGATGAGAGTTAACAACACTATAGGTAGATTTCAAAAGATAGAAATGGGTGGCAAGGTTGTGTAATGTCATCAGACCTTTTCTCCCTGTATACAGAATACATTATGCGAAATATAGAAGATATGTCCGGAATAAAAGTGGGAGGATACAATATAAATAACTTGAGATATGCTGATGACACAGTACTGATCGCAAGAAGCGAACAAGAACTGCAAGCCCTATTAGATTAAGTAGTGAAGGAAAGTGAAAACAAAGGCCTTAGTTTAAACAAGAAGAAAACAGAAATAATGGTTGTATCAAAGAGACATACACCACCAAGATGCAACATAATAATTAATAACACAAAATTGGCACAAGTTGAAAAGGTGAAATATCTTGGCACCCTGTTAACATCAGAAGGTAGATGCTCAAGTGAGATAAAGAGGCGAACAGCACAAGCCAAATCAGCATTCCAAAAAATTAGAACCATTTTTTGCAATGGAAGTCTATCAATGCAGACCCAAATTCGGGTGCTGAGATTTTATATCGAACCAATTCTTTTTTATGGATGTGAAGCATGGACTATAAACAAGAAAATTCAAAGTGAATTGGAGGCTACAGAAATGTGGTTTCTGAGAAGAATGATTAAAATACCACGGACAGCCAAGAAAACTAATGCAGGGGTTCTCATTGATGCTGGCGTAAAAAGATCAATCATATCAAACATTAGAGGCAGACAGTCAAGGTTTCTAGGGCATGTGCTGAGAAGAACACAGCTTGAACACTTAATAAACACTGGAAATATCAAAGGGAGAAGAGATAGAGGTCAACAAAGAGAAAAGTTACTAGATGGGATTGTATCGTGGCACGGTAGAAGCTCACCAACCGAGCTTATTGACAACACAAGAGACAGAGAGTCGTGGAGAAACATGATCGCCTACGCCAGTCGGCATGGCACTTGGTTGATTGATTGATTGATCATGAACTACAAAGACTAATAGATCAGGTCAATAAATCAAGTAAAGAATATGGATTGGATATAAACATTAAAAAAAAACATAAACCATGATAACCAGCAAAGTCATAGAAGAACAGGTGTTAAACATAAAACATACATTGAGAGAAACTACTACAATTAGAAATTATCACTATCTTGATTCTTGATTAAAAACTGGCTTCACAGCACGTGGGACATTCCCATAAGTGCTCCGCCCTCCGCTCCAGCAGCCATCCCAGTGTATTTAGACTCAGAGTTCTGGTCAGGTGTTGATTGTGTGATCTTCGGGACTTTCCAAAAAATTTACTTTTCCTCCCCTCACCTCTGAATACTCCCATTTCTAACATTCTCTGTATGTGTATGTTCTCAATCTCATTGACATCATCTGTATCTTGAAATGAATTTATTACTGCCTTCATTAAGTCTGCTTTATCTCTTCTCAGCAATGTGCCGTCTATCGTCGCATTGCCTGCCAATAAGTCGGATCTCTCGTTTCCTCTGACCCCAGCATGACCAGGACAGTATATACATGTAATGCTCTGGACAACTGAGTTGTTCAATAAGTCCCACCATTCTTTTCTTAGCATGAACATTTCTATCTTGCGCAACATGCTTTGAGAGTCTGTGAATATTACCGAGTGTGTTGATGTATCAGTTATCAACCAATTAAGAGCTGCTGTAACTCCCTCTATCTTCATCCTCATGCTCGATGCGACAGTAGAATATGCTGAAGATTTCTCAACCAACTTCACGCCATTTCTGTAGGCAACAAAACCCCAACCGCTTTTATTTGTGTTTCTGCTAACGGAGCCATCTGTGTATATAATTATGTCTTGTGGTTTTGAGTGTAGTTAGGCGAGTTCGTGCACTGTATCCTGAGCCTTGACTGCCGTCCATTTTCGACACGCTTTATTTAGTTGTATTATTACATTAGTCAGTGATTTCTTCTTAGTGTCTACCTCCACCCATTCACTGCCCTTTCCTATTTCTTCCACTATCTTGAACACATAAGTAAGTATAAAAATGGCTAAAAGTACTTTCAATGACATGAGGAAAATATTAACATTAAACAATTTAAAAAAATGCTAAAAATGAGAATTATAAAATGCTACATCTATTCTATATTAATGTATGGCTCAGAAACATGAACATTAAACAAACAAAAGACAGAATTGATACCTTTGAGATGTGGATATGTAGGAGAATAGGAAGAACATCATGGAAAGAGAAGAAAACAGATGTTCTAACTGCACTTAATATGAAGAAAGAATTATTAAAGAAAATAAAGATCAAGCAAATAAAATATTTTGGGCACATTAAAAGATATGACACATTATTGAAGATCTTACTTCAGGGCAAAGTGGAAGGGAGGTGAGCAAGAATTAGGTAGAGATACAAGTGGGAGCGTAATATCACAAGATGGACAGGTTACAGTCTAGCATAGTGCACCACTAAAACAAGAGACAGTGTATGTTGGAGGTCTGTTGCAACCAACCTTCATTGCAGAGATGGCACTTGATGATGATGATAGGTGAATAAAAGAGAAAACATCCTATTACCATTGCTAATATTTTTATTGAAATGTACAGTAGTCATTGTTTTATTTAGTTCCTCCTATTGATATTTATTTCACATACATTAATACTTTGACCATATTTAGGGTTACCATATATATCATCCTAGCTAGTTATTATTACACTCCAGTTTCTATCTTAGTTTAATTTTAAAATTGTTCCATTAGAATTGTTTTAATTAACACAAACACAGTAATGACATGAAGTTTTAATTTTAAAGATGTGGGGAATTCAATCTATTTATTTATAGATCTGTTGTCACAAAATATTTGTGCGGACTTGTTGACAGGGGTCCACATCAAGAATATACATTTCTAATACTGTTGCCCTGCATGTTTTCACAACAATAAACAAAGCAATTTCTTAGAAAAGTTGTTTCTAGTAAAACAAAAAAAATATGAAAATATTGACACTTTAATCAAATACTGTTTTACAGTATAAAATCTTTTTACTAGAGTATATTTTTAATATGACTTTTCTATGTGACAATATTTTGTACACTTGTGCTACGTAGCAAATAATAGTTGCAATTGGCCTACTGTATATCTGACGGGGAGGGTAGATTTGTTATTGTTTGTTCTAGTGTTGCTAACTTAATTTTTAGTCATATTAAATTAAAAATACATTTAAAAACATGTAGACCATTGGTAAAATAATTATTAGCTTTTTCCTAGATTAGGTCTAATTTATAGATAGCAGTTTCTGATATCCATACTTACCAAAAACATTTAAAGTGTCAATACTACTTTGAACCGGTGGCCCTTGTTTGCAACTTTTGTGTTACTATTATTGGTCCTGCATTCAAGACTAAAACATTTAGAAACCGAAACCATAAACGGCACCGTTCCAGCTTTCCGAACATTAGAATTATTGTTGTGCTATAAGAAATATTCTTCTTCTTTCGTTCACTTGAAACATGTCTATATCTGTAATTCTGTCTCCTTAATAAAACTCACTGTCTTTTGTAGTTCATACAGTGTCCCATAGAGTTTTGATTCCAGTGTTGTTTCCTCTGGCCAATATGTCTGCCTCAGCATTTCATGCTCAGAACACTATAAGAAATATAATCTATGATCCATGACAAGAATGGATGTGATTCACAAGTTCAATCTGAGCCACAAAGTCTCCATAGTATGTTCCACAAGGAATCACAATCTCACTTGTATCATCGTGTGCTGTTGTGTATCTGCTTAAGAGTGCAGACCTTAAACTAACTGATATCACTCTGTCCTTTGTCTTTATACCATTCCTAATCTTTCCCCTTATGTAAAACAACCCATGGCATCATATACCCATGGTTATGTATCATGCATAGAGGATTATAACGTTTGCATAGACCCTATGTCTTTTTACTGAAGTAGAAGTCGACCCCAAGATATTTTCTCAGAATAATTCTTCATAAAGTAGATCTTTCTGTGTTCTGTCATCATCCATTTTCCTAGTGTGTCCCAGACATCTCAGTCTGCACAGAATGAACGTAGAAAATACAGTGATATTATTGGCCTGTGCTTTCCAATACATTATTATCAGTGATTTTGTCCTGCCACCTAATTCCAAGAATTCTATATAGTCACTGCATGTGAAAGCTGTTTAGTCAACTTTCCTGGTGCATATAGGTTGCCCATTTTTCACTTCCGTAGAGGATAGTTCTGAAGATACAAACCTGTTACGCCGGGAGTTCTGTTTTTATTGTTACTTTCTGCTCCCCTAGACTCTTTTTATTAGCCTATTCATTGTTGTAGATACCTTGCCAATCCAGATGTTTATTTCTTGATCCGGGGATAATTTATTTTGACTAAGGATCCTATATATGTAAAGTGGTCAATAACCCTCTAGCTAATCACCATCCATGACAATGCTTGATGGCAGCCTGCATCATAATGTGCGTTTTCGTTTAGCTGATTGTTAGTCCAAACTAATGGCATGCATCAGAAACAGCAGCTGTTAAGTTTTACAGTTCTTCCTCTGAGTGTGTCATAATTGCAGCATCATCTGCAAAGAGTAACTCTCTTATAAAGCCCTCCTTTATCCTGGTTTGGACTTTCAACCTTTGAGCATTGTAGAGGCCACAATGTGAATGATAATAGATGAGTGTACTGTCCTATTGGTTGCAAAAAGCAAGTTACAGGAGAAGTATATTCCAAAAAGTGTATTAATGACACTGTAAATGTCTCTCACCTTCATAGAAAGACAGTAGTGTATTTTGTCTATGCCAATTGACACGGACATATAAACCGTAATTGCTAATTCCCATTTGATTTCAAGACCCATTAAGGCAGGGATGGAGTATACCCTCCTTATAGCACAAATCTCAGGCTGAAATATAGAGACCCTACGTTGCCAATGCAACATGATCCTTATCTCTGCTTGCCTTGATAACTCCAAAGGAAAGATAATAACAACACATTTGAAACAAAGCAAGCTGCAGGATCAGCCTAACCATACTAATATTAACTAAACCTTTTCTGTTTGCTTACATACAGATTGCAGTTACTTTTCATACGTGATTATAAAATTGTAAATAGTGTGCTTAACTTACACTTAATTATAAAAACTTGATTATGTTACTCTTTCTCAGTTATAACAACTACATAACTGTGCACATTTTATTCAGTTGTTATTTATTTTCCAATGCTACTGTGTGATGCGGCGGTTTGGTACAGAGAACAACAGATGATGCTATAAGTTATTGTCATCCTGACTTGGTTCCACTCCAGTCCTCA
This sequence comes from Meghimatium bilineatum, assembly GCA_034231615.1. Taxonomy (NCBI): domain Eukaryota; kingdom Metazoa; phylum Mollusca; class Gastropoda; order Stylommatophora; family Philomycidae; genus Meghimatium; species Meghimatium bilineatum. The sequence continues at coordinate 54,064,689 of CM067321.1, read as the reverse complement.
GGCTCACAAACACCACTAATATTATCTTCACATCTGGATTTGTCTTCCGGGGGGTGGGGGGAGATCTTGATCCCTAGACCTTTCATTGTCATATCTTATTTTCTAGCATATTATCAGAGGAAGTTAAATCATCTTTTATGGGACTATTCTAATTGTAATCTGTGATTAAAGATTTCAATAAGACCTACTCAAGCAATGTGTGAATTGTAATCTGTGATTAAAGATTTCAATAAGACCTACTCAAACAATGTGTGAATTGTAATCTGTGATTAAAGATGTCAATAAGACCTACTCAAACAATGTGTGAATTTTAATTTGTGATTAAAGATTTCAATAAGACCTACTCAAACAATGTGTGAATTGTATTCAGTTTTAAAAATTAAATATCACTTATGTAGATTGGATTCAATTATAACTAAACAGTGTGTTCATTTTATTCTGTTATATGACTAAAATAGTTTTTAAATGTATATTTTTATTTTATAACAAATAAAATGATCTTTTATGGTCACTCAATTATAAATTCTGTTCCACTCAGTTATAACTTAAAAATATCATCATTGTCCACAACTTAAATGTACATTTTTATTTTAAAACATAAATAAGTGCAATAACAACTGCCTTTTCTTAAATAACAAGTCAGAAGTGATGGTTGTTTAATAGAAACAAAATCCCCCAGCATGCTCGATCAAAGTGAATGATTCAATACTCAAACAGCTCCACTAATTCAAGTAGGCCCTATTTGGGAACAACAATGGCATCACATGGTATAAGTTCAACTTTCAACTGAGTGAAGAAACAGATTAGGGCAGACAAGTGTAGAATTCTTCAAATTGAAGAATGTACTGTGTAATAGAGCTCTATGTCCCTGTCTTTAGAGGTGAGGATGAGCGTTCTTCATAGCTACATAACACCAGTCCTAACATATGAATGTGAGTCTTGGATAATAAATAAACAGAATAGTGGAACATTTTTGAAAAGTGAGATGTGGTTCTGTAGAAGTATAATGAGAGTTCCATGATAAGCTAGAAAAATTATTGAAGAATTTGACAGAAAGAGTCAAATGTGAGATAGGTGTTACTTGATAATATCAGAAATAGATCATCTTTATTATGTAGTCATTTTATGAGACAAGGAGGTCTGAAGGATATAGTTGCAGCAGGCAAGGTATAAGGCAAGAGAGATCGAGGATGTCACCATAAGAAAATATTAGATAGTCTGACATCATGGCATGGCAATGAGTCAACAATGATCGTGATGAAAGATATTGGAAATAGAAAGTAGTGTAGATCATATACACCAGTCAACATGGCACCTAATTATGAGGTGCAGTGTTTATGTACATACAACATGAAGTTGTTCTCATTTGTAGTAATGTATTTCTGTATGTGAAACATTTGATGTGTGAAGTATATATCATGCTGTAAATCTTCCAAGTATGCATACTGTATGAAATAAATATCATTTGTGTCATATAAAAATTCTGTCTATTGTGCAAGTAATGTTTAACCAGCTACTCTTGAGATACATTTTAGTTAACTACTTATAATAGGCCTACACATTGACTTCATCTGTTTATTATATAGAATTATCAAGAACATTATTAGTTATTCATGATACTACAAATAGGCCCTATGCAATATATATTGAGAATATAGTTTGCTTAATTGTGTTGCAGTACATCATTCTTCTGACCATTATCAGAACACAGCATGAATACCTTATTGAATGTGATTCACTTCAAGTTATAAATGTTTAAGCACACTGGTTAAACACACTTGTCATTCTACCCTGCACTTGTGACATCATTAATTATGTACAGCATCAACTGCAGTATAGATATACTATAATGTATTCACATCTAACCACAAAAATTATTCTAGACAAGGATAAAACTAGTCATTAAATTTTCAAAAACGTTTTGCACCAGACTTTAAATACATAATTTCCTATTGATTTTGGCATTCTGATTTCAAATATCATAATGAAATTCCCCATTCTCTGGTTTTTTTAATGATGAATTTAAATTTAAGTAGTAAAAATTTCATGTATACTTGTTTAATCTCTTTGGTGAATGGTTATTCATTATACTTTAGCATTACAAAAATTATTATTATAATTCATTTAAGTGATATTCCACCATAAAATGTTAGAGCATATAAAAAACACTTTTAAAGTTCACATATAATGTTTATAAAAGGCACATTTGAACTCCTACCATCATTACTCAGCCACTGCACGAGCTCTCTGTGTTTGCTTCTTGTAGTCAATCGGAGAGGTGTCTCTTATCACAGTCCAACAGTAATTAGCAAGCATTGAAGGGCTCCAATTACCTTGATACTTTGTCTCAATCGCAGCAATGTCTTGGTGAAATCATTCACCATCTTCATCACTGATCACTCCCCAGTTTGACTTAAGAAAATACTAATAACGAATTTTAATGAGAGATAAGATATTTATACACACAAGTGATGTAATAACAGGTAGGATTGCATCATATGCTTCTAGTTACATTTTTATTGGTCAGAATCAATAATTCAGTCTACCACAGCTGTTTGTCATATAGGCTTATACATAACTAAAAAAAAACTAGTGCAAATGAAAATTTGTTAATATTATTTTCATCTTCAGCACCCCAAAATTAGTTCAGAACAACTTTTTTCAGCACTGGTACATGTACAATTTTTATGATGACTAGTGTAATCAGAATGTGCACTTTTTACATCTTCAGTTTACTACTGTAAAGCCAACATAGGCCTACATGAAATATGTCACTTCAGTTTCTCAGCTCAGTTAGTGTCTTAACCAACCAATTTTAACTTTCTATAAACCTACATATGACATCTCAGTCTTGTATGTCATGTTTGTCCTCCACATACAATGGTTTGCTCTTTTCATGACATTTGATATGAGATTTCTTTTGGTTCTGAAGTCTGTATGTCTACTATTGTTGTTTTAAGTAATATTTTTACGAATCTTAGATTCAATGCACACAAATATCAATCATCTGTATATCTACCAATGTTTTTCAACCATAACTGACCTAGCACTTCTTTATAAATACATTAAGTATACCCATCTCACCACAACAATTGCTACACTACTTAGAAAGATAATATTATAGAACTTAAATGTTAGATTACCTGATTTATAAAATAAAAGATGGCATAATCCTAACATAATTTATATAACAAAATGTTCCTGATATTTTACAATTTAATTTTCAAGATATTATAGTCTGCACAAGCTATGACATGCAGGGCTATGTTTGATCAGATGGAGCAACAGTAATAAAGTACAAGAAATGTAGGCTATCTATAATTTACAATAAATCTTATGCAAGTATTTAGCTAGCTTTACTCTTCATGAACTTTTTTTTAAAATTTAAAAATATATAATTTCTCTATTATTGTAATTGCTGAATATTTATTTCTAAGTTTGTTAAAAGTCACAAATTCTACTCTCATATTAGTTACAACTAAGATGCCTATAGTGGTTACAACACACTAAGATGTCATATTATACTCTCATAGTGGTTACAACACACTAAGATACCATATTCTACTCTCGTGTGATTATAACCGTGTGAACAATGTGTAAAAGCAATAAGGTGTAAAACACAGACTGCAATAGTTGCATGTATATCTTGGATTTTCTTCTTCTTCTTTCGTTCACTTGAAACATGTCTATATCTGTAATTCTGTCTCCTTAATAAAACTCACTGTATTTTGTAGTTCATACAGTGTCCCATAGAGTTTTGATTCCAGTGTTGTTTCCTCTGGCCAATATGTCTGCCTCAGCGTTTCATGCTCAGAGCACTCTTGAAGTATATGTTTGGCACTCTGTGCTGCCTGTCCACATGTACACATGGCCGTGTTGCCAATCTTGAACTTTGTATACATGTGACTGCGGAGTCGGTTGTGTCCTGTTCTGAGACGTAGAATTATAACTTGTTCTGGTCTGTTCATAATATGATAGTCATCTTGTGTTGGTGTTTGTGGCTTTCTTATTGACTTGATCATCTGTTTTTTCTGATGGTAGGTGATTGGTATATCTGGTTGGTCTTCGGCAGCACCTTCCTTAGCCAGTTGGTCTGCTTTTTCATTTCCTGGTATTCCACAGTGAGAGGGTATCCACTGCATGGTTACCCTATACTGGTAAGACAATTCGCTAAGTAGTTTTTTCAAGTCTGTTAGTTTTTCAGACTGGAGAGCTTGAAGCACTGACCTGGCATCTGTCAGGAATACCACAGGCTGTAGGTCAGAGTTGGAGTTCAGCAGTTTTTTAGCTGCCACACTAATTGCCTGGATTTCTGCATCATAATTATTGCAGAATTTTCCTGTCGGTGTTCTGATTGTATCTCTAGGCTTGTGTGGATATTCTATATATACACCTGCACCTCCATTCCTCACGGCATTCTGTGCTGACCCATCTGTGTATACTCTGACCCATATATCTTGTGGATATTCCTCATCCAGGAAACTGAGGGTGACTGTCCTTCGCTGCACACTGTTCTGTTCGTCCACGCTTAGTATTCCTTTCACATGGGTCTGAATATATATTGGCATTCCATGTCTTTCACTCCACGGGGTTTGTTCTGGTACAGGTCTTAAGGGGCTGTCAACTTCAGGTAGGTCTGTAAGTTGTCTGCGGAGTCGTTTAGCTTGATGGATAAAGCTGCTTCTTTTCAGTCGTCCCATTGCTAGATTTTGGAATCTTTCCTTCATTGGATGACTTGGCATACACTGAAACTTTTCTGCCTGAATTAGTACTTTTGTGTCTCTGCGTTCGCCAAGTGTTTGCATTCTTCCCATTTTCTGCATCTCTGCTATGGGTGTTGATTTCATTGCTCCCAACATTATTCTAAGTGCCTGGTTTTGCACTTTATCTAGATCTTGCAATGTGGTGTTTGATGCAGGACACCACGCAGCTGAACCATATTCCAGGTGTGGTCTTATGCCTTGCTGGTAAACTTTACTGAGTATATTCCCACTGGCTCCCCATGTGGTTCCACTTAGTTTTCTCAGGATAGCTAACTTCCTCCTGGCTTTTGTTGTTGCTTTGTTTATGTGCTGCTTCCATGTCAGTTTATCATCAAAAGTAACTCCGAGGTATGTGGGTTGTTTGTCTTCTTTCAAGAGCTCTCCATCTATTTTGATATGACCGGCTTTTTGTTTTGGTGAGAGGGTAAAAAGTGTAGTGCTGCACTTATCTGTGTTAATGCTGACGCACCTTTTTCAGTACTGGTACATGTACAATTTTTATGATGACTAGTGTAATCAGAATGCGCACTTTTTACATCTTCAGTTTACTACTGTAAAGCCAACATAGGCCTACATGAAATATGTCACTTCAGTTTCTCAGCTCAGTTAGTGTCTTAACCAACCAATTTTAACTTTCTATAAACCTACATATGACATCTCAGTCTTGTATGTCATGTTTGTCCTCCACATACAATGGTTTGCTCTTTTCATGACATTTGATATGAGATTTCTTTTGGTTCTGAAGTCTGTATGTCTACTATTGTTGTTTTAAGTAATATTTTTACGAATCTTAGATTCAATGCACACAAATATCAATCATCTGTATATCTACCAATGTTTTTCAACCATAACTGACCTAGCACTTCTTTATAAATACATTAAGTATACCCATCTCACCACAACAATTGCTACACTACTTAGAAAAATAATATTATAGAACTTAAATGTTAGATTACCTGATTTATAAAATAAAAGATGGCATAATCCTAACGTAATTTATATAACAAAATGTTCCTGATATTTTACAATTTAATTTTCAAGATATTATAGTCTGCACAAGCTATGACATGCAGGGCTATGTTTGATCAGATGGAGCAACAGTAATAAAGTACAAGAAATGTAGGCTATCTATAATTTACAATAAATCTTATGCAAGTATTTAGCTAGCTTTACTCTTCATGAACTTTTTTTTAAAATTTAAAAATATATAATTTCTCTATTATTGTAATTGCTGAATATTTATTTCTAAGTTTGTTAAAAGTCACAAATTCTACTCTCATATTAGTTACAATTAAGATGCCTATAGTGGTTACAACACACTAAGATGTCATATTATACTCTCATAGTGGTTACAACACACTAAGATACCATATTCTACTCTCGTGTGATTATAACCGTGTGAACAATGTGTAAAAGCAATAAGGTGTAAAACACAGACTGCAATAGTTGCATGTATATCTTGGATTTTCTTCTTCTTCTTTCGTTCACTTGAAACATGTCTATATCTGTAATTCTGTCTCCTTAATAAAACTCACTGTATTTTGTAGTTCATACAGTGTCCCATAGAGTTTTGATTCCAGTGTTGTTTCCTCTGGCCAATATGTCTGCCTCAGCGTTTCATGCTCAGAGCACTCTTGAAGTATATGTTTGGCACTCTGTGCTGCCTGTCCACATGTACACATGGCCGTGTTGCCAATCTTGAACTTTGTATACATGTGACTGCGGAGTCGGTTGTGTCCTGTTCTGAGACGTAGAATTATAACTTGTTCTGGTCTGTTCATAATATGATAGTCATCTTGTGTTGGTGTTTGTGGCTTTCTTATTGACTTGATCATCTGTTTTTTCTGATGGTAGGTGATTGGTATATCTGGTTGGTCTTCGGCAGCACCTTCCTTAGCCAGTTGGTCTGCTTTTTCATTTCCTGGTATTCCACAGTGAGAGGGTATCCACTGCATGGTTACCCTATACTGGTAAGACAATTCGCTAAGTAGTTTTTTCAAGTCTGTTAGTTTTTCAGACTGGAGAGCTTGAAGCACTGACCTGGCATCTGTCAGGAATACCACAGGCTGTAGGTCAGAGTTGGAGTTCAGCAGTTTTTTAGCTGCCACACTAATTGCCTGGATTTCTGCATCATAATTATTGCAGAATTTTCCTGTCGGTGTTCTGATTGTATCTCTAGGCTTGTGTGGATATTCTATATATACACCTGCACCTCCATTCCTCACGGCATTCTGTGCTGACCCATCTGTGTATACTCTGACCCATATATCTTGTGGATATTCCTCATCCAGGAAACTGAGGGTGACTGTCCTTCGCTGCACACTGTTCTGTTCGTCCACGCTTAGTATTCCTTTCACATGGGTCTGAATATATATTGGCATTCCATGTCTTTCACTCCACGGGGTTTGTTCTGGTACAGGTCTTAAGGGGCTGTCAACTTCAGGTAGGTCTGTAAGTTGTCTGCGGAGTCGTTTAGCTTGATGGATAAAGCTGCTTCTTTTCAGTCGTCCCATTGCTAGATTTTGGAATCTTTCCTTCATTGGATGACTTGGCATACACTGAAACTTTTCTGCCTGAATTAGTACTTTTGTGTCTCTGCGTTCGCCAAGTGTTTGCATTCTTCCCATTTTCTGCATCTCTGCTATGGGTGTTGATTTCATTGCTCCCAACATTATTCTAAGTGCCTGGTTTTGCACTTTATCTAGATCTTGCAATGTGGTGTTTGATGCAGGACACCACGCAGCTGAACCATATTCCAGGTGTGGTCTTATGCCTTGCTGGTAAACTTTACTGAGTATATTCCCACTGGCTCCCCATGTGGTTCCACTTAGTTTTCTCAGGATAGCTAACTTCCTCCTGGCTTTTGTTGTTGCTTTGTTTATGTGCTGCTTCCATGTCAGTTTATCATCAAAAGTAACTCCGAGGTATGTGGGTTGTTTGTCTTCTTTCAAGAGCTCTCCATCTATTTTGATATGACCGGCTTTTTGTTTTGGTGAGAGGGTAAAAAGTGTAGTGCTGCACTTATCTGTGTTAATGCTGACGCACCTTTTTCAGTACTGGTACATGTACAATTTTTATGATGACTAGTGTAATCAGAATGCGCACTTTTTACATCTTCAGTTTACTACTGTAAAGCCAACATAGGCCTACATGAAATATGTCACTTCAGTTTCTCAGCTCAGTTAGTGTCTTAACCAACCAATTTTAACTTTCTATAAACCTACATATGACATCTCAGTCTTGTATGTCATGTTTGTCCTCCACATACAATGGTTTGCTCTTTTCATGACATTTGATATGAGATTTCTTTTGGTTCTGAAGTCTGTATGTCTACTATTGTTGTTTTAAGTAATATTTTTACGAATCTTAGATTCAATGCACACAAATATCAATCATCTGTATATCTACCAATGTTTTTCAACCATAACTGACCTAGCACTTCTTTATACATTAAGTATACCCATCTCACCACAACAATTGCTACACTACTTAGAAAAATAATATTATAGAACTTAAATGTTAGATTACCTGATTTATAAAATAAAAGATGGCATAATCCTAACGTAATTTATATAACAAAATGTTCCTGATATTTTACAATTTAATTTTCAAGATATTATAGTCTGCACAAGCTATGACATGCAGGGCTATGTTTGATCAGATGGAGCAACAGTAATAAAGTACAAGAAATGTAGGCTATCTATAATTTACAATAAATCTTATGCAAGTATTTAGCTAGCTTTACTCTTCATGAACTTTTTTTTAAAATTTAAAAATATATAATTTCTCTATTATTGTAATTGCTGAATATTTATTTCTAAGTTTGTTAAAAGTCACAAATTCTACTCTCATATTAGTTACAACTAAGATGCCTATAGTGGTTACAACACACTAAGATGTCATATTATACTCTCATAGTGGTTACAACACACTAAGATACCATATTCTACTCTCGTGTGATTATAACCGTGTGAACAATGTGTAAAAGCAATAAGGTGTAAAACACAGACTGCAATAGTTGCATGTATATCTTGGATTTTCTTCTTCTTCTTTCGTTCACTTGAAACATGTCTATATCTGTAATTCTGTCTCCTTAATAAAACTCACTGTATTTTGTAGTTCATACAGTGTCCCATAGAGTTTTGATTCCAGTGTTGTTTCCTCTGGCCAATATGTCTGCCTCAGCGTTTCATGCTCAGAGCACTCTTGAAGTATATGTTTGGCACTCTGTGCTGCCTGTCCACATGTACACATGGCCGTGTTGCCAATCTTGAACTTTGTATACATGTGACTGCGGAGTCGGTTGTGTCCTGTTCTGAGACGTAGAATTATAACTTGTTCTGGTCTGTTCATAATATGATAGTCATCTTGTGTTGGTGTTTGTGGCTTTCTTATTGACTTGATCATCTGTTTTTTCTGATGGTAGGTGATTGGTATATCTGGTTGGTCTTCGGCAGCACCTTCCTTAGCCAGTTGGTCTGCTTTTTCATTTCCTGGTATTCCACAGTGAGAGGGTATCCACTGCATGGTTACCCTATACTGGTAAGACAATTCGCTAAGTAGTTTTTTCAAGTCTGTTAGTTTTTCAGACTGGAGAGCTTGAAGCACTGACCTTGCATCTGTCAGGAATACCACAGGCTGTAGGTCAGAGTTGGAGTTCAGCAGTTTTTTAGCTGCCACACTAATTGCCTGGATTTCTGCATCATAATTATTGCAGAATTTTCCTGTCGGTGTTCTGATTGTATATCTAGGCTTGTGTGGATATTCTATATATACACCTGCACCTCCATTCCTCACGGCATTCTGTGCTGACCCATCTGTGTATACTCTGACCCATATATCTTGTGGATATTCCTCATCCAGGAAACTGAGGGTGACTGTCCTTCGCTGCACACTGTTCTGTTCGTCCACGCTTAGTATTCCTTTCACATGGGTCTGAATATATATTGGCATTCCATGTCTTTCACTCTACGGGGTTTGTTCTGGTACAGGTCTTAAGGGGCTGTCAACTTCAGGTAGGTCTGTAAGTTGTCTGCGGAGTCGTTTAGCTTGATGGATAAAGCTGCTTCTTTTCAGTCGTCCCATTGCTAGATTTTGGAATCTTTCCTTCATTGGATGACTTGGCATACACTGAAACTTTTCTGCCTGAATTAGTACTTTTGTGTCTCTGCGTTCGCCAAGTGTTTGCATTCTTCCCATTTTCTGCATCTCTGCTATGGGTGTTGATTTCATTGCTCCCAACATTATTCTAAGTGCCTGGTTTTGCACTTTATCTAGATCTTGCAATGTGGTGTTTGATGCAGGACACCACGCAGCTGAACCATATTCCAGGTGTGGTCTTATGCCTTGCTGGTAAACTTTACTGAGTATATTCCCACTGGCTCCCCATGTGGTTCCACTTAGTTTTCTCAGGATAGCTAACTTCCTCCTGGCTTTTGTTGTTGCTTTGTTTATGTGCTGCTTCCATGTCAGTTTATCATCAAAAGTAACTCCGAGGTATGTGGGTTGTTTGTCTTCTTTCAAGAGCTCTCCATCTATTTTGATATGACCGGCTTTTTGTTTTGGTGAGAGGGTAAAAAGTGTAGTGCTGCACTTATCTGTGTTAATGCTGACGCACCTTTTTCAGTACTGGTACATGTACAATTTTTATGATGACTAGTGTAATCAGAATGTGCACTTTTTACATCTTCAGTTTACTACTGTAAAGCCAACATAGGCCTACATGAAATATGTCACTTCAGTTTCTCAGCTCAGTTAGTGTCTTAACCAACCAATTTTAACTTTCTATAAACCTACATATGACATCTCAGTCTTGTATGTCATGTTTGTCCTCCACATACAATGGTTTGCTCTTTTCATGACATTTGATATGAGATTTCTTTTGGTTCTGAAGTCTGTATGTCTACTATTGTTGTTTTAAGTAATATTTTTACGAATCTTAGATTCAATGCACACAAATATCAATCATCTGTATATCTACCAATGTTTTTCAACCATAACTGACCTAGCACTTCTTTATAAATACATTAAGTATACCCATCTCACCACAACAATTGCTACACTACTTAGAAAAATAATATTATAGAACTTAAATGTTAGATTACCTGATTTATAAAATAAAAGATGGCATAATCCTAACGTAATTTATATAACAAAATGTTCCTGATATTTTACAATTTAATTTTCAAGATATTATAGTCTGCACAAGCTATGACATGCAGGGCTATGTTTGATCAGATGGAGCAACAGTAATAAAGTACAAGAAATGTAGGCTATCTATAATTTACAATAAATCTTATGCAAGTATTTAGCTAGCTTTACTCTTCATGAACTTTTTTTTAAAATTTAAAAATATATAATTTCTCTATTATTGTAATTGCTGAATATTTATTTCTAAGTTTGTTAAAAGTCACAAATTCTACTCTCATATTAGTTACAACTAAGATGCCTATAGTGGTTACAACACACTAAGATGTCATATTATACTCTCATAGTGGTTACAACACACTAAGATACCATATTCTACTCTCGTGTGATTATAACCGTGTGAACAATGTGTAAAAGCAATAAGGTGTAAAACACAGACTGCAATAGTTGCATGTATATCTTGGATTTTCTTCTTCTTCTTTCGTTCACTTGAAACATGTCTATATCTGTAATTCTGTCTCCTTAATAAAACTCACTGTATTTTGTAGTTCATACAGTGTCCCATAGAGTTTTGATTCCAGTGTTGTTTCCTCTGGCCAATATGTCTGCCTCAGCGTTTCATGCTCAGAGCACTCTTGAAGTATATGTTTGGCACTCTGTGCTGCCTGTCCACATGTACACATGGCCGTGTTGCCAATCTTGAACTTTGTATACATGTGACTGCGGAGTCGGTTGTGTCCTGTTCTGAGACGTAGAATTATAACTTGTTCTGGTCTGTTCATAATATGATAGTCATCTTGTGTTGGTGTTTGTGGCTTTCTTATTGACTTGATCATCTGTTTTTTCTGATGGTAGGTGATTGGTATATCTGGTTGGTCTTCGGCAGCACCTTCCTTAGCCAGTTGGTCTGCTTTTTCATTTCCTGGTATTCCACAGTGAGAGGGTATCCACTGCATGGTTACCCTATACTGGTAAGACAATTCGCTAAGTAGTTTTTTCAAGTCTGTTAGTTTTTCAGACTGGAGAGCTTGAAGCACTGACCTTGCATCTGTCAGGAATACCACAGGCTGTAGGTCAGAGTTGGAGTTCAGCAGTTTTTTAGCTGCCACACTAATTGCCTGGATTTCTGCATCATAATTATTGCAGAATTTTCCTGTCGGTGTTCTGATTGTATATCTAGGCTTGTGTGGATATTCTATATATACACCTGCACCTCCATTCCTCACGGCATTCTGTGCTGACCCATCTGTGTATACTCTGACCCATATATCTTGTGGATATTCCTCATCCAGGAAACTGAGGGTGACTGTCCTTCGCTGCACACTGTTCTGTTCGTCCACGCTTAGTATTCCTTTCACATGGGTCTGAATATATATTGGCATTCCATGTCTTTCACTCTACGGGGTTTGTTCTGGTACAGGTCTTAAGGGGCTGTCAACTTCAGGTAGGTCTGTAAGTTGTCTGCGGAGTCGTTTAGCTTGATGGATAAAGCTGCTTCTTTTCAGTCGTCCCATTGCTAGATTTTGGAATCTTTCCTTCATTGGATGACTTGGCATACACTGAAACTTTTCTGCCTGAATTAGTACTTTTGTGTCTCTGCGTTCGCCAAGTGTTTGCATTCTTCCCATTTTCTGCATCTCTGCTATGGGTGTTGATTTCATTGCTCCCAACATTATTCTAAGTGCCTGGTTTTGCACTTTATCTAGATCTTGCAATGTGGTGTTTGATGCAGGACACCACGCAGCTGAACCATATTCCAGGTGTGGTCTTATGCCTTGCTGGTAAACTTTACTGAGTATATTCCCACTGGCTCCCCATGTGGTTCCACTTAGTTTTCTCAGGATAGCTAACTTCCTCCTGGCTTTTGTTGTTGCTTTGTTTATGTGCTGCTTCCATGTCAGTTTATCATCAAAAGTAACTCCGAGGTATGTGGGTTGTTTGTCTTCTTTCAAGAGCTCTCCATCTATTTTGATATGACCGGCTTTTTGTTTTGGTGAGAGGGTAAAAAGTGTAGTGCTGCACTTATCTGTGTTAATGCTGACGCACCTTTTTCAGTACTGGTACATGTACAATTTTTATGATGACTAGTGTAATCAGAATGTGCACTTTTTACATCTTCAGTTTACTACTGTAAAGCCAACATAGGCCTACATGAAATATGTCACTTCAGTTTCTCAGCTCAGTTAGTGTCTTAACCAACCAATTTTAACTTTCTATAAACCTACATATGACATCTCAGTCTTGTATGTCATGTTTGTCCTCCACATACAATGGTTTGCTCTTTTCATGACATTTGATATGAGATTTCTTTTGGTTCTGAAGTCTGTATGTCTACTATTGTTGTTTTAAGTAATATTTTTACGAATCTTAGATTCAATGCACACAAATATCAATCATCTGTATATCTACCAATGTTTTTCAACCATAACTGACCTAGCACTTCTTTATAAATACATTAAGTATACCCATCTCACCACAACAATTGCTACACTACTTAGAAAAATAATATTATAGAACTTAAATGTTAGATTACCTGATTTATAAAATAAAAGATGGCATAATCCTAACGTAATTTATATAACAAAATGTTCCTGATATTTTACAATTTAATTTTCAAGATATTATAGTCTGCACAAGCTATGACATGCAGGGCTATGTTTGATCAGATGGAGCAACAGTAATAAAGTACAAGAAATGTAGGCTATCTATAATTTACAATAAATCTTATGCAAGTATTTAGCTAGCTTTACTCTTCATGAACTTTTTTTTAAAATTTAAAAATATATAATTTCTCTATTATTGTAATTGCTGAATATTTATTTCTAAGTTTGTTAAAAGTCACAAATTCTACTCTCATATTAGTTACAATTAAGATGCCATTTTCTACTCTCATAGTGGTTACAACTAAGATGCCTATAGTGGTTACAACACACTAAGATACCATATTATACTCTCATAGTGGTTACAACACACTAAGATGTCATATTATACTCTCATAGTGGTTACAACACACTAAGATGTCATATTATACTCTCATAGTGGTTACAACACACTAAGATGTCATATTATACTCTCATAGTGGTTACAACACACTAAGATACCATATTCTACTCTCGTGTGATTATAACCGTGTGAACAATGTGTAAAAGCAATAAGGTGTAAAACACAGACTGCAATAGTTGCATGTATATCTTGGATGATCATGTTCTATATGTAGACTACTGTATTTACAGCAAACAAAAGTACTAAACTGTTGACATTGTATGTTGCATTTGTGAAGAATTTCTATATTCAGAATTTAGTAGACTTTGAATATAAATGAGACTTGTTTATACTGTACAGTTTCATTAACTTGTGAACATTAGCATGCCAGTGTTAGAAATGATTGAATGTTCTGTTTGATGATATTCACTGGCAAATATAAGATGATATTAATGTGTTTGATGATATTCACTGGCAAGTACCAGATGATATTAATGAGTGAAAGATTAATTTAATAGCACCAGTGTAAAAGAAAAGAGGCAACAGAATATTATTTCTATTTTTTACATATAATATATATATCATATCCATATGTCCATATGAATACACATTTCCTTCTGTCATTAGTTGATGCACAAGATAGTAATTCCATATGTGAAGAGTTCACAAGGCTCAGGGAAGATACTTGATGGTGTCATTAGATCACTATGCTTGCATCAGAGCAGGTTTGGATGCTGAGCACAAGTATATTTAAAAAAAACAGGAAATGAACTTTGTGAACATTTATCTCTGTTTTCAGTTGTCGTAAATAAAATTTTATTAATTAATTGATGTGTCAGTGTTCTTTTCATATTGACCACTTTGTTAAAGTATGCCACTTTAATTGTGACATCATGTTAAAGTTGACCCATGTTATATTAAATCATGCTATCGCATGCTCATCTATTGATGTTATTGCTTGATCATTAACAACCTGGAAAAACTTGTGACCTGGCAAATGTAATGACGAAACATATCTTAAAAGACTATCTCCAGTATGCAGACTTGAGGTGAAAGATGGCCCTCTACAATCAGCTCTGAAAAGAAGTTGTATGGCAAAGTGGAAACCTTGAAATAGACTATAGGCCTATATCATAGAATCTGAAGTCCCAACCTGAGAGATCACTGAAGATCAACAACAAAAAAAGAGTAATATAAATGCATATGCGAGTTTGAGTGCTAGGATGTTATATTGAGCAAATCCTTCTTTATGGAAGCAAAGCATGGACAGTAAAAAAATTGTTCAAAATAAGCTGGAGGTAACTGAGATGTGATTTTTATGAAAAATGATGAAAATTCCATGGACAGCCAAGAAAACTAATGCAGAAGCTCTCTATGCAGCTCTAATGCAGAAGCTCTCTATGCAGCTCTAATGCAGAAGAGATGATGGAGTAAAATGACAAATTATAGCAAAAATTAGAAGCAGACAATCCAGATGTTTAGGGCATGCAACTTGAACACTTAGTAACCACCGGAAAGATCATGGGGAGATAAAACAGTTGAAAATAAAGAGAGA
The DNA here is from genome assembly GCA_034231615.1 of Meghimatium bilineatum. Taxonomy (NCBI): domain Eukaryota; kingdom Metazoa; phylum Mollusca; class Gastropoda; order Stylommatophora; family Philomycidae; genus Meghimatium; species Meghimatium bilineatum. The sequence continues at coordinate 54,049,242 of CM067321.1, read as the reverse complement.
CATTTCTGTATGGTTTGTCACTGTGACACAAAAAGAACTCACCAACTGAATTTATTAACAACACGAGACAGGGAGTTGTGAAGAAGCAGGATTGTCTACACCATTTGGCATGGTTCTTGATTGTTTGAGAATGCAGCATTGTGGTCAACCATTGAGAGATATATTAACACTGGTTATCTCTATTGAATAAGACAGTGCTTCTGAATTAAATATAATGTGAACTGTTTTCTACAGTGATTGGAGTTTGATAAAGATGAAATTGTCCACAACACTATTTACATCTTTCTTTGAAGTATAAATAGCTGATGTATTTAAAGGTATAAATTTTATTTATATGTATGGCAGTAAGTGAATTCAAACTTTGTTGAGATGATTTTCCAATTTTACAGTGTCTACCGTCAAAGATGGATGTGTCTGTCCATTGGCGCACATGAAACGGGGTGACACAACACATTTCCATTCTCTGGTCTACATTCTGCAGGAAATCGTGGAGGACAATTGTCTTGCTACAAGAGAGAATCAAGAGTAAATTTGAGAATGAACACTGAAGTCAGTGTCTACAACACTTAGCATAAATCACCTGCCAAAAATAAAACCATATCGTGACAAAAATAGAGTGTTTTATAACCCCTAAATACCTTTATAACACAATGAAAAAAAGGTGAACCACTTCATCCAGTCAGTGAAACAATTTCAATATCTGAGAGCAGTTATTAGTGATGATGTTTACATGTCAGGCAGGGTTCTTGAGTGGTCGGTTAAAGAGTTCATGCACTCAGCAAGTTACAGGAATAAATATGTTAATAGATTTACCTGAGATCTGTATACCTATGGACGTGTCATGTGTGTGAAGTGGATAATAAACATACCTACCTATACTCTTAAAGCAGTCTGTCAGCTCTTTTACTACACTGAACTCCGGTATGACCAGAGAAAAATATTCATGTGCGTCACTTTAGGTGTTAAGCGTCAATCCACTACTGGAACTATCAATTCTGAATCTTGCTGATCATGGATTGAGTCCGGCACAATAACAACCCTGACTGCCACTGTTGCAGAGATCCATTTTAGGAACTGTAACTGTCTTGATCACCATTTTCATACTGCAGGTTGTCATAATATATGCTCCACATCTTTCAGTATGATTATTTCTTAGAATGCTGGGGAATCCCCAACCTTTGAGGAAAACCAACTGTGTATCTTTATCTATAAACCTGTAACCCATCAGGGTCGTAGGGTTACCACATTAGATGGTTCAACACACAAGAGTCCTCCAGTGATTTATATCTTCAATGATGGGGATGTGTGAGGAAAGATCTTGTCTTGTCCACTCCTTGATTGTCTGTCCATATTTTTATTAGTCCTTCTCTGCTTCTTCCACCTGCAACCACCTGCTTCTACCACCCCGTAGTAATGTTTTTGACAAGGAAGCATGTCTGCATACATATCCAAACCATGTTAGTTTTTGTTGTTTCACTATTGAAAACAATGGTTCCTGTGGACTTTCATCTACATTTTATTTCTTGCACACACATTTGTCTTATAGGAAATTTGTAGAATTTGTCAATAATATTTGTAGTTGAAAGTCTGTAGTCGTCTCTCCATGTCTGCAGTGAGTGTCCAACTCTCACAACCATATAGCACAACTGCAATACAAAAACAAACACAAATTACCAACAGTATATAAGCCTATACCATATGTTTCCATTTATAAGTTGATCCGTCTATAATCAGAGGATGTGACTTTAATGTCTATAATGTGACAAAAGTCAAATATCCATGTACAGGCAGAAGCAGGAAAAAAATAATAATACGAAAGGTAATACTGTGGAATCCCGTAACACTCTACTGACCAATTTTAATGGTCATCAAATTTCCGTTACAGAATCATGGTAACCAATTTCACTGATTACAGAAACTGCAATGATAGATCAGAAATATGGCAATACCCATTGCTAAAATAGCTCATCGGGGAATATATGTTATTTCAAAATAGTTGCACGCATGAAATACAGATAAAGATGTAGTTCATGAGTATTTACCATGAAAATATCTGAGATTTTGAAGGTGCATTTGTATGATATATAGAAAGTAATGTAGATCTAGGAATAGCATTATAATAAGTGAAAATTTTGCACTTGAAATAACTCAAAATAACTTAAAATAAGGTGGTTTTTGAATTCATTGAGCAAGTGCAAGCAATCATTACGACATAAAAAGTTTCAATGCTTTCTCACATGAGATCGACTATATACAGATTTTTAAAGACTGCGATGTATATAATTTTGCGCGCACCCTCGGTAATGGTGGATAAGTACACTCTGTATTGTTAAAACCATTTACTATGAGTCGCTAGAAGTCGATTTCTTGTTTCACTCATCCAATTCAGGACATGATGATCCAACATTCTTTCCAAATTTGGCAGACTCTGTGTGCCAGAAGATTGTAGGTGGTGGGGAATGGAGTGATGAACACCTCAGATCCAATGCACCATATACAAAAACATCACTGCAAAAATACTTAATGTAAGCTACAGAAAAATCCCCCAAGGATGCAAAAAGAAATATAACTCATTTTGGACAAAGAAACTTGAAGAACTTATCAAAAAGAGAAGAGAAGCAAGAAGGAAAGCAGAGAAGCTTCCTACACATGCAAACAGAACAGAATATAATAAACTAACTGCACTGATGTGACTAGAAACAAAAGATGCAAAACAACAAAAATGGTCAGACACTTGTACTAAGCTCAACCTTTGCACTGATGGCAGGAGGGCCTGGAAGCTATTAAATAACCTATCAGAGTAAAACAAACACACAAACCCAAATCCACTATGAACTGGAAACCAGGTACAAGGGGAAGATACAAAGAAAATTGTTTCAACAAATACTTTTCACGCATCAGCAAAGCCTCCTGCAGGAAAGTACTAGACAATACAATTGGCAATATTCTAAAATCTAAAGAAAGATCAAAACCAGCAAACACTGCATGCTTTGATGAAAACTTCACCATTCAAGAACTCCAGATTGCACTAAAGAAACTACAGCCAAGAAAAGCACCAGGTCCTGATAAAATATCCAATGAGATGATCCACCACCTAGAAACCAAAGGAAAAAAACAGAGCTCCAAACTTTATAAAATACAACTTGGCAAATTGGAACCCAACCAACAGACTGGAAGACTGCTATTGTAAAGCTAATATTAATTAAAGTAGGATAAGCCTGAAGATGACATAAAAAGCATTCTGTCAATCTCTTTGACTTCTAACATCAGTACACTTGCTAAACAACATATTATGCTGGTGGTTGGAAGTTTCAGCATCCCTCAACAACTCTCAAGTAGTCTTCCAAAGAGGATCAATGACTAAAGACCACCTCTTTTTCTTCACCCAGAATGTGAAGGACAATTTTCAACAAGGGAAGAGTACAGTCGCTGTCTTTGTAGACCTAATGCAAGCATATGACAAGGTATGGAGAAAGTGACTATTGCTAAAATTACAAAATGTGAGTATTTTTGGGAAAATGTACAAATGGATTAAGAACTACCTAAGTGACAGAACCATACAAACTGCATTAAACAACAAACTATCATCCAAACTGTATGCTTGAGGAATGGCTACCCCAAGGCTCAGCTGCATCTTATTCCTTACCTTCATAAATGATCTCCCTGACTTGCTTGGCACTCACAGTCATGTTTGCAGATGACTTTGTCATAAGGACAAGTGAATCAAGACTTACACCTGGCTGCAGAGAGACTTAGAAAAAACCCTTCTCACAATATCAACATGCTGCAACTTCTGGAAACTGAATGTAAACACCAGTAAAACCACATACTTGTATACCATATTTACACTTAGAAACAAAAAATAAACTTAAAATCACTCTTGAAGGAGCTCAAATAAACCATGAAGAAAACCAATGCCATTGTGTGATATATGCATGTTTTGTGAGCTGTTGTTTTGTTCCATATAAGGTGTTCCATTTATCTGGCCCTGAAAGGATTTTTTAAGATAGGCCTAGTATTTCAGATGAAGAGAAAATTCTGCTTGTTAGGCCTACTAATTGCAGTATCATGGATTTCACATAACTAATGTCATTTTTCCAGTGGTATTCCAATTTTGAATGATTTTAATGACTGTTTATACTGGTAACAGTAAGTTGTTTTCCTCTGTTATCAGCATTTGGCGTTATTCACCGTTCTCATTTTTTGTTTTTCTACTACATTATTTTTATTTTTACATTTTGTTGTTAGCGTATATAAGCCAAAACATTACATTAAAAGATGAAAAGAGTACATAAATTCTCAGCTTATACACTGAGATATATGGGTATATAGTGCTTATTCATACTCAACATTGTTAGAAGTGATAGTGGTAAACCTTGTGGTAAACCTGGATGTATATATGTGTTGTTTTTGAAGTCCATGTTCATAAGTGTAATACAGTGCATAGATGTCAACCAGTTCAGCCTAAAAACCAAACAAAAAGTTCTGAAAAACCATAATTGAACATGAAATTATGCAGCAGATACACAATGTCGAGGGGGCTCCACACACACACCCACAAAAAAGTCCTTCAATTTTTTTGCCACACTTTTTGTCTGTGTCAGTAGCCTGCTCAAATTCATATTGTTTTGCTGGGAGGGTGTGTGAACATCCCCCTCCTATCTACGACCTTGTTGTCAGGGCGAAATAAGCAATTTGTTGGGCATAATAAGCAATTTATTATTTTTGAAACCCTATTATTACATTTTGGTGGAATGTACATTTATCCACATTTGTTTGTGGGAGTTTAGTTCTTTGTGTAGGTTAACCCTTTACATGTTGCTAAGTGTAAATATCATGATTTACATTGACTTCCCCCCCCCCCCATCCCTTTTAAAAAAAGGTTTGAATGACAACACCAAGCATCACAAACTCCTTTAGCAGATGGTTTTATTACACATTGCCAATAAATACACAAATCTAATTTAGACCCTAATAGAAAAAAATAGATTGTATAGAAAAAATAGATTCAGGACATAGCCATCAACCCAGCCTTTTTTGGTTGTAGTAATCTTCTAGGTATATGAACTTTTCTAGACTAGGAATATATTCTTTTCAAAGAATATGGACTGGATATAAATATCAAAAACCATGTTAATCAGGAAAGACACAGAAGTACAAGAGCTAAACATAAACATACATGGAGAGAAACTACAACAAGTAAAACAGTATCAATATCTTGGACACATAGTCACAAATGATGGCAGATGTGAAACAGAAGTTAAAAGGAGAATAGGAATGGCTAAAAGTACCTTCAATGACATGAGGAAAATAGTAACATCTACACAAATTACAAACAAGTTAAAAATGAGAATTATAAAATGCTACATATATTCTATATTAATGTATGGCTCAGAAACATGGACACTAAATAAACAATTAGATGACAGAATTGATGCCTTTGAGATGTGAGTATATAGAAGAATAGGGAGAACATAATGGAATGAGAAAACAAAGAGGTTCTAAAAACACTCAATATGAAGAAAGAATTACTAAGATCGAGCAAGTAAAATATTTTGGACACATTAAAAGACATGACACCTTATTGAAGATTTTACTTGAAAGTAAAGTCAAAGGGAAGCGAACAAGACTGGCAAGAGGTAGGCAGAGATACAAGTGGGAGAGTAACATCACAAGATGGACAGGTTACAGTCTATCAGAGTGCACCACCAAAACAAAAGGCAGAGGATGTTGCCGCCGACCATCGTTGCAGAGGCGGCACTTGATGATGATAATTATTTTCTAGGCAATTTTAAATATGTTCAATAGTTTGTTTGTACGGCCAGCCTGTTTCTGGGATCGAACTCTGTACCTCAGCCGTCACAGACACAATCTATACCATGCTGTCACAGAGCCCGACCTAATATTATTATTTAATAAAGGATAATATATATTTTATTACAGATCTAATATATAAAAATATAATACTTCTATATGCTGTAAATAAAGCGTAATGATTTATTACCAGCATCATATGTGACAGAACAAACACACAATGATGTATAGGCCTGTACATTGTATTTCTTGTTCTGTATTTTCCAGCAGCAGATTTACAACTTTATACTATACAAATTATCATTAAAGTATTATGCAAAGATAAGTCTAAAGATCAGATTTAGACCTACATATTCTATTATATTACTTTAGGCCTACCTACACTACCTAGGAGGCAAACAAAAACTTACAATATAAATTAAATGATGTATAGGCCTAGATACAAAATACATGTGTACTGTAGATACACTGTCAATGCATGTGGACAAAAATTCCCTAAGTTCGATATAAAGACAACTTTCCTAGCACAGAGAATAATTACAGTACTGGAAATGTGTTGAAAGCAGTGCTGCCACCCAGTGCCGGTTTACCTATAAGCTAAACAAGCTATAGCTTAGGGCCCCCTCTTTCTTGGGAAATTAACATCTATGGCAGCAGATTAAGTTCATGATCAAAGGATTGACTCCAAAATCCTCAAAGAATTAAATTTAAAAAACCTTACTATAAGCATCCTCCAAACTAATCACACTTGTCTCCTGTTTGCATGGAAATCTTTCATAAACATATTCAAATGTTGCAATATTATCCCATGTCCATTTTCCTTAGACAGTAACCATCCACTGTATTAGATTTGTTTACAACAATCAAAAAAGATTTATTTTATTATATTGCTTCAAATTAATTGACATATAAAGACAAGCAACAAATGCTGTGTTTTTATATTTATTAATTTCATTGTAATATTATTTAATAATCATATTTCTAACAAAAAAATGTAACAACAAAAACATTGTTAATATATCATTTATAACTCTGTCACAGCAAATGAGACAGTACAAAAGCTCAACTATATTACTCACGAAAGTCATGCAAAACTCGCAATTCAATGTCATGACAGATAACAGATTATGGTTCTGATGAATTGATATCACTACACTGAGAAAACACATTGTTGCTGAGTCTCCCCAGCATATGATGAAAGGGATGCATGCTGATGGTTCTTGTGGCCCAATGGTTCAATATTTTTCTCATTCCTCCCCACAGATACGAGTTATTGATGAAAGTTTGTCTACTCTCTCATTACCATGCACACTAGCATGTTCCAGAGAGTAGACCTATCGTGGAGTTTGGGCTCAGCAATAGATGCCATCCACTCATAATGGCACATGCCATTTTTTATCTTCTGAAGCATGGACTGGAAGTCTGACAAGATAACTGCCTTAGTAAGTAAAGTCCAGAAATCCATATGAGGGCTACAGTAACCACCTCAACCTTCATCCTCAAACTGGATATAGTTGTCCCGTATGCTCTACTAGGACTCTACCACCAACACTAGCTATAAAACCCCAGTCAGACTTCTACCCCCGACACACACACATCCATCAGTAAACACATAGACATCATTATTTCTGGCATTATTAGCAATAAGTTAGTCTATTTCAAGGTTTGCATTGTTATATAACTTTTACAGAGACACCAACAGCACAATAACATTGGTGATAAAAAAATAATTAAATGCAGCGTATCATAGATGCCACAGCTGAAAAGACAATACCAGAGCTATCCACAGTATAGAACTTCTGTTGATTCTGTGTCACACCAGATGACAAGACTAATACTCAACTCATGATTCTCTACATCACACCAGATGACAAGACTAATGCTAAACTCATGATTCTCTGTCACACCAGATGACAAGACTAATACTCAACTCATGATTCTCTACGTCACACCAGACGACAAGACTAATACTCAACTCATGATTCTCTACATCACACCAGATGACAAGACTAATACCCAACTCATGATTCTCTACATCACACCAGATGACAAGACTAATACTCAACTCATGATTCTCTACGTCACACTAGATGACAAGATTACTGCTCAACAACTGAAGGATGTTTCAGCTGCCAATTACAAATACCAAGAAGATGTGCATGATCTTTTCACCACACAAAATAAACATCACAAATGAAGCCTACATCAAAGTATGTACAGTCTATGAAATCCATCAAAGTATGTCCCTCCAACAGTCTATGAATTTGATTTCACAACAAAGTTTCACATGATTGTGTGCTATACATTCTAGAAAACATTCTAAATTGAAAAGTTGACAAAGTATAAGTAACATATCCTATTCAGGATGCAGCAATCAACCCAGCATATTTTTTCTGTTTTCTAAGTAATATTTACATTGTTGGTATTTAGTTGCAACTGAATGGATTATATGCTAAACTGTCTGCAGATTATAAGTATACATGCATACTTTTTACACCTGTCAGTGCATGGGTTATGTTCTCTGATGTTACCACTGCATTTCTTTGCTTTCCTGCCATGAATGTAATCATGTGTCTCACATTTATTATTTCAGACTGTTTCATTTTCTCTCTGATTATGAAGGTACCGGTAATAATGTGTCTCACATTTCTTATTTCAGTTTTATTTTCTCTCTAATCATGACAATAATAATGTTTCTCACATTTATTATTTCAGACTGTTTATTTTCTCTGTGATCATGAAAGTAATCTTGTCTCACATTTATTTTCTCTCTGACCATGAAAACATTAAATATTAAATTTACATGTGGCCTGTCTGTTTTTCCCTTCTCAGAAAGTACTCAATATTAGTCTGAAACTTGTCCATTCAATTTCTCCTTCTGCTATCTTATCTTCTGAAAGTATTATGTCAATCAATACTGCATCATAATCATGAAAAACAATATGCATTCAACATTAAACAAGAAAAATGTGAAATGTAAACAATTACTGATATATACATATATAATATAATAATTATATATATATTTAAATTATATTCATTTACAAAGAATACATGTCCTTCAGAATACAATATCAATGATGGGATTAGTCTGAAGCAAGTCAACATGCTGAAATATTTAGGTACATTAATAACATCAGATGGAAGATGTATTAAAAGAAGTCAAACATAGAATTTACCAGGCAATGGCAACATTTCACAAGATGATGACCATCCTATGTAATATATCTTTATCACTTGAGTTGAGAAAGAGAACTCTTAGAAGTTATATAGAACCAATTCTGATGTATGGAAGTGAATCGTGAACACTCAGCAGAATAGTGAAAATTTATACTGAAGCAGGTGGTTTTATAGAAGAATGTTAAGAACACCATGGACAGATAAAAAGCTTATTGAAGATATCTTGAAAGAAGTTAATTTAAAAAAAAGCTACTTAACTGCATCAGAAAGAGTCAGTTCACATTATTTTGAACACATTATTAGAAGAGGAAAAATGGAACACATTATGAAAACAGGCAAGCTAAAGAGCAAGAGGATGAGGTAAGATCAAAAGAGAAAATGCTTGACAACCTAGCATTGTGGCATGGAAGAACATCATTATTGGAAATCATTGACAGAACATGAAATAGAAGGCTGTGGAAAGACATGATAACCAATGCCACACAGCATGGACCATAAGAAGATCACAATAATACAACTTTTGGTTGAAACATTTATTTTGTCTGTTTTAATTTCTGAGAATTGTCTGCTACAGTAGCAGAGAAATTAGTGATGTAGTCTCCCATTTCAATTAAAACTAGCCTGAGTTTCAAGGCTAAGAGAGGTCAGCCATTTTGTTGCACTGGTAATTAAACCAGACATATGAATTCTGCCTACAAAGTTCAACATATAGAATATGCTTCATTGATATATTGTATTTACTTAATTTAACTACCTTCAATTTGTATAGTTGACATTTAATAACAAGATAAGATTTTTCATAACAAGATAACATATTTGATAACAAAAATTACTCCATAACATGCTAACAGATTTTATAATTCTTACAACTGACGGGTATTGAACCAGTTCTGTTCTAGCAGCACCAAATCGATTTGCAACACAAGTAAACAGGTTTTTCCGTACTTGACCAACCACATCCTCAAAAAAAAGATGTGGTCTCATCAAGTCACTGAGAACAGACCAATGAAAACAAGGACTATTACAACATCAACGAACATCCCGTACAAGTATTAAAGTATCCGCATGAACACAAACACAGAACATTCATATTCATACACAAGGGCCAAAAGGTCTTCTTGTAAACATAAATAACATAGAGACAAAACAATGTTGCTTCAAATAATATCTTAAACAAGTAAATTCAAGTAGGAAGCATGAGGATAAATGAAAATAATTCTTACAACTGACGGGTATTGAACCAGGTCTGTTATAACAGATTTTATAACAAGATAACATATTTCATAACCAAAAAGTCACTGAAGATATGGAGCAATATGGAAGATGGTTACAGCTTTCGAATACAAATGTTACAGATGAATTCTGTAAATCTTTTATAGAGAACATAAGACAAATGTGTATGTAAGAAATAAAACATAGATAAGACACAGGTCCACAAGAACTACTACTCTGAATAGTGAAACAATAAACACTTGCATGGTTTGGACATGTATGCCAAGATGATTCCTTGTCAAAAATTATACTACAGGGAACGGTCAAGGGTGGAAGAAGCAAAGAAGGAAAATAAAATAATGGATGGAGAACATCAAGGACTGCAAAGAAAAACAAAGAGCATGTGTCGTTATCTTTGTATACAGCATAGTTGTACAGCCGTAGCATCTCAGACATATATGAAATGTTTTACAGTTGTACCAATAAGTCAATGCAGCAATCATTGCTCATTCTCATGACGTAGAAATATGTTTTATAGGTGTCAAAGAGATTTAGTTTACTAAATAAGTTTTAATATTTTGTTCAACTTTTAGGAATTTTTTAAAAATTGTCTTTACATTAAAAATGTGTTTCAATCATTTCTTTAGGCCAGGTATAATTTTGTTGTTGCTGAAGCATAATAGAAGTTACCACATTTACATTATGTTCTCATCGTCTTTTCCCCTTCTCAATGGAAATCAAACACAATTAATCATAGAGAAAGATAAAATTCTGCAGCACTGAGAAGAACACTTTGAGTACATTTTGAATAACCCATCATCAATAAATGAATAGGTTATCAACCGACTACAACAGGCTCCTCTCAGTGAAGTGCTAGGTGACACCCCTACTTTAGAGGAAACTTGTAAAGAAATTCATTAGCTTTCTAGTCAAAAAGCACATGGCCCTGACTCAATACTAATTGGAATGTATACTGGTAAGTATGGTGGTAAAAATATACAAGTATGGTGGTAAAAATCTAATTGAAAAACTTAATATAATTTTCCAACTGTCATGGAAAAGTTAAACTGTTCCCCAAATTTCAGGAATGCAACAATTATACACCTGTATAAATGTAAAGGGAACCGCCAGTCCAGTAATAACCATTGAGGCATCTCTCCACTGTCCATTGCTGGGAAGATATTTGCCAGAATCCTTTTGAACCATCTTACATTTCATCTTAATGAAGGATTATTACGAGAAAGCCAATGTGGTTTCAGAAAAGAACGTGGAGCAACTGACATGGTCTTTGCTGAAAGATAACTTCAAGAAAAATGTCAAGAATAACACTGTGACCTGTACACAGCACTCATAGACATGAAAAAAATCATTTGACACAGTAAGTAGAAAGGGGTTATGGAAGATTATGGCAAAATATTGATGTCCACAGAAATGTATCACAATGGTGCAGCAATTTCATGACGGAATGCAAGCTAGAGTTCAGGATGATGGAGAGTTATTTGAAATGTTTCCTGTCTCATATTGAGTAAAAAGCAAATACCAAAGTCAAATCACACACAATCAGGGATCTCCTATTTGCTGATGACTGTGCCCTAAATGCCAACTCTGAAGCTGATCTACAAATTATTATAGACAGATTCTCCAAAGCTTTTAACTTTGGAATTACTATTAACATGAAGAAAAGAGAAGTTATGTCACAACCAGCACCTGGCAAAAGCTATCTCGAGCCCTGCATAAAGGTAAATGACGTAATACTTAAAGTTGTGAACAGATTCAAATACCAAGGCAGTACTTTATCATAAAATGCCAACATTGATGATGAAGAAGTGTATACAAGGATTGCCAAGGCAAGCAGTAATTTCGGCAAATTGTACGCAACTCTTTGGCATAGCAATGGCATTAACCTACAGACTAAGCTGAAAACTTACAGAATAGTGGCACTTCCAGTACTGTTATATGCTAATGAAACATGGACTGTGTATAGACGTTATATGAAGAAACTCACAAATCACACAAAGTGTCTCAGAAAAGTTATGAATATCAGATGACAAGACAAGATTCAGGATACCACTGTCCTTGACAAATCTGGCATCCCTAGCATTGACACTATTCTGATGCAGACACAGATTCGTTGGGCAGGTCATTTGGTGCGTATGCCAGACCATTGCCTGCCAGTACTTCTCTATAGTGAGCTAGAGATGGTTCATGATCTCAGGGTGGCCAAAAGAAGCACTAGAAGGACTTGTTAAAGACCTCACTGAAAGTCTTTGAAATAGACCAAGATACATGGGAAGAACTTGTACAAAATAGATCTACATGGCGCTCTACAGTCAAAAAAGGTGCATACCTTGTGAAAAGATGAGAAATGCAGTATCTCAGCAGCAGAGAGTAGCTAGAAAGTCATGGATAGACCCAGATCCATATACAATGAACATTCCATGCCAAACATTCCAAGGACATTTGCAGCTCGAATAGGGAATATTAGCCATCTACGAATTATTAGACATGAACATAAATCTAACTGAATTTTCAAAAGAGGATGTAACAAATGGTCATCATTTCTGATGGATGAACAACATCATGTGCAACAGAGTCTGACAATGAACTTTCGGTTGCAGATACACACAATTTATGTGAGGATAAATTTCTGTTGTCATTAAGCATCCAATGTGGTGCCCCTACGTCCCTGATGGGTTACGGGTTAATTCATTCACACACAATTTCCAGTTTTATAACTTTCATTAAACAAAGACCAAATATTATCTAAATAAAATAACAGCTCCATTTTTTTTACTTCCAAAATTTGTGAGCTGAGTTTTAAAACTGATGTCCAGAACTTTATGAAAAGCTGCGCATGAACTCAGTCATACATATTAGAGGGAACATTGCTCACAACACTTACCTATTATCACAAAACACACATCAGTATTACATACAGTTAGTTAATTACAAAGAAATAACAAAGAGAAATAAGCTAGATCAAGTTAAAGTCTTGTAACTTAAGTAAATATTTTATTAATAAATGACACATGCAACAATACATATGTGTATATATTTTTTGTTGACTCTATGAATTAATTATCCAATCTTCTTTGTTTTCAAAATGAAACAAAATTAAAATATTTTAAAACAAATTGACACTAAAATAAATATTAAGCAGAAAACCTCACAGAAATATCATAAAAATCAGAGGCTTCCACACAAAAATTGAACCTAATGACCTTTAGCACTGACTGCTAGCAGTATGATAATGGTTTGTATCACATTGTCAGCAGTCAGTGTCTCATGGACATATGGAGTTCCAGTTAAATGTGCTACCTTCTGATGAGACAGAAACTTTTCATTCATTTGAGAATATAATAACATTCTGTTTTGTTGTTTTTGTTTAATTATTATTTGAGCACTAGGTATTTTTGTGGTTACCAATTGAAAAAAAGTTATCATGTGTCAATAGTAAAGAAACTGACCAGAAGAATCCAACTGTTACTTATAGTCAAATAAAAAATGGAATACATTTCTTAAAAACAAATTATTGTGACTGAAAAATTCTAATTAACAAAATCAGTAGATTTTTTTCATTGTTTAAGTTTTAAAACATTTCCTCTCTAGGTTAAAGATTTATTAACCTCTTTAAATTGTACATATAATATTTTATACAGTAAATTCTTATTCTAAAAATAGTTTTTTTTAAGCAGTGAAATGCCCCAATTATAATTTTTGATATCCATGTACACAAAATCAACCAAATGGAAATCTGAACATAATCTTCCAAACTGAGAAATTGTTGCTTAGTTCACAATTAACTTGAAATTTCAAGGCAAACTGACAGACTATGTCACTCCTGTTGTCATGAATATTCCCATGCTTTTCATTGGACACTGCGATGTCAGCAGTTACCAATGCTCACAGAAATATTCAGGTGTTCCGAAAGGAATAACTATTAATAAAATGTAACTAGAAAATAACCTGTGCACTGAAAATCTAAGATTACACTTATTTGTAATGATTCTAAAACATCAAAGTAACTCACCAATGTGCAATATCCATAGCATCTATTAACTAAGTAATATCAATATTTCAGTGCCATTGATCTTTGAAAGTTGCATGCCCAAAATCTCTATGATCTAACAAGTAGCTTTGGAGAAAATGCTCACAACCATGTTCATGAATTAGTAAACAGACTATACAGGCAGCTAACATTTACCTACACTGCTCATCCTAGTATCCCATGCTATGTCAATAATTTAATACTTGCTAATATATTTAGTGCAACAAATAACAAAGGTGATATTTAAAAAAGCAAAGTTAAATAATAGTGACATGGTATATGCTAACATTCAAACTTTTACCATCGGAGGGTCAACAAATTCCAGAAATGAGATATGTTGATGATACAGTTCTCTCAACAACACACGAAGATGGTATGAAGCAAATGTTACTATTAAAAAAAAACATAGTGAATCCCAAAACCTGTTCTTAAATATGAAGAAACCAAAAATTATGACAACGGATAAAGTGAAAGTGCAACCAAAGATAATAATTGACAATTTCAAACTAGAGGACGTAACGCATTTCAAGTATTTGGGCACAAACATAAATAGCCCAGGAGAATGCTCAATCAAGAGAATAATTGCAATGGCAACATTGAAACTTGCCCGAGTGAAAAATCTTCGACAAGGTACCAGCAGCATAGCCAAACTATATATGATCAGAACATGTGTATTTCCAGTGACAATATATGGTTTTGAGGCATGGCCATTACATAAAACAGAAGCAAAGAAAATAACTGCTTTCAAAATAAGATGCTACAGAAGAATTTTACATATACCAAAGACAGCTAAAAAGACAAATCAAGAAGTGTTAAGATCAATAAATGTTGAAGGGGGCTGGTGTTTAATAATATCATAAGTAAGCTGGGTATTTTGGGGCATATAAAGAGACATAACAGCATGGAAAGATTAAAAGCTGAAGGCAGAGTTAACAGCAACAGGAGAAGAAGGCACCTAAGACGATGATGGTGCAGTGATATATCATTGTTTAAACATGTCTCTAGCTGCGGCAGATCAACTCGCCCAGAATATCGGAGTGTTCTCAGAATCCATAAGGAAGACCACACTCTGGAAAGAATATGCCGCATGATGATGAAATAATAGTTATTTAACCGTTACCACAACAATAAACATTATGTAACTTTCCTCCTGCAGCTGGATTCTTTTATGACAATATAAATAATTTTGGTGGATATTTGGAAAATGTAATCACGTTTTTTTCTATCTAGAGATTTTGTATATATTTTTTAATGGAAATAAAGATTATAATACCGAATCTAATGATGTAAGTTTTGTTGGTGCATTTATGATAATGTGATACAACAGTGAAGATGAAAATTGCAACATCGAAAACATTCTTTTAAATTACTGACATATGTTCTTGTCAGACAGATGTATTTCTTGAATAAATGACGCTAAACGCTTAGGACTATCACATTTCTGTTGTTATTTCATAACCACACTAACATGTTCAAAATATCATCTGTGAGAACAAACGAAACATGTATATGTCACTAACATTGCCATTGTTAGACCTAGACGTCTCCGACAGCTTTGGATATATTAAACACAAACTATATGCCACAACATTTCTAGGCTTATTTTTTTTAAATTTATCTCATAACAAAACTAGCATGTTCATAAGAAACAAATGTAATTCTCAACAATTTGTACCATTAGAAACACAATCAATAAGAATTTCACTAAAATTGGCTTCGATTTCAACTCAATTTTCGGTGATTGAAACACCATACAAATCTCAAATTTACCATCTGCTTTTATTTCAACTCAATTTGCGATGATTGAAACATACACATCTCAGATTTACCATCTGCTTCAATTTCAACTCAATTTGCAATGATTGAAACATACACATCTCAGATTTACCATCTGCTTCAATTTCAACTCAATTTGCGATGATTGAAACATACACATCTCAGATTTACCATCTGCTTCAATTTCAACTCAATTTGCAATGATTGAAACATACACATCTCTGATTTACCATCTGCTTCAATTTCAACTCAATTTGCGATGATTGAAACATACACATCTCAGATTTACCATCTGCTTCGATTTCAACTCAATTTGCGATGATTGAAACATACAAATCTCAGATTTACCATCTGTTTTGCACACAGACTTGTTGGAAATGGAAGCTAAATTAAATTCTAGCAGTGTTCCATATTTCCTGAAAAAAAAGCTGAATTTAAACTTTTTGGTATGTATGCCAGACCATCGCCTGCCAAAGATACTTCTCTATGGTGAACTGGAGAAGGGTACACGATCTCAAGGTGGCCAAAAGAAGTACTACAAGGACTCATTAAAGATCTCAATGAAAGCCTTTGAAATAGACCAAGATACATGGGAAGAACTTGCACAAAATAAATCTACATGGCATTCCACATTCAAAAAAGGCACATCATCTTGTGAAAAGAGGAGAAATGCTGCAGTTCAACAGCATCATAGTTACCAAATTGCAGATCGGCTACTACATTGTTACTGTGATACGCCTGAAAGTTTGTGTTTTTGTGCACCAATGGCGTGCTAAAGGTTAAGTAGCAAGCAATGTAGAATACATAACATCTAACATTTAAGATTTTAATAAACCGAGTCTGACCATTGGTTTCTTTCAGCATTTTCTGTTTTCATCCAAGAATGAAATGAAAAATGAATAATTTCAATTTTGAATTTAATTTTGCCAATCTCAGCTGAGATAAGATACAATTATTTTTGAAAACAGATATGTTTTTTTGTGTTGTGGAACACATAATACTAGAGACTGTAAAAATGAGCACAATAGACAACTTAAGAAGTTTATGAAAATATTCAGAGAGTTTCAAACAATTAATTAGTTCATATGTATAAGTGATTTATATAACTGCACAATACGTTTATAAATCATATTATTATGCTTATATGGCCAAATGCGTATATGTTTACATGGTCTCACACACACAAAAACATGCAAAAGAATACTTATTAATCATGTATCACATTTGCATATGCAATATGTTATATGCACAGTCATGTAAGTCATTAAGTCACAAGACTGTATGTAGTTAACATAGAACAGATACACTAAGGTAAATTGGTTGGTTTAGTGGTATTAGTTGACAATGATGGGTGATGTGTTGTATTCCAGGAATGTGTTGTTAATACAGTAGTGGTTGGCGTTACATGTTCTTCTTCCTCCTTGAAGACAAAGAGATCAGTAGTGAGACACTGAAGCAATATCACTGCTCCTACCAGCAAGATGAACCAAAACTTCTCACTGCCCTATTCACAAGAAAATATATTTTTAGTAAAAGAGAGCATCACAATGCTAGAAAATGTTTGATGGTAACCAACAAGATTCTATTCAAGGTTAGCAATTCATTCTGAATTTTTATCTTGTTTGCTCCTTTTTATAATCATGTGTTGTAAACTTCCTATAAATATTACTCATTTCACAAAATTCATATGATTACATTTATTTTACATTTATCTTTATTTTATTCCTTGTCAAAAACAATACTGCAGGGAACTGTTGAAGATGGAAGATGCAGAGGAGAGCAAATAAAAAGAGGGGCAGACAATATCAAGGACTGGACAAGACAAGATTTTTCCTCACTCATCTGCATTGTAGAAGATAAAATAACTGTAGGACTGTGTGCTGAAGCATCCAATGTAGTAACCCTGCGAAACTGATTGGTTACGGAATTATAATATAGGATCTAATTACAGAACTAAACTTCATTACTTCGATGAGATGTTTTGTAAAGTCAATTGTGGAGAAACAAACATATTGTGATAACACTAAGAAACTGAAAAAAAAAGCAAACGCCAGAAAGTCACAAAGAGATTTGATCAGTCTGTAGAGCTGTGTGCTGACACTTATCTCACAACTTATGTCAACACATATACTAACTCAATCAATATGCATCTCTAAAGAAAGATGTGATTTGTCCAAGCTGTCTGAACATATATTCTCCTGTCACTATGGAATGTGGATCAAATTGCAGACTCTGCAACACGCACATTTCACAGTTGTTTAAATTTCTTAGGTAACAGACAGTATGCTAACCATTAGGCAGTGATGCTTGTTAGTTGACACACATAAATAATATATTGTATATTTCCAACTATAAGCCAATCCGTTTATAAGCTGAGAACACAACTTTAAGTTTCAAAATGTGGCAATAGTCGAAAAGCCAAATATAGGCAGAGATATGGAAAAAAAATACTGTGGAATCCAGTCATTATAAGAATAAAGGGACAAATTAAATCATGCTAAGAGGAAATTACCAGTAACATAAACTTTAGCAAGACGTGAAATCATTTCTTACATTTACTCACATAAAATATAATGAGGATAATACACTGTGACCATTGCCCACAGGCATGTAAAGCCTAATAAAACTCACACCCGGCAGGAAGTAATCCCCAATATTAGATTCATTCATTCTCCAATGAAGACGGATATGTTGGGCCTTTGGTGCAAATAAAATGGCGACACAACACATTTCCATTCTCTGGACTACATCCTGCTGGAAATCTAATAGGACCATGGTCCTGCTACAAGAAAGATCCAGGGAGTTTGAGAATGAATGCTGAAGAAGAAGATTCATTCATTTATTCAGTGTAGTCTCAGCAACGAAGGTTGGCTTTAATGATAGCATTAGCTATTATGGTAAATTCAAAGTTCAATCAATGAATGGATCAGGTCAACTTTTAGCTTGGCAAATATCAGATAGCATCAGCCATTACATTCAAAGCACATCCCCAAACTGACTAGTGAAAAGCCATTATACTTAGTTACTTATCCGATACCTGGGGTTGTGAGCTTTCACTCTTTCTTCCCTGTCCCTGGTGGTGCATGTTTTGTTCTTACTTTCCTGTTGGGGGTTATGTTTCTGGGTCTTGTTTTCAAACCCAGAAGGCTGATCCAACAAAGTAGGTCCTGGGACCAGGAACACCACTTTCCAACTGGCATGATGCTGCTTTGCTCTAGACGGACCCAGGGTTAGCAGATAACCAAGATCCCAAATGTACCTCCTAGCGGTGCACCCTGGTAACAGAAAACAGTAGCTGATTCTGGCCAAATCATTTGGGGATCGTGTCCGAGAATGTGGAGGAAGCAGATGGAAAGAGATTTGACTGCAAAAGAGACAGACAATATCTCCGACACCATTTGCATCACCACATACAGCGACACTGTCGACATACAGTGACGCCTGTTAGTCCAGTCAGAACATTGGAGGGGCGGCCAATGTAAAAGGCACGTAAAAGTGGATGCATTGAGAGAAATAAATATATGTCATAATGAGTACAATGACAAAATGAAAGGGCAGAACAGCACCAGAGGGCAGCACGAACTGCAAATGGAAAGTGAAAAGTTACTAGGAAAGGGGAACTATAAGCTCTGTTAGCTCGAGACGAGCTTCTAGTTACCTGTGATCTTTATATGCAGAGACCCAGACCCATTCGTGGGCATTCGGAAAAGCAAGAAAACCTAAACCAACTCTAATGTCGAGCCTTCCTAAACCGGAAATATGCTCATGAAGAGAAAGGGTTTCGAACCCGTTGGGCTTAGGCAAGAAAGGGACAACGATGGCAATCATGGCCCAACTCTACTGTCAAGATTTTTCTATTCCGGAAATACACTTGCAGAGAGAAAGGGTTCAGTACCTGATAGGCTCAGGTGCTATTGGGACAAGGTTGCTCAGCTCTAGAACGCCTTGCTCTCAAATGCGTGGTGTGAGACTCGAACTTGGACGAGAGGTTCACGATGTCTGTGTACGACGCCTCGGGTAGGAGGGCAAACAAGCCAGGGTCCAACTCATCAGATGAGTTCTTCCTCATACAGAACCAGGCTCGCGGATGAGAAACGGTTCAGTACCCGATGGACACAGGCAGAGTACGTCCAATTGCACGAGATGGGTTCATAGACGGTGGAACACCTCATACTAGACAGACGCGCTCAACACGCGTCTTGGCGAAGAGGCACTACACACCAGCGTGCCCGGCGACAGATATACAGGCTGTCACGGACTAGGGACCAAACCCGAAATAAAGGAATGACGAAAACAGATGTGCTGGACCTCGGACGTCCTGACCACAAGTGGCCAACCGGGGTGCAAATAATCACAGTTCTACTGTGGAACTTGCAGCACAACGTACTTCACGCTCCCCGGCGGAAATCACACGAAATATTTAATTGTGGTTATATGAGAGCGAACGCTGAAGAAGAAGAAGTATCATCTTGCTGTTTAATACAGTAGTCTATCTATACGCTGTGGTCTTTGTTTGCCTTGCGGCATCAGGGGTAGAGAAGTTCTCTGAAGGCGGACTTCTTGTGTGCTGTTATTAAACTTGTTCCTGTGGCTTCTTTAATTTCTGTGACCCATCTTTTACATGGTCTGCCTCTGGTATTATAACTGTGATGTCTATATGTCATGGCCATTTGTGGCATGCTATCTGTTGGTAGTCTGGAAGCATGTGAAAACCACTTGATCTGTTGTCTTTTGATGTGTTCCAATATCGGTATTTTTTTGGTTATCTGTCTGATGTTATCGTTTCTAATTCTATCTCTTAATGACACTCCGAGTATTCTTCGTAGACATGTCATTTCTGCTGTCACTATTTTTCTTTTTCTTGTGCTGTATTTGTCCAGGTTTGGCACTGGTAGAACAGTGATGGAATAATAATAGTCTTGTATAATGCACCTTTATGTCTATGCTTACATTTTTGTTCTTTGAAATTCATGCCATCTGTCATAGAAACTGGTATGTTTTGTTGCATCTATTTTGTATCTCTTTACTGTTTTTCCCCTTCACTTGATACATTGCTTCCTAAGTAAGTGAACTTCTTTACCTGTTTACGGTGTTTATTATCGATGGAGATAGTGATATTTCTTTCTTTGCTATTGCCATTATTTCTGTCTTTTCTATACTAATCTTCATGTTGAATTTTTGACATGCTGTGTGGAGTCTGTTCATATGTTCTTGCAATTGTTCTTCTGATGTTGCTATTAGTACTTGGTCGTCTGCAAAGAGTAGTTTGTTCAATTTATCTTTCATGTTAACTTCTTCGTTGGTACTTGTTAGTTTACAGATGTTGTCAATATATGTTATAAAAAGTAGAGGAGATAGGACACATCCCTGGCGAACTCCTGATTGAATTTGAAACTTATTGGACACTCCTGCATTTGTTCTTACTTCACATTGGCTATTAGCATAAATTCCCTTGCATAAATTGATTAAATGTTCTGGTACTTCCTATATTGATAGAGTTTTCCATAGTTGTCTGTCTACTCTATTGAAAGCCTTTTCTTGGTCGACGAATGCGATGTATAATTCTTTGTTTTCTGTGGCTTTTTCTGTTAGCTAAGTGTAAAGATAGCATCCGTACAGCTTTTGTTCTTACAGAAGCCCATTTGGGTGTTTTTAAGTTGTGGTTCAATGTATGATCATAATCGTTGTTCTAATACTATGTTAAAATTTTTCCTGTGTGGCTTAGTAAAGATATCCCTCTGTATTTTGTGCAATCTCTCTTACTGCCTTTTTTCTTCCATATGGGAATGATTGTCGCATTTCTCAAGTCATCTAGTGTTTATTGTTTTTTCCATATTACATTGAAAAGTCTGCGTAGCCATTTTTTCCCGCTCTTTGCTGCTACTTTGATAAATTCTGTTTGTATGTTATCAGAGCCTGCTGCTTTTATTATTGCATTTTCTATTTCCGATAGTAGATATTTGGTTCTAGGTTTGCTGCTGTAGTGTTTATTGTTGTGTCTTCCTCTCCTTTTAGGTTTAGAAGTTCTTTGACATATTGTTGTCATCTTTCCATTATTTGCTTCGGTTCTTTTAGTGCATTACCATTTTCATCATTTATAATTTTTGTTGGTTCATCTTCTTTGTTTCTCATGTTCTTAATTTTCTTGTAGAACCTCTTTTGTGCATTTTTATAGTCTGCACTGAGCATGTTTCCATATTCTTTCCATGAGTTAATTTTGGTAGTTTTAATGACTTTCTTGGAATTTATGTTTGATGTCTTGTATTCTATGTAATCTACTTGATTTTTTACTTTTGACCCATTTCTTATATTTCTGTTTCTTTTCTCTTGTGACTTTTTTTTTACTTCATTCCACCATGCTGTTATTTTTGGTTTCTTTATACTGTTGTTTTTTTATCCGCATGTTTCTCCTGCTGCTTGTGTTATAACAACTTTGAATAATTTCCATTCTTCTTCTTGTTGTAGCATCTAGTGGTAATTTTTCTGAGATTTTTTGTGTGTATTGCTGCCGTACCATGTCATCCTTTGTTGTTATCTTTGCTGTTATCTTTCTTCTTGCTCTTTCTGTTTGTTTTTACAGATACTTTAAAAATACATTCTCTGCTTATATTTAGAAATATAGAGTACATCTAAATACTCTGAGAACCACAAACTAAGTACCCGGAATGAACAGGCATCTACACACTCTGAACACTACTAATTTACATGTCCTATCCAGAATATTGCCTGGTTCGAATCATATTTGCTGCATTACGATGTTTCTTTATTAAACGATCCTGGATGCTTCTATACTATATCATTTATTTACTCATGTGTGACATCTGATTGCAGTCAAGACTTCTAATGTGTATATGTGATTTTAGTTCAGACATCCGTGTATATTCAACATGTATCTTCAACGAAAGGAGTAAGACAAGGCTGTACCTTGTCTCCATACTTGTTCAACATCTATGCGGAAAATATAATGAGAAACATGAGACAAGAATCAATGAAGCCTGATTTCAGACCCATAAATATAGGAGGGCTGCAGATACCACAAATTAGATATGCAGACGACACAGTGCTATTAACAACAAACGAACACGACCTACTGAATATAATTAAATCAACCCAAAAGTTAAGCGAACAGCAAAAATTGTTCTTAAATATGAAAAAGACAAAAATAATGGCAACAGACAAAACTAAATCAAGACCTAAAATTAATATTGAGAACTGCAATTTGGATGAAGTGACACATTTTGATTATTTAGGAACTAATATAAACAATGCGGAGGACTGCACAGTTGAGATCAAGAGAAGAACGGCAATGGCGCTGGCAAAATTAAAACAGATAAAGAAACTATGGCAAGGTACTAACATAAGAACCAAATTGTGTTTACTACGAACATGTGTATTTCCTGTGGCGACATATGGATGTGAAGCATGGACACTAAATAAAACAGTGGCCAAGAGAATAACATCATTTGAATTAAAGTGTTATAGAAGAGTTTTGAGAATACCATGGACAGCGAAGAAAACAAACCAGGAGGTGTTACGAACAATTAACGTCCAGGAAGGCTGGCTTCTGAACACTATATTAAAGAAAAAGCTAGTTTTTTTCAGTCATATTAAGAGACACGACAGCATGGAGAGAGTGTGAATGGAGGGGATGATAGAAGGCAACAGGGGCAAAGGCTGACCAAGACACCGTTGGACAAAAGACATTCAGGAATACCTGCGCATGTCACTGGAAGATGCAGGGCAACTTGCTCAAGACCGCGGAGAATTCAAGAGATCCATAGGAAAGACTACGTTCTGGAAAGAATATGTCACTTGATGATGATCTTCAACATGTATATTCTTAGTAGTTTGAGAACATACATGTTGAGAGTCTTGACTAAAATGGCATCATTTTTTTAGGGATGGTAAAAGACAGAAAATGTGTTGACTCAAGTTGCGAAGTGGGGGGTGCCATCTGAGCAGTCCTGGTTCAAATCCCATTTGTTGCATTGTAATATTTCTTTAATAATAAATCCTCAATGCTTCTATATTATATTATTCATTTACCCATGTCACATTTGAAGCAGTGATATAGGAGGGCTGCAGATACCACAAATTAGATATGCAGACGACACAGTGCTACAGAAGCAACGACCCTAATCCCCCACTTCTCAAACACTAAACATCAAACAACGACCCTAATCACCCGCCTCCCAAACACTAAACAACAACCCTAATCCCCCTCCTCCTCCTAAACAACAATCCTAATCCCCCGTCTCCCAAATACTGAACATCAAATAACTACCCTAATCCCACACTTCTCAAACACTAAACATCAAACAACGATCCTAATCACCCGCCTCCCAAACACTAAACAACAATCCTAATCCCCCGCCTCCCAAATACTAAACATCAAATAACGACCCTAATCCCACACTTCTCAAACACTAAACATCAAACACCAATCCTAGTGTATGTAAAGGTAAGGTAATTGTGATATGAACCCGTGTCACGGCACACAGTTTTTCCGTAAGTGCTAATGTGACTAGAGACTGTCTAATTAGTGTTATTTTCAGAATTTCAATCAATAAATCAAGTGTCATGCCAAGTGGTGTAGGCGATCATGCTTCGTCATAACTCTCTGTCTCTTGTGTTGTTAATAAGTTCAGTTGATGGCTTCTTTCTGTGTCATCCCATCCAGAAATTTCTCTTGTTGTCTTCCTCCATCTCATCTCTCCCTGATGGCCCCCAAATGTTCAGGTTTTACTTCCCTCATCACATGCCCCTAAAAATCTTGATTGTCTGTTTCTAATTTTCACTATAATTTCAGAAATTATTCAGTAGAAATAGCAACATTCCTCAACCTTCCCCAGAGCATGAGCAATAATATCTCCCAGAGCAATAATATTTATTTCCTGATGGCTGGGTAGACCACATGAGTTATTTTATATTGTAAACTGGGACACGTGAACTAAAAAACCTGGACCCTGCATGTACATGTACAGACAAAAAAAAGTTATATTATAAATAGGCTTACTAAATCTCCATTTCTGTACCACCAATTCTGAAATGAAAAGTATGAAAAAAGTTAGCAGTCAGCTAGAGTTTAACAAAATATCTGTATATATTTTCATGAAAGGAAACATAAATGTGGGACCATGTATTGCATTAGTAATCATATTTTACTTTAATCATATTTTTATTATATAGGATTATATCACATTTCATCACCATCAAGTGCCGTCTCTGCAATGAATGTTGGCTGCAACAGATCTCCAACATTCCCTGTCTTGTTTTGGTGATGCACTCTGATAGACTGTAACC
This sequence comes from Meghimatium bilineatum, assembly GCA_034231615.1. Lineage (NCBI taxonomy): Eukaryota > Metazoa > Mollusca > Gastropoda > Stylommatophora > Philomycidae > Meghimatium > Meghimatium bilineatum. The sequence goes on along the minus strand of CM067321.1, from coordinate 54,023,909 downwards.
TGTCCATCTTGTGATGTTACTCTCCCACTTGTATCTCTGCTTACCTCTTGCCCCGTCCCTTCGACTTTATCCTTAAGTAAGGTCTTCAACAAATTGTCATGTCTTTTAATGTGTCCAAAATATTTTATTTGCCTGATCTTTATTTCCCTTAATAATTCTTTCTTCATATTAAGTGTTGTTAGAACCTCTTGGTTTGTTCTGTTCTCTTTCCATGATATTCTCCCTATTTTCTATATATCCACATCTCAAAGGCATCAATTGTTTTCTAATTGTTAATTTTCTTATTTTATCTAGTTTGGTAACTATTGCAGCTTTCCTCTGACACTTCATTTCACATGTGACGATTTTTCTTTGCTGCGAAGCTGTTAAAGACCATGTTTGACATTGGTAGCACAGTGTTGGTGTAAAAATTGTAGATATTATTTCATTTAGATTTTAGATATTAAGTATTTTTTTAAGGTCTTTAATAGTTGTTTTTGTCTTTTATATTGATAGACTTTGTAATGGCAAGATCTGGTAAGATCATCTCTCAGATAAGGGATAATTCAGGTTTGTCTTTCTTATTTTTACTTATTTATTGTTGTTGTTTACACATTAAGAGAACTTGACAAATGTGTCTTATATTTGTTTAAGTATAAGAATTATTAACAAATGATTGCTAGTCGGCAATAATAAATTGTTAATACTAAAATAACCCAATACCAGATATAACTAGCACAAACTAATAACATGTTACTAGCACAAACTAATAACAGATATTGCTAGTATAAACTAATGATAGCTTATTGCTAGTATAAACTAATGATAGCTTATTGCTAGTATAGACTAATACCATATTGGGGAAGGAGATAGAGGGAGTTACAGCAGCCCTTAATTGGTTAATAACTGATACATCAACACACTCTGTAATATTCACAGACTCTGAAAGCATGCTGTGCAAGATAGAAAAGTACATTCTGAGGAAAGAATAGTGGGACTTATTGAACAACTCAATCGTTCAGAGAATTACATGGACATACTGCTCTGTTCATGTTGGGGTCAGAGGAAACGAGAGAGCCGACTTATTGGCATGCAATGCGGAAATAGACAGCACAATGCTGAGAAGAGACATGATCAAGGCAGTAATAAATTCCTTTCAAGATGAAGATGATGCCAATGAGGCTGAGAACGTACACATACAAAGAATGTTAGAAATGGGAGTATCTAGAGGGGAGGGAAGGAAAAGTAATTATTTTGGAAGGCCCCAAAGATCATGCAATCAACACCTGACTGAGACTCTCAGTCTACATATATTGGGATGGCTGCTGGAATGGAGATGGAGCACTTATGGTAATGCCCCACGTGCTGTGAAGCTAGTTTCTAATCAAGAAATATTACTAGCATTAACTAATAACAGATTATTGCTAGCATAAACTAATGATGTGAAGCCACTAGAATGCTACCTGTAACTCCCCAGCAGGTTAAACACAGTTTGACAGTTTTTTTAGATTTTTTTTATAAACTAATGATAGATTATTTCTAGCATAAACTAATAACAGATTATTGTTAGTATAAACTAATAATGGATTATTGCTAGCATAAACTAATGATAGATTATTGCAAGCATCAACTAATGATAGATTATTGCAAGCATCAACTAATGATGGATTATTGCTAGCATAAACTAATGATGGAGTATTGCTAGCATAAACTAATAACAGATTATTTCTAGTATAAATTAATGATGGATTATTGCTAGCATAAACTAATGATGGATTATTGCTAGCATCAACTAATGATAGATTATTGCTAGCATAAACTAATGATAAGCAAACACAGTGACTTACCAACTTTCACCATTACTTCATCCAAAGATCAAGATGGAAATTAAAAAACAAATAATATCTACAATTTTTATACCAACACTGTGCTACCAATGTCAAACATGGTCTTTAACAGATTCGCAGCAAAGAAAAATCATCACATGTTAAATGAAGTGCCTGAGGAAAGCTACAATGGTTACCAAACTAGATAAAATAAGAAATGAAGAAATTAGGAAAAGAGTTGGTATAATATCATGTATCGAACATATTGAGAGACAGCAAGTAAAATGGTTTGGTCACCTTATGAGAATGAAGCCAAACCAAATACCAATAAGAGCATATAATACAAGAATATCCGGGCGTAAAGCCAAAGGTAGACGAAGAAAACGATGGATAGAAAACATTAAGATAACCTTGAACAAACATGGACTAAATGCAGCCTCAGCGACACATCTGGCCTTGAAACGACAGCTTAAAATACCACCCCTACGCTTAACTGCAAGTGTGAATGCGATCAACAATCATTCACCTGGGGATAGACAATAGACAATAAACTAATGATGGAGTATTGCTAGCATAAACTAATGATAGATTATTTCTAGCATAAACTAATAGCAGATTATTGCTAGTATAAACTAATAACAGATTATTGCTAGCATAAACAAATGATAGATGACTGAAAACTTACCACTACAATGCACACCAAGCCACTTACTGAAAATAGATAATTTTATAAACATAAATTGTATTTCTTGGAATTGTGAGACAATGAATGACTTAGTTTGGAAAGTGAGTACGAGACACGGAATAACATAGCAGAGAGAAACAGATCGAAATACCAGAAAGTCTGTAACAGGGATAGCTTGAAATGAAGAGATAACATTGAAAAGAGTGAAGAAGAAACAAGACATGCCATACTTTAGAGACAGAGAAAAATTATAAGGGAGATAGAAAAACACGGAACGACAAGGATATAAATAATGCAAGTAAAACAGACAACTCAGAGGAAATATTCTTGTAAAATGCCAAAATATAAAAATGTTTCTTCAGTATGTATAAGCTAACTATAAGAAGATCACAGATTACTCTTCCCACCCTCCCATTTCAAATATCCAGTTTACCCTGCAAGAAAGTAAACATGATTATTTTTTCCACACAACTGAAGTATCTAGGATGTATCTGATATTTAACACACATCTATAGGGGATGATGTGATCAGTGTTGTGCCATGAGAAGATGTTCAAAATATCAAAAATTTTAAATTGATACGTCAATGTAAAATACAAGTATATCCACCAAAATTACATTGGAAAGATTGGCTTGAGACTCTGATACTGCATCTGTAAATCTCTAAACTATTGGCATAGCTGTCAACTAGTGTGAATTTTCCATATTGATATGACTTTATATAACTGTGCATACCAAACACATGTACTGACGTGTCATACATAAATTTAATGTAGAAAGTAAAACACAACTCAAGAGACAAAGAATCAAAAACACGAAACATGGTTCCAACATAGACATGTCAATATTGGGTAGATTCCAGACAAAGTGGAATCAACTTTACACATGCATTGTATTGCAGAAGCATCCAAAGTTGGATCCATTGCATGCACATTTACTGTAAAATGTGTGGCAGCACTGCCAGATTAAAATTTTGATTTTTAAGTCAAACAATAATTTTTTTTTAAACAGAAAATGTCAAGCAAAGTTAAACTACGGTATGTTTATCATATCCATTTCACATTGAAAATCTCTGATCATTATTACTACTCTACTCCATGCTTTGATTTCATCACTTTTCATTTCTAGGATTCTTTAATAAAATTGCTTTTGTATTTCTGTAAAGTGAGAGCTGGAAAAGCTCTTTATCTTCAGAAAAGAAATTACTGAGTTTCGAGAACAAAAGTCTTCATAGGATAACTAACACCCATTGGAGTGAATTCAAATTGAATGATAAAATCAGAGAAGAGACACATCAAAATTTCATCGCAGATGTTATCAGAAAACGCTGTTGGTCCTACATAGGAATACACCACCAATCTCTTGAATGGATACCTACAGGCAAAAGAGCAAAGGGTAGACCAAAAGAAACATTCAGAAGAACAATACTTAAAGTAAAACAACCAATATTCATACTATTCAAGAACTGCACAGAATAGCTTTGAAAAGACAGAATTGGAGAGATCTGACTTCTGCCCTATGCGCTAACTTCAGCGCAAAAGGAAAATGAATGACTGAATGAATTTTTTTAAGAGTATTATCTTTTCTTGTCATATTTCTCATGTTGTGATAGATTTCTAATACTAGCACCAACAATAGCTGCTGTGGATGACAACCCTGTTTCCAGATTGTCCTAATACATTTATTGCTACTAAACTTGTACTTTTTTTGGACAATCGTAGTTACCTACAGGTTCAAGTAAAACCATATCATTTTCTAAGCATACTTATCATTGTGTATCATCATCATCATCAGGTGCCATGCCAGGCATAGGCGGTCATGGCTCTCCACAGCTCTCTGTCCACAGTATTATGTATCAAAGTCATTGTTGTTTCTTTGCCGTGCCAGGTTGTCAAACTGTCTAATATTTTCCTACGTTGTCGTCCTCTGTCTCTGGTGCCTTCAATCTTGCCTGTTGTGATTATGTTCTCTAAACCTGCCTGTCTCATGAAGTGGCCAAAAAAAGAAGATTGCCTTTTTCTTATATTGTTGATTAAGGTCCGTTTCGCATTTAACTCTTTTAACACCTCTACATTAGTTTTTCTGGCAGTCCATGGTATTCTCAGCATTCTTCTGTAGAACCACATCTCTGTTGCCTCCAATCTCCCACTTTCCAGTTTGTTTATTGTCCAATCATTGTGTATACAGGAATCTAATTTTTATTTATATAAAAAATAGTAGATCGTACCTCATGCAGCTAATTTATAAGAAGCCAAGACAACTCAAATTAGCAAAATCTGTTCTCTAATTACAACAAAATGCCGGATTTAAACTATTTAAATTAATTCAGTGTGGCAACCCTGATCAGAAGTTGAGATATACTATCTCAGCCAATAAAATTGTTGCTACAGAATACAGACCCCCCTGACATGCTTAGAGTCGTAGTGGGTAGTAACAAAGATGAACTTTACAAATGTATTTCTTCTACTTCGTTTGTTCTCAAACTCTTGCAGATTAGTAGGATGTAGTCCGGAGTACAGAATGCACTGTGTTATGGCTTACAGCTATGCTGAAATATCTTGCCATTCGGTCTGACACATCAGACTTCAGCATGGCTTTAGAGTCACCTTGACCCCATGTGGAATGGGACAGGTAACTTCACCATATAACCTCTTTAGTCACTTCTTATGGCATGAATGGAAGGTAAACAGTGTTCCTATTCTTTGTTCCCCTTTCAGGTCCTGGCAGCATATGGGTGACAAACATCATTAAACTGAACATACTATTTTTTATCTATATAATTAATACTTACATGTTAGTTGTTATTCAGTTAATTTGCAGTATGGTAGTAATATTAACCATCTTTATTTATATTACCTACATATCTCTGTTACCACAGTAAACCCTTGTTTATTTGAACTTTGACATTCTGATTATTTTAAAAAGGATTAAATCTTGACAAGAGTAATGATTGAACTGTTAGTAATAATAATGATAAAATATTTAACCCCCTAGGATGTTAATTTAACCCCACCCCCCTAGTGCTACATTGGAACAATCTTACTAGTTTGTTCACAAAGCATTTTTTCTTACTAGTCTCTCAACAGCATTGAATTTAACAGACTACTTTTATATCACACTTGTTTAAAATGTTGTTTTATATATTTCTATTTCCTTGTGAAAACAGTTTAAACCCATTTTTCTATTTTCTAACTTTCATTTCCCATATAGTATACAGTTTTACTGCAGTCTCACCATACATGAGCAATGATCAGAATATGTTGACAGATTTAATGCTTTTTTCAAAACACACAAGCAACAACTAATGACACTCACTGACAAGATTGCAGACAAGAAGGTAATATGATGAATTCACTTTAGATCCTTGCACAATGCCCAGAATAACTGCAATCTGTCAAGTTTAAGAAACAGGTTCATAAAGAATGAAATGTACATTGACATATATAGTACAATAATTTCTTACATTTCTTTTTTCACATCTGAAACTGTCTAGAAAATTATTGATAACAAATAATGCAGTTAGTGGAATATAATATTCAGGGTGTATATCTAAACCACCATTTTATGGTTGAAGTCATTTTCTAAGCAACATTTTCACACTGTAGGTTGCCATAATTTTTTGTTCAACAAGCATGGCTTATCAGAGCGATAGTTCTATAATTGGTGCATAGTTGTAAGTTGCCATTTTTTGGTAGAGGGATGTATTTTGATTTCTTCCAGTCCTTTGGCCATGTGCCAAATCTTGCAAAGTAGACTATATTATGGTATATATGAACGCTTTCCTCACCTCCTGCCTGGATCATTTCTGTTATTAATTCATCGTTGCCTGGGGCTTATGTCTTTTTTATTGCATTTCTGACATCCTCCTGTGTTGGGTCTGGTTCTCAATCTTCGTTTACAATTATGTTATTATCTTCAGTGTCAGTTTAAGTTGTTTTTGTGTACATCTCTTGACAATACTCTTTCCATCTATGTATGATATTCTTCTATCCAGTTAATGTGTTACCCTTCTTTTATCTGTTATGACTCGTAAAGATGTTTTTGCTGTTACAGCGGAAAACATACCTTTTCTTTTCCCTTGTTCATGCAGATCTTGTATTTCCTTACAAGAGTTGATAGTGTATTGTTATTTATCATGTCTGATTTGTTTTTTAATTTCCCTTGTGAGTTTTCGATATGTATTCTGTGATCAACAGTAGCAAAGAAAATTGCAGCCTTCTAATTGAGATGTTACAGAATAATTGTGTATATACCATGTACCATGGGCAGCAAAAAAGACAAAGAAGTATTACAATCATTAAACATCGAAGAGGGCTGACTTCTAAATAACATCATAACAAGTAAGCTGAAATTTGTTGGTCATCTAAAGAGACATAACAGACTATGGAAAGACTAATAGCAGAAGGCAGAGTAAACGGCAGCAGAGGAAGAGGCAGAGATGAACAAATTATATATTTGACTGTTTAAACATGTCCCTGTAGGAGGCAGGTCAACTCGCCCAAGATCACGAGGTGTTCAGAAGGTCCATAAAGAAGACTACTTTCTGGAAAGAATATGTCACATGATGATGATGAGGTTACCATTACTTTGTGAATAATCCATATGGACATTACCATGTGATGGAAATTGAACCTGAAACCTTTTTGATCATATGTTGCCAAGGCCTAAAAGAAGAGCAAAGATTAGTGTCCATGTTACCTGCCATGCATGTCATAAGTGGAGGTTTTTGGGTAGGGTTGACTATCCCATCCCATAGAGGATCAAAGTTACCCAGAAGTCATGCTGAAGTCTGGTGTGTCAGACTGAAAGGTGCAGATATTTCAGCTAAGCTGTAAACCATGACAGGACGCATTCCATCCTCTGGACTACATCCTGCTAATCTGCAGGAGTTGGCTAATGAACTAAGAAGAACTTGAAACCTAATGAAAGTATCAATAAGTACATCAATGGATTGATCTGACATAGCTAATGCATAAATGGATCTCACCAACTCAGAATTTTTTTTAAACGTGTGACTCATAGTCACTCTCAAGACTGCATGAAATTGGTGTAAAGATCGGAACAGCCTGTAAAGAGAAACATACCCCGGTAATAGATAGACAAAGAGACTGATAAATCAGCATTGAACTGGAACTGTCAGCAAGTGGATTTATTGATGGGGGATCAGAGAATCTATAGATTTGTCCAGTGTGCACTGATGTAAACCTGCAATTATAACTCATAACAACATTCTGAGCATGTAGCCACAACTTATTCAACATAAACCAGTGTAGACACATTAACAAGTTGTAATTCTATGCCTCAGAACAGGACACAACCAACTCTGTAGTCACATGTACACAAAGTTCTAGATTGGCAACATCTAGCCATGTGTATGTGTGGACAGGCAGCACAGAGTGCCAAACATATACTTCAAGAGTGTTCTGAGCATGAAATGCTGAGGCAGACATATTTTCCAGAGGAAACAACACTGGAATCAAAGCTCTATGTGCCAAGTTTTTTTCAAGTGAAAAAAAAGAAGAAGAATCTTCTGCATTCATTTTAAAACTCCTGATGGTTAGCACAATGTAGTCCAGAGAACAGAATGAAGTAATGGTTTTCAGTTTGGCTTCGATATCTGCACTATTTGGCCTGAAACATCTGACCAGCATGACTTCTGGGTCAAGTATGGAATGAGTCAGTGGATTCCATGTTTTAGTAATGTCACCAAAGATACGTAAAAATATATCATTTCACAAATCCTACAGGTGGGTAGTGCAATGTTACCTCTACTGTCATTTATATTCATTATATTTAATAGACTTTTACTCCTGTAACACTGTTAGTCTTGTGCTCAAAACACCCAAGTCACTGCCATCAGAATATTTCCACTTAATGAACAAGGTGGTACCTAATGCCATCTGGTCCTGGTGCTGTGTTTTTTTGTACTTTCCAGAGCCTTCCTGATTTTTTTTCAACTGTGATTATCATATGTTTTTCTATGCTCAAGTTCTTCAACATGTCTGTAACCATTTCCTGATTTCTTGATATGTCTCCACATTTCTCTGACCAGTTTGTGTGGTGTAGTGTGACAACAATGTTGCACATTTTGTTGCGTCCGTCTTCTGCCAGACCGTATCGTTGCTCTGGAAATCGGCAATAGTCACACGTCTTGTCAGACCATTCATGGATTTGTGTAAAAGCCAGAACAATTTTAGTGACTTTTCATGTGATCTCCTGGCAAAATTCATCCCATTTTTATGCCTTTTCTGACTTTGCAATCTCTTTGAATGTCTGGACTAAGATATCTTTCTTCCGTTTCCATTGTGTGACCTCCATGGGCTGAGCCGCAACACATTTCCTTTTCCTCCTTCATAGTGCTACTGCTTTCCGTTTTTCACTCCATGACCGTTGCACCTCTTCGTTCCACCAGGGGGTTCTTATCCCACACCTGGTCTCCCACTTCTTGAGACCTACGTCTGTCTTGTCCAATTCTGCTCACAGCATCCACTCCTTTGCAATCATACTTAAAGGACCTGACCTTTGGCCTGATCTGCATACTTTTATCATTCTTCACGAGCACAAAACATGGGAGGTGCAATGATACCCCAGCACATCCCATTTGCAACTAGCCATAGAAGCAGATGGCACCAATGCCAGGTTAATAGCGCTATCATCATCACCATTCCTGCTTGCTATTCTTGTTATACAAACATCATTAATGCACACCAGGTCCGTATCTGTCAGGGTCTCCTCAAGCTCTCTTCCCTGTTTGTTATTGCCCCATGATGTACCTTTTGCATTGAAGTCACCGCAAAGAAGGATCTGCTTTTCCTGTTCATGATCTCCCCTAGGATTTTTCAACCCTGAAGATCAATGGTCGTGTTGCAGGCATACACATTTATGAATGGGTGCTGGACCCTCACTGTCTGTAACTGGATAATGTCAGAGTATGGATGACATTAGTTGGAGAACGGATGAGGAGTTGGGAGAGTTGGCAGACATGTTCAATAATGTGCCTTCTAAAGGGCACAGTAAAGGAAGACTGGTTGCACAGCTATTTAGTTCCACTACCCAAACCTGGGAAGGACCACACCAGGATACAAGGCTACAGAATAATAACAATGCAGAATATGATAGGCAAGCTGTTGAAAAAAATTGTGGCCTGGAAGGTATCGTGTTATCTTGAGAGAAATACGTGTTTACCAACATTGTTAGGAGGGTATCATCCAGGAAAGAAGACATGGAAGAATGCAGCCATATTTGCACAGGATGTTTTTGAGAGTTTCGATTTGCGCATGGAGACATGTGCGGTCACAATTAATCTTGAGGATGCGTATAATAGGGTGTCCTTGGATATCTTGATGGACCAGCTGTTAAATCTTGCAGTAAATCCTTTTGTCGTGCAGTGGGTTGGTGCCGCCCTGATGCACAGGATAGTAGTTCTTAAGTGTGATAACTGGATATCTGCACCAACGGTTATTAGCCCTGATCTGCCACAGGGATCACCTCTATCTCCTGTACTTTTCAATGTATACACAGTACATATCACTGGCAATCAAATCACAGGTATTGGCAGAATGATGGCATAAGCCGATGATATCCTGGTGTATAAACAGGGCAGAAATCGAGAAGATTGCGTCGTGGAACTACAGGAGCTAGGCAGACTGACAAATTGGTGTCGAGATACGGGAGCAGTGGTTAATCCTTCTAAAACATTTGTGTTATGGTTTTCCTTGAATAATCACATTGTAAAGACACCCATGCCACAAGTTTCGTTGTCCGGGAAAAGTTTAGAAAGAACTAGCACAATGAGATATCTGGGTGTGTTTTTTGACAGAAGCCTGAGTTTCAGGGAACATGTTGATCATGTTATCATAAAGGCAGGCAAAGGCTTAGCAGCAATGAAGGTTATGGCTGCTGCGAAGTGTGAGCAGAAATTGTTATTTCTTTTGTACCAGGGTTTGGTTGTGGATGTGGTGAAATATGCCCTGGCAATTCCGACTCTTAGCCAAACTCAGATCGAATGACTGGATAGAATCCAGCAATGCGTATCATACTTGGGTGCACAAGAGCCACATCGACAAGAGCTATACGACACCTACTTGACTGTCCAACAGCTGAGCATAGATTATAGTATTGCTGTGCACAGGAGTACCTTCAAATACATGCAGATAAGGAACACCCTTTGCATTCTGAAATACAGAAAGTTAAAGGCAGCAGACTCAAGAGAGGGAGGTCGTGGTTGGGACGTGCTGAGGGTGTCATACAAAACGTGTGCAGATTGCAGGATGTGGCAGCAGGTATGGAAGGGATAAATCTACCCACAGATTTCGAAACTTGATTGAGAGTAGTAATATCACTTAGCAGGGAATGCAGAGAATGGTATCCCACAGCTGTGGAAAAAGAAGTGCAGGCTTTGGTCAGTGAGAATACCAAAGAGGGAGATGTGATTATATACACTGCTGGATTTTTGATTAGACATGTTCACAGTGCTTGGGCCTTCACAGTTCAGTGCGCAGTTAAGAAGGTATAAGTAGGTGTCGTTCGTGAACAATGGATTGAGGCCATGAGAAAATCGAGGCTTTTAGTGGTTACATTTATTTTCATGCCGGGACATGTGGGTGTTCGAGGCAAGGGGCAATGGATCGCGCTGACGTTTTGAACTCCTTAAGAGATATAGCATGCGAGAGTGAGACTAATATGGATGACTCCTTTTCAATGGCCAAGATTAAAGATCAGGGATTGAAATGTGGTGTTGCTAGAAGTGAACATTTTGGAGGGCGCAGAAGAATGATGGTCAACCAGCATAGGACCAGTACTGTCAGAAGTGTAATGGCAGATACACTTGAGGAGAGATGGGAGCAACTATGGATGTGTCCAGTTTACAGTGATGATGATCTGACGACTAACTAACAAACAAACAAAGTACACTTATATAGTACCTAGCAGTTTTGGATTTACCATACTATAACCTATGTATAATATTTTGAAAATGTTATTCTTGCTAAAACATAACTTTTATTTCATTAAGCTGTTATATGTAATATATTATTAAGTGTTTACTTACTATCACCATCAGAAGAGTAATAATATTCACAATTCTGACCAGCCATATCTGTAAATAAAATAAGTTTACATATAATAACTGCATCAATATTCCCTATAAGCTGTAGTATGGCTTGTGGATTTATTCACACAAAAGTATCCCTCTGTGTTGTAAAGATCTACATGTTTCGTAAAACCATGTGATTCAATTATTTGCATTTCAATAAGCACAGCTTATCTATTTCAAAAACAAGATCCCCCCCCCTCCCCATAAACAAACTGTCAAACTTTTTCAGACTTCCCCCTTGAATTTTTGCCATTATTTATGGGTAGCCCCCACACAATATATTTCTACAATATTTGACAAATCTCTAGTCACCACCATGTAGACTTAAAGTATGCAGAGTTCAGCAATCAAAACATTTCTTTACACAATGTACAAAATACAATATGGGGCAATATAATAAGGTATTTCCATTCCAGAATCACAAATCCTTCCACGGTTTTTTACTTGACCACAGGTATGAATACCTGAACTGGGGAATTTAGAATAAAGGATTGTATGTATGATTAGACAGGAACCGTTATATGGATGGATCTGACACACACCCAAGTCCATATGTTTCTTGGGACATGTATCTTGCTCTAAGGAAATCAGAACACAAAATTTAGGTGATAGAGATGTACAACCCCACGATTTTCCCAAAAAATGGTCACCAAAAATATTATGAAAATGAAAGGTACGAAAAAGAATGAATGATCATTTTTTTAGGCAAACTCCCTCCCTTACCGGAGACGTATCTACGTCATTGTCTCATACCCAATGAACCAGCATGCACACTATTTGATATCTGTACAGACTACATATATGGATCTGCCCAGAGTATAATAAAGTTAGTTCTGTTAAAATACAGCTAGGAAGTTCTAAGAGATATTTAACAGTACTATGTTTCAATAGGGACCTTTTCGTCAATATTGATTTAGTATGCTGTGCATTTCATAGAAGATTTTGACTAGTTTTCTCTATTGTTACTTGAGATCACAGAGAGTTGAAATTTATCATTACCTGATTCAGCATATAATTATTTTAAGAGTATGGACGGAATTCTTGTTTTAACCCCAAAAATGTTATACTTGCACACCGATAAGACAAAAAAATAAATTCTAAAATTTGCTAATATATCTTATTATATGTCAAATTACAGGAAATTGGATGAACTTGAATATGTTCATGACTTGTTTAAAATGATTTGTTGTGTAAAATTTGTAGAAAATAATATAGTCACGCATATAGCCCAAATCTGAAAGACATCATCAACCTCCTGGGAAGAAAGATCAAAATATCATCTTCTGACTTCGCACACAACATGTACAACTTAACAATCACCTGAACAGAATACAACCACAACACACTCCAGGGTGCAGACTGTGTCCTCATCCCCAAGAAACTGTCAACCACCCCCTTTTTTTTTAATGTCCAGCACTGGATGATGTCTGGAAGATGCTTTTCTCTCCAGATAAATGAAACATCTTATACGGAACAGTAACAGCTCACAAACACATGCATATATCACACATTGGCATGAGCCCATGAATTCGCAACCAACAACCACTGAATATATATATGTCTCAATCAGTGTCACTGGTACTAAGCAATCTGTGCTCTCTATCATATCCATTTAAACCCATTACTGAATGAGTTTATATTCATTGTTAAATTGTACTTACTGCGCAAAACTGAAATCCAACAGGTAGTTCCAGGAATAGGGAAATAAAGTTTTGTTAATACTGAATAACACACATAAATACACACACAAATCGACGTTTCAACCAAAAGGTCTTTATCAAGACAGACAATTGAAACAAAATTAAAACATATAGCAGAAAGCGAACAGTAATAACATCGATGGTCACATTGGTATGAGTAGTATGGATTGACCAGAAGAGGCGAAATGACACCAGACAAGGAAAATACAAAAATGACAACAAACATGTGACACAAAACAAACAGAAACTATGGATCGACTAAAGTCATACATGAGACAGGCGCTCATTAATGCTGTCTGGTTTAAGAGTTCCATATTGATAAATGTAGCGGTTCTCAAGCGTCAGACGGGCCCGGTCATCAGAGAAGCACGACTTAATGGCCGCAACCTGAATGTCCTGGGTGCCCCGATGACCCGTGCCATTAAAGTGGACATCAACAGGCAAACCCGAATGGTTTTTTATGATGTACAGATGTATAGGCAGAAAACCCAATACAATCAACATAAAAATAAATACTACTGACACGAGTGCAGGAATTTAAAAAACTAGGGAGCATTTTTTTTACAGCCGATGGAAGAATGGACAGAGAGTTTGAGACAAGAATTCAAAAAGGTAATTACGTAAACTATGAACTTGACACTAATTTTAAAACACACATCTATTCTGGTGGAAACCAATAGGCAAATCATAAATTCAATATTCATCCCAACATTATGTTTTCAATGTCTGTCATGGACACTAACTAAAGAACAAGAGAGAAAGCTTACTACGTGTGAAATGAAACAGAACTACTAAAAGCAAACCGAACAAGAAGAGATCATGTGACAAATGAGGAAATTACACGAATTATTGGAACAACATCATTGGTCAAATATATTGAAAAACAGAGATTGAAATGGTTCAGCCACCTAATAAGAATGAACTCTTATTGGCAGCGGCAAGAGCATACATGAACATGGAAACAGCAAGATACAGAGGAAGACCAAGAAGAAGGTGGATTGAAGGAGTTATCAACATTCTGACACGGCACAGCATTACTGCATATCAAGCGACCACATGTGCAATAGCCTTAAAAACGATCATCATTAAATCCTGCGGCACCTCACAGCATAAGCAAAGAAAAGATAGATAGAATACTATGATAGACTGAATGAGTTCTGAGGTCTTTTCTGTGGGAAAAACCTTGCCTTCTGGGGACTTAGAAGATAGAATACTGTTCCAGTGTTAAAAAATAGTTGAACTGTTGAATTTCTTTAATGAGAAGGATGATGTTGCATTTACTTTACAAGCCTTGTTATATCAGGGTTAATATTTGTAGCTGAAACTTGTATTTTGAATTATGATTCTACTTTATGCAAACACTTTCTATCTATTCGCTGAAATCCTTTGTTTCCTTCCAGCGTCAGGGGTCAGGAAGTCCACACTTTCTATATTTATATTTAAAATAAATATGAATTAATTTTTGTCCAAGTATGTTGCACCAGAAGTCATCGTTACTTTTAAAGACCATTTCAAGAGTTCTGGAAAATATGTTTGCAAGTCAGTCCAGAAATTTTGAAGAGATGTTCCTTGAACTGCAGTTTCATAGCACCATTCATGAATGTTTTTATGAGCATATCTTTTTCTGCTGACATAAGTTGTTCCCCTTCTCATACATATTACCCAAAATGAATCACTGGTGCCTGTGCAACCGGCATATATCTAATTGTGTGACTTGTTTAAAATAAATAATTTTTATTTGTGTAATATTTATCCTTGTTTATGTCTCTTTTTATATCGGTTTATTCAACTTTTTAACTGTAAATGCTCATAATATTTTTTTACTTACGTAAAACACAGGTTTATATAATCGCTTCAATCAGACACGACAGACTATAACTAACACTAGTGGGTAATGATGTGCACACAAGAAAACATACAAATTATAGTACACAAATCATATTCAACGTTTCAACCAAAAGGTCTTTATAAAAAGCATCAATATCAAAAGCACCATGATGACCATCGTCGTTGAAGTGTGTGTTCTGTGCTTGATGGCATGAAGATGGTTACAAAACCTGATATTCAGGTCACTGCCATCAGATCCTGCACCACCGATGATAGATCTAGGTACGCTCTAGAAAAGTCTCATTTTTTAATTGGGTACACTTAAGCCTTTTGGACTAATTCCGACCACTCTTATGTCTAGTACTGGGTTGGTGTGGTCTTTGTCTTTATTCTTTTTGTTCCATCATTTACTCATCTTTTTGTTTGTTTCGTTTCCACATATATTTATGTTTCTTATGTACTTCCTGACCTTCCGGCGTCTGATTTCCATATTTTCGTTAGATACGCTTGTTTGTTGTGATAATTTTTTCATTCGTCGTCTCTTGATGCTCTGTGTCTATCTTGGTAAAGAACTTTTGGTTGAAATGTTCAATATGATTTGTGTATTGTAATTTGTATGTTTTCGTGTGTGCACATTATGCAATGTGCACAAGCTACTAGTTTTAGTTATAGTCTGTCATGTCTGATTTTGTGTTTAGATCAAGGTTGCCCGATAGTTTAAACTGTTTATGGTCAAATTAAAAAATAGTGTTAAACTACTAAAAATATAGTAAAACAGTAAACCATAGTAAAAAAAGTTATATGAAACAATAATTGCTCTATATGACCATATGCACTTCCAGCTTACTAGTGGCTTTAATGTGTAAAATAGAGATTTTTATTTGTATGTATTCTTCTGCAATCGTTCTCAAACTCCTGAAGATTAGCAGGATGTAGTCAGGTGAACGGGATGCACTTGTGACATGCTTTACAGCTGTGCTGTAATATCTGTGCGTTTCTGCCTGACACATCTAACTTCAGCATGGCTTCTGTGTCACTTAGACCAAATATTTCTGGGTTAGGAAACTGTGTTTAGTTTGAGGGCAGAATGCAGAAATACACAGCTGGTCACAGGCCGAACAAATAAAAAGCTAATTTGAAATAGTATGAAACAACATGCATGAAGGTAAATAGTGCTGCCATTCTTTGCTCCCATTTCAAGACCCGCAAAACAGGGGCAGTATTTTTATTTTATTTATGTAAATGACTATAAGAAGCAATTGGAATCTCTGTTATGAGCAACCCTAAATTTAATATAAGATTCTCAAAAGCACCCTACCTAATGGAGTGCTTGTTTTTTAATAGTTTTAGAAATACAATGAAACACTACACTGTGCATTGTGTGGTGGTTATATGATATATGTTTCATCGATAAGCGAAATAAACATGTTGTTTTTAGTAAGTTTTTACTATCTACTTTCAAATGTACCTGTAAATCTTCATTAGGGCCTAACCTTTTATTATCAGAGTAGACTTAGTTTAGTAAAGTTTAGTGCAATTTTATATTCTCAAGAACACCACCTTCTGTATAAGTATAAGCTTGTAATATCTTACTCCAATGATCAACAATAATCCACTTAACAATAAATAGCCTACATAATGATATACTACTAACGGTAAAAGTGACCAAATCAAAAGTTGCCAGTGACTTTCAAAAATGACAAAATTTGATAAATCTCTCAAAAATTGGCCATAAAAAAATCATATGAAAATGACCTATATGGCAGCCCTGATTTAGATAATTTCATTACTGGCGCGTGAACTCCTCCCTCAATCAAATAAAGGTAAACCCACTACAATATGAAACTAAACAACATAAGAAGATTAAATGCTACATTAAATTACCATAAATTAGCAGATCGTATATTTACCAATTTTGGATTAAGTTCATGATAAATGGCGTTGCTGTCAACTTGTGTAACATTTGTTGTCGACATCTTGTCATGTGACTGTTGAGTGTGCGTGCTCGTTCATCATGTGACTTTTAAGTTCTAAAATGTATGAAGTGTGTAGTTAACACACTGATGCCACCGCTAGTTTTTTTTATTTTTTTCATTAAATTCAAAAACGATCAAAATTCAAAACACATTTGTTTTTGTCCATCTGTGTGAGTGTAGAAAGTCATGGCAGGACCATCCAAAATGTTCCTTTCAAGGTTGTATTTCCATCCCTCACCTTCAATTGTTCCTTGCATAACTGTTTTAGAAAGTGGATTATGTCTGGTTATATGTTCAAACCAAACAACTTAGGCCTACGCCTTGTCACTGCTGCCAACATTGGTTCTTACTGCACGTTTGTTTACTTTTTGTTCAACTAATACATTTGTCTTTTGTGACATAATGTATTTTTAATAGTCGTCTGGTGAATGGATATTAAAAGTCACAGTCCTTCTTTCCGTGTTTGCAATTAGTGTCCATCCCACATCCGTATAAAATAAAGTTAACACTGGCGATTTGTAGGTCCTATAGGATTATATTACTGTAATACTAATACTGATCTTACTTTTTCAAACCATATTCAACCTTATCATGGCAGCAATCTTCATATAGGCCTAATACGGTATGAATAATGGACTCGCAGTATTATATGTGTTGAATTGAACGAACTACCCTTTCCAGACGAACAAGTATTAATAGCGACATCAGAAGAACAATTGCAAGAACATATGAACAGACTACACAACATGTCAAAATTCCAACATGAAGATTACTGTTGAAAAGACTGAAATAATGGCAATACCAAGGGAAGAAAGAAATATCACAAGAAATATCTTCATTGATAATAAACACCTTAATCAGGTAAAGAATTCACTTACTTATGAAGTGTTATACTGAGTGAAAGGGAAAAACAGTAAAGAGATACAAAATAGATGCAACAAAACATACCAGATCCTAAGACAGATGACACCTATTTTTAACAATAAAGATGTAAAAAAAAATAGAGACCAAAGTTGCGTTATACAAGACTATTATTATCCTATCACTGTGCTAACAGTGTTAACCCTGGACAATGACAGCACAAGATAAAAGAAAAATAGTGACAGCAGAAATTGCCTACGAAGAATACTCGGAGTGTCATTAAGAGATAGAATTAGAAACGATAACATCAGACAAATAACCAAAACAATACCAGTATTGGAACACATCAAAAGACAACAGACCTAGTGGTTTTCACACGCTTCCAGACTACGGACAACGTGCCACATATGTTCATGACACATAGACATAACGGCTATAAAGTCAGAGGCAGACAATGTAAGAGATGGATCACAGAAATCAAAGAAGCCGCAGGAATAAGCTTACAAACAGCAAGGCAATATCCAGAGAACTCTTTTATCCCTGACCACAAGGCAAACAAGAGACACAACGTATAGACAGATAGATGTTCCTCTTCTCACATCGGACATGTCCACATGCGCTAAGATTTCCGTTTTAGTAAATCTCTCAAACTATAACTGCTGATGGTTCCGGTTCTACGCAGGTTCAGTGATATGGTACAATACAAGAATCAGTGGACAAATCATGTGACAACATGCCAACTTGTTAATTTCATATGCTATTGCCAGTGACGTAGCGTGGATCAATGGCGCCTGGGGCGGAATCATAATTTTCCGCCCTGGTGACATTAAAAAAATATGTCAGTGATTGTGAAAGACTGGACGGAAATAAATTTGTCGCACTCACGATAATACCGCCCGGGGCGGTCCGCACCTCCGCCCCCCTCCTCGCTACGCCACTGGCTATTGCACTATCTCTGAAACCTAAAAAGTCGTAACTTAAAATACCGATCTAGTTATTTGCGCGCAATGAACTGGCCATCCACCTTCCACTCAGTGTGCAGCGCGCATGTCGAGTGGTCAGTGGCTCTAATCGCGCAACGTGTCGAATATTAGATGCGTCAGTATATGCGTCTTTATCAGAATTTCGTTCTGTTTAAATACGAGGCGTGTTCAAATGAAAACGGGACTTGTTACACCACGCGTGATAGAGCGCACTGATATTGATGACATTTTGCACTAGTAATGAGTATCCAATAATTTACATACGGTCACGTGTTCATCTTCCCAGCATGCATATGTGCTGCAGAAGACTGTTAACAATATGGCGGGTGTGATTCCGAACCCGTCCAAAGTGAATCAGCGTGCTGTGATCCAGTTTCTTTCATTTGAAGGATGTCAAGCAGTAGACATTCATCGAAGAATGAAGGCAGCATATGGTGACAAATGTTTGTCGAGGACCAGAGTGATGGAGTGGGTGCGTATGTTTAAAGACGGACGTGAGTTAACGGCAGATCTTGCACGGCCAGGTCAGGCGCATATTGTTGCAACAGAAGAAGCCATAGCCGTGCTTGATAAAGCAGTACTGACTGACCGTCGTCGGAGCATTCGTTCGCTTGCAGAAGAATTCCATGTGTCAGTTGGGACAGCCCACATGGTTGTTCGGAAGAAATTGAACTATCGGAAGGTGTGTTCACAGTGGGTCCCACGGATGTTGACTGACCACCATAAGGAAGAACGGATGGGGTGGAGTTTAAACCACCTGATGCGTTACAGGGCAGAGGGTGATGCATTTCTGTTGAGCATTGTGGCAGGTGATGAATCGTGGTGCCACCACTATGAACCGAGCAGCAAAATTGACAGCATGCAATGGAAACATCCAGGTTCACCAAAACCCAAAAAATTCAAGACACAGGTTTCTGCAGATTTCCATTTGTTCGGACCGTTGAAGAAAGCACTAAAGGGACAGCGATTCAACAGCGACGCAGACGTGAAGACAGCGGTGACCACATGGTTCAGAGAACAGCCACGCAACTTTTTCTCGGACGGCATTCGACGTCTACCTAAACAGTGGGATGCTTGCCTAAATGCATACGGAGATTTTTTCTGATGAACCCAGTTGCATTCTTATTCACAAGTGGTTGCTTTGTTCAATTCCGTTGAAAATATTAAATTGCGTATGATACTTTTTAAATAAATCCACAAGTCCCGTTTTCATTTGAACACGCCTCGTATGTAAGCTATTTGTTCCGTAAAAACCTGTCCACTGATTCTTGTATTGTACCAGTGATATTTTAGCAATCTTTGTTCGGTATGTCAGGGCACGCCTATTCTCACTCCCAAATCGAGCATTCTCGATTTTAACCCATGTTCAGGTAGGCCTATCTCACAATCCTCTGATCGTGCGGCTCACGAAGAGCACTTGATAGGCCCTACGTATGCTGGATCATGTAATTTGGGCTGACCATCTGTTAAAGGGCGATGTTAGCTAATTTGTCTGCTCTCTCGTTTCACTACATACCCGTATATTCGGGGACAAAGATAATAGTGATTTTTCACATTTTATCTCTCTCAAATGACCCCACCTATCCCCCTGCGCAAATCATCTGTTTTAACTTTCTCAATCATATTCATTAAGTATGTACGCAGTGCGGCTCTGTGGCGGCGTGGTACAGAGCACGTCTGAGACGCCAAGGTACCGAGTTCTAACGCCACAGTCAGTTGTGCATCTGGACTATTCACAAATCAATGGCAAACTACTAGAGTATTTATATTGCCTATAAAATTACTACAGCAAAAAAAAGATGGGTCGATGCCTAAGTCCTGAATAGGATACGCTACAAATTTATTTTTTATTTTTTATGTACTCATGGGAATAGGCTTGCGATGTCCACAGGTTAATAATGCATGCATTACGGCAAGCACTTCCATAGTTAGACTGCTCGTTGTTGCGGTAAGGTCTCACTGACTTCGTGTACTGTTCTTACGTGTGATCTTGCAGTAAAGGCCCATGCATAAATATATATATATATATATAAAACAATGTTTGTAATGTTCTTACACAATATCTAGAGCAGATTTCTGTGTACAGTGTAATATTTTATTATGTGGCGATGTAGGCCTATATGATATTCTGTTTTTGTGTTAGTATGAAACTCTGCACAATCCTGAGGTTGTAAGCCTATGTACCGATATCTACTTTGTGGAAGGTAAAGTATGTCTTTGTGTTGTGATGGTTTTTGGGGTAATAAACTGCATAACGATATGTTGCATCTATTTTGAGGCTAATGTAGTACGTTTGTGTGTGATGATGTATGCTGTAGGCATATTGCGTTATTTGTGAGATGAAACATAACACAATCTAGAGCAGTGTTTCCCAACGTGGGGCCTACGCCCTACAGGGGGGCAATTTCAGTGGTCGGGGGGGGGGGGTGACAATTCGAAGAAGTTGTAATTAGGCTTCAATTAGGAAGAATTCAATTTTTTATATTAAAATATACATATATACATATATGTTACATTGGGGGGGGGGGGGGGGGTTCCAGAATTTTAGAAATACTTAGATGGGGCATGGTGAATAAAAAGGTTGGGAAACACTGATCTACTATCGGATTATGGCGGTATGTCTGTGTGCTATGTTGGTTTTTTTTGTGTGGCGAAATTATATTGGTTTTAGGTGTGATGAAACTCATTGCTATCAGCAATAGTATTTACGTAGAACCCAGTCTTTTGCGTTTATCCTGACAGCGGACGGAGTATCACTAAAGAAGTGTGGTGTATAAACACGAAAAAATACAAATTACAATACACAAGACATTTTCAACGTTTCAAACCGTTTATTGCTATCAACAGGTTATATAATTCTGGGGTTCTTCTTCTTCTTCTTTCGTTCACTTGAAACATGTCTATATCTGTAATTTTGTAGTTCATACAGTGTCCCATAGAGTTTTGATTCCAGTGTTGTTTCCTCTGGCCAATATGTCTGCCTCAGCGTTTCATGCTCAGAACACTCTTGAAGTATATGTTTGGCACTCTGTGCTGCCTGTCCACATGTACACATGGCTGTGTTGCCAATCTTGAACTTTGTATACATGTGACAGCGGAGTCGGTTGTGTCCTGTTCTGAGACGTAGAATTATAACTTGTTCTGATCTGTTCATAATGTGATAGTCATCTTGTGTTGGTGTTTGTGGCTTTCTTATTGACATGATCATCTGTTTTTTCTGATGGTAGGTGATTGGTACATCTGGTTGGTCTTCGGCAGCACCTTCCTTAGCCAGTTGGTCTGCTTTTTCATTTCCTGGTATTCCACAGTGAGAGGGTATCCACTGCATGGTTACCCTATACTGGTAAGACAATTCGCTAAGTAGTTTTTTCAAGTCTGTTAGTTTTTCAGACTGGAGAGCTTGAAGCACTGACCTTGCATCTGTCAGGAATACCACAGGCTGTAGGTCAGAGTTGGAGTTCAGCAGTTTTTGATCTGCCACACTAATTGCCTGGATTTCTGCATCATAATTATTGCAGAATTTTCCTGTCGGTGTTCTGATTGTATCTCTAGGCTTGTGTGGATATTCTATATATACACCTGCACCTCCATTCCTCACGGCATTCTATACCCTTTCGAGGTATAGGGCCCGGCACCGTCCCTGCCTGAACGTCCGCCACAGGGAATTCTGGGGTGAATTCCATATATCTGTGTGTGCTTCTGTAAGGAGTGTTCTATTGTTTTTGTGTTAGGACTGTTATTCCGTGTGGTAATGTATCATTTGGATGTTTGTATAATTATTGTAGTGACGTGTCATTCCTTTTATCTGAGCTGTAATGTGCAGTATTATTTATATATTATATACCCATGCCTATCCATATGCACATCTGTATTCACTAAATTACTAAACAGGCCTACATCTACATAGGCCTATAGGCCCTATATATATATATATATATATATATATATATATATATATATATATATATATATATATATATATATATATATATATATATATATATATATATAGGTTATGTATACACCTCTATATAGAGTATAACAATAATACACGAATTTGTTTGACCATAATCATGCTAAATTATAATATTGGTTATGCTTAGGCCTATACATTGCTTTACAATTACTTGGGTTTCTTTGGGACTTTATATCCCAGAATATTTGTAATGTTGTAGGGTAGCCTGAGGCAAGATGGCACACTTTTCACGTTTTAGCGTATTATAACTAGACTTAATTATGAGAGACCAAACTGCTATCAGTGTATAGCTTATCCATCCATCTAACATTTGTGAGGCTATTGAAAAAGTACAGCTACGTGTAGACAGTAGGATGAGAATTTTTTAACATATGTACATACACACAAAATATCTTGCCCAATGTTTGGGACCTTATGGCGCAAGAAAATAGTGAATGAAATAAATACAAAATCAACGGAAAATTGACAAACACTGCAAAATAAATGGACAATTATAGAACACAAAGACTAGGCATATGTACGCCAGAGATAGTGTATCTATGAATATTGGGGATTGCGCGTCTACGACTGGCGGACACACCTATTCTATATTGTGACTGTGAAAGTGTTCTTTGAGATATTGTTTGTGTTGTTAAAATTTAGCAAAGTGCTGCAGGTAATGTTCAATGGTATTGTCCTCAATGCAGTCTTCATATACTGGTTCTTTTATCTTGAAGAGTTGGGGGCCGGGGGTGCCCAGTCTAAGTCGCCATATATTTTTATTTATTGATATATTCATCTTATATGGGACTATTTTGTTCTTGGTGGTTCTTTTATCATACTATCCTATTTTTGTTGTCTTTCTTTTTGAATGTTCTTCAATGGTTTTGTCCACTCCTTGTTTATTATCTTCTTTATTACGTTTTTTATTTCACTTTCCCGTCGTAATTTGATTTCATTTATTTTTATAAAACCATGATAATCAGCAAAATCATAGATGAACAGGTGCTAAAAATATAAAAATATATGGAGAGAAACTAAAACAAGTAGGCCTACAACATTATCAATATCTTGGAAACATAATCACAAACGATGGCAGATGCGTAACAAAAGTTAAATGGAGAATAGGAATAGCTAAAAAGTATTTCAATGACATGTTGACATCTAAACAAATTATAAACAAGCTAAACACGAAAATTATAAAATTCAACATCTACTCTATATTAATTTATGGCTCAGAAACATGGACAATAAACAAACAACTAGAAGACATAATTTGTAATGCCTTTGAGATGTGGATATAGACCTATAGAAGAATAGGGAGAATTTCATGTTAAGAGAAGAAAACAAAGAGATTCTAACAACACTTCGTATTCAGAAAGAATTATTACAGGAAATAAAGATCAAACAAATAAAATATTTTCGACATATTAAAAGACATGACACCTTGTTGAAGACCTTACCTGAGGGCAAAGTCGGGGGAGGCGAGCAAGAGGTAGGCAGAGATACAAGTGTGAGATTAACATCACGAGATGGACATGTTAGTCTAGCAGAGTGCGTCATCAAGACAAGAGACAGGGGATGTGGAGGTCTGTTACAGACAACCTTCGCTGCAGAGACAGATGACATTTAATAATGCTGACTTTGATACCGCTTCCACGGGTCCTACCAAAGTTTGCTTCTTTATCTGCCACTACGTTTCCTTCTATGCCGACGTGAGCCGGGATCCAAATCAACATCAACCCACTGCCTCTGTGGTGTAGTATAGTGACGGTGTGTCATCTTTCTTCTATAATATCTGGTCTTTGATAGTCGTGTTTATTATGTAGTGTTTGTACTGATGAAAGCGAGTCGGTGAATATTGTTGTCTGTTTGAGTTTTCTGACACTAATTCTAGTGCTTTGAATATTAACTACTTAAGTCTGCAGTTTATAGGCCTATTAGATGTGTTTTGCGGAATGCTGTATAATTTCTTTGCATGCCATTCAGGTATTGCAATTCCGGCTCCTGTAGGTAATTCCTCCTCTTTGGATATATCAGTGTATACCTTAAAGTACTGCTGCGTATTTAGATCGATGTGTTTGGTGGCTATATTTTTAATTTGGTATTTGAATTGTTTTGTTTACACTAATTTTGTAAGCAAGGTGTCTATTTCTGGGTTAGTTCCCACGGTGGGATACATGGGGGGGGGGGGGGAGATTACTGGGTTATATTGTTTCTGGCGTAAAATGAGTTTTCTTATGTTTGGATATTTATTTACACCATTCATAATAAGTTTCCTATGTTCCCCTGGCCAATTTCTGAGATATAATAGGACAATCAATATAAGGTAACTGAGTAAAAAAGTAAAAACAATTGTACTTACGTAAAACACAGGTTTTTTTATAATAGTTTCACTCAGACACGATGGACTATCACTAAAACTAGTGGGTAATGATGTGCACACAAGAAAACATACAAATTACAATATACAAAACACGTTTTTGTATATTTTCTTTTTGTGTATTGTAATTTGTATGTTTTCTTGTGTGTACATCATTACCCACTAGTTTTAGTGATAGTCTATCGTGTCTGAGTGAAACTATTATAAAAAAACCTGTGTTTTACGTAAGTACAATTGTTTTTACTTTTGACCATAAAAATCAATCATCATTCAATCCTGCAACCCTTACAGCAAAATCAGAGAAAAGACAATAGATAACTTACTGAATTTCCCTTATACAGACCAAAATAAGCTTACAAAATGTATTTTCATAGACAACATGTAAATGTATATAACAAACAACTGTCAATTTCTATTGGAAATCTTGCTTCTTTAATAAAAACTTAATGCCAAATATATGGAAATATACAACAGGGACAAATAAAATATATTTCTAACATTACATTGTTGTCTTATATCAGCCAGAAAAACAGGTTAACTTTTTAGTCTCTCCACAGAAGGATGCACACAAGCTGTATCTTCTTTAGTGTCATCACCAAAAACAATATATTCACAGTTGTAAATATACACAAACTTGCCAGTTATCGAAAATGTTATAGTTACAGTGACAATAACAATTTGCACATTTATAGAAAGTTATATTTACAGAGATATACAATAACAGTTTGCCGAGGCATCCACAATTTTATATTTTTAAAGTTGTATAAATGGGGAAAAATGTTTTCAGTTTGTGGGAAATAGAACTATAGTCTTTAGATGCCATCACAAATTATAAAGTCTTTGGATGCCATCACAAACTTACATGATTGTAATGCAAGATTATATCCCTGAAAACTTGCAACAGCAAAATACACAAAATTGTGAATAAAAAACCAGCATAATATGATTGAAATGATGAGTTGCTTAATTTACAAATTTGTGCAACAAGATGCTGTTTAAGAGAGAAAACACATAATTTCAAGCAATATTTATCATCAAGTGGACTCTTATCTTTCCTTTATGCCATGAGAAACAGATAAATCACCGGTGTCAGGAGAGACATGACCCGCTGGAAATGTAAGGGCTGCAATAATACAAAGCAAATATGGATATAAGCATAAATTTAATTAATGTATTCATATTAGCACTAGCCAGCTGGGCATTGTTTCATTCCTAAAATGTCCAGCTAACTGTTGACAACACTGCCAATAAGCAGACAACACGACTAGAGACTAGTGAGCTGAATGAACTAACGTGCTCAACTCCTGGTGCTATTTTCTCCTACCCGGTAATCATTAACAGAACTACTTTGTAGCAAAAACCCTTACATGGACAGACTTTCCACTGAGAGTCCAGATAATAGAGTTCTCTGGGGTGCAAAGGGAACGCATTGCTCTTGGCGGACCCAGGGTTAGCAGATAACCAAGATCCCAAATGTACCTCCATGTGGTGCACCCTGGAAACAGAAATACAGCAGCTCGAGCTGATTCTGGCCATATCATTTGGGGATCGTGTCTGGGGATCGTGTCTGAGAATGTGGAGGTAGCAGATGGAAAGAGATTTGATTGCATAAGAGACAGACAACATCTCCGACATCACCAGCATCAACACATACAGCGACACTGTCAACATACAGTGACGTTGAACATTGGAGGGATGGCCAATGTAAAAGGTACGTGGAGATAGATGCATGGCGAGAGACTAATAGATGTCATACTGAGTACAATGACACAATTAAAGGCAGAACAACGCCAGAGGGCAGTGCGAACTGCAAATAGAAAGGGAAAAGTTGCTAGGAAAGGGGAACTACAAGCTCTGTTAGCTCGAGACGAGCTTTTAGTTACCCGTGCTCCTTATAGACGGTGACCCATACCCAATCATGGGCGTTCGGAAAAGCAAGAAGACCTAACCCTAACGTCAAGCCTTCCTAAATCGGAAATATGCTCACGAAGAGGAAGGGTTCCGTACCCGATGAGGGACAACGATGGCAGCCCTGGCCCAACTCTACTGACAAGATTTCCTATACCGGAAATACACTTGCAGAGAGAAAGGGTTCAGTACCTGATGGGCTCAGGCGCAATTGAGACAAGGTCGCTCAGCTCGAGAATGCCTTGCTCTCAAACGCGTGGTGTGAGACTCAAACTGTGCGAGGTGTTCACGATGTCTGTGAACGACGCCTCGGGTAGGAGGGTGAACGAGCCAGGGTCCAACGCTTCTGGCGAGTTCTTCCTCATACGGAACCAGGCTCATGGATGAGAAACGGTTCAGTACCCGATGGACACAGGCAGAGTATGTCCAATTGCACGAGATGTGATCATAGACGGTGGAACACCTCGTGCCAGATAGACGAGCTCGACAAGCATCTTGGCAAAGAGGCACTACACACCAGCGTGCCCGGCGACAGATAGACAGGCTGTCATGGACTAGGGAAGCCTACCCGAATTAAAGGCATGACGAAAACGGATGTGCTGGACCTCGGACGTCCTGACCACAAGTGGCCAACCGGGGTGCAAATAATCACAGTTCTACTGTGGAACTTGCAGCACAACGTACTTCATGCTCCCCGGCAGAAATCACACGAAATATTCGTTGTGGTTATATGAGAGCGAACGCTGAAGAAGAAGATGAGTTAAGAGAACATTGATGCAGATTCTCTCAACTCCTAACATGGACATAAAAAGTAAAGTAAAGTAACCCATAGCATTTATTAATGCCGTAGGGGTGTGAGATGTTAGCGATCTCACATTTCACAGGCTCTGCAAATGAGGGCGGTAGCCATCTCCTCTCCCTCGCAGTCTTTACTTCCCGGATTAATCCGGTACCCATTTCAGGCTGGGTCGACCTGGGAGCCGTTGCGATCTGAAAACATTTCCACCTCAACTGGGGAATGAACCCAGGACCACTCATATGCGAAGCCAGTGCGCTAACCACTGCGCTAACGCGGCTCCCTAACATGGACATACTTGCCACTGAGAGCCAGATAATAGAGTTCTCTGAGTACATTGATGTAGCTTCTATCTCATTTTCCTTATTGCATGGTACATTCACCATCTCAATATAGTTTCACTATCTTACAATATCATCGTCATAATTAATAAACTGATTTATGAATTTTACTTATCACAAAGCACACATTGCATTGTGGGATTGTTCATTTACAAAATGTCAAACACGTGTTGATGATGTCTTATCTAGGTTTATCCTTTTTTTCTTAATATTTAAAAAAATGGGCTAAAAGTAATTTTTTTTGTTATTAAAAAAAGTTAACAGCTGAACAAATTTTGTTGCTTGATAATTCAGAGGATAATAAATTGGATTTAGATAGTGATTATTTTGAAAATGATATGGAAATTAACTCAGATGATCACTTTTGAGCGAATACAGTACCTTTGGTATATACATACATATATTTCAATAACTTGATTGAAATAGTGAGTTGAAATGTGATTGCCTAGTCACTGTACTTGAATGATTGATTGAAATAACTCTAAATAGACTTACTGTGCAAGTTTACTATTTTCTGTTCAGATTTTTAAATAAATAGCATTGGTTATTAATTATGAACCAACATAATTGTACACTGAGCAGACCCATTGATGCTGTCTCTCTCAGCAGATGTCATAGGATACGCATATTGATGGTTCACTATTTAAACACACTCCTCATTATGCCCATTCGTGGGAAGAAAGAGTGAATGCTTGCAACCCTGAGGATCAGATAAGTAATTAAGTATGCCCAGTCTTACTAGCGTGACAAATATTATTATACTCTCCCAAATATTAGATATAGTTATTTATCATTGTGTCAACATTTAGTTTGTACATTTGTGCTCATAGATTTTTTATTTCAGCAAATGTATAAACAAGTTGAGAACACAACCTGTAGGTACATATCAGACAGCATGACAAGAAGTAAACTATTTATACATAGGGATATAGAATTAATCTGATCAATTAGTGAGAAAGATCTTTTCTTCAATGTGCCGAAACATGATAAAATTGTTCGTGCTGAAATAGACAACCGGTGCTCCATAGGTCCGCACAGACAAACAATATTTAGCACAACTTAAATCTCACATATACATCATTGTGGTGT
Source organism: Meghimatium bilineatum (assembly GCA_034231615.1). Classification (NCBI taxonomy): domain Eukaryota; kingdom Metazoa; phylum Mollusca; class Gastropoda; order Stylommatophora; family Philomycidae; genus Meghimatium; species Meghimatium bilineatum. Next base: position 53,994,507 of record CM067321.1, on the reverse strand, counting down.
CTCATTCTTACACATTGTGCACAAAATAAAATGTGCTTGAAATATCACAGATATCATGCACTTTGTTGTAATGAGTGTAAACTTAATTAATCAAAAGGGCCCCACCATCACCAGTTTGAAGAATTCCTTCACTATTTGATTCTGAATATTATGACATCTGTGTTACTGGAGCAAAAAGGAAATAGTTACACTGAAAATAGAATAGTGTAATTAATCCATGTGTAATTATTTTAAATCAGTATGTTGCCTGTTTGTTTGAAGCACCAACTCCATTATTGTGGTATTAGGTCTGTTATTATCCTGTTTGTTTGAAGCACCAACTCCATTATTGTGGTATTAGGTCTGTTATTATCCTGTTTGTTTGAAGCACCAACTCCATTATTGTGGTATTAGGTCTGTTATTATCCTGTTTGTTTGAAGCACCAACTCCATTATTGTGGTATTAGGTCTGTTATTATCCTGTTTGTTTGAAGCACCAACTCCATTATTGTGGTATTAGGTCTGTTATTATCCTCTATGAACACCAGACATGTCCATAGGTGCTCAGATCTCCGCTTCAGTAAATCTTTCACAGTATAAAAAAGTAAAGTAACACATAGCATTTGTTAATGACGCAGGGGTGTCAGATGTTAACGATCTCACATTTCAGAGGCTCTGCAAATGAGGGCGGTAGCCATTTCCTCTCCCTTGCAGTCTTTACTTTATTATTTATACTTGGATTAATCCAGTACCCATTAAAGGCTGGGTCGACCTGGGAGCAGTTGCGATCTGAAAAACATTTCCGCCTCAACTGGGGAATGAACCCAGGACCACTCACATGCGAAGCCAGTGTGCTAACCACTGCGCTACGTGGCTCCCTAATTTTTCATGGTATAACGGCTGATAGTTCCGGTTCTATGTTGGTTCACTTCTAATTTTTGAGCTCTTTGTCAGGGGTTCTCTACAGGCCATGCCCATCTTCACTCCCAATTCCAGCATTCTCAACATTGACTCATGCTCATTCAACTCAAAATCCTCAGATTGTTGGAAGTCCATTATTGTGAATTTGAGCTCATACAAAAATTGAATAATAACGTTCAGAATTACAAGTGTTAAAATTAGAAGCTCTGTGTTGTATTTGTGGGTATTTCTCTACATGTATCTATGTGTCTGATAAGTCATTTTCATAAAAACATCCCACATGTGGAATGTCTGTGGATGGCCCATTGGACAAACCAAGCATCCAATAAAAAACCTTAGTTGATGACATGCCTGTGTAGTGAGGCTCTGCTCTTATGGAAGATTTGTTGCATGTCATCTATACAATAATACTTTTTGTGTGTGTTTCTTGTGCTTTGTTAGTTGTATACATGAATGAACCCTCTGTAGTTGGGAGGGAGATAGAGAATTACTGCACAGCACTGGCGAGACTATCTACACTGTTTTACTATGGCTGAGGCCAGTGCCGTGCTATGGTGTAGAGTGGTTGCCGCATCATGCGAAATCAAGCAAAATACATTGTCAGGGGCGATATTTTAAAGAAAAACCATTGGGGGGGGGGAAGAGGGGAGGCATTTCAAATATTTGCAGCACACTGAGAAAATCTACTGCATGGTCCTGACTGAGGCCCATCATAAAGGCACACTGACTCAGGATGTGACACGCCTTTTGTCTTGAACATATAGTTACATGTCTCGAGCCACAGAGAAGCACATCATAACCAGTAGGCAAATGTTGGTGGGGAATGAGCACAATGAACCCTATCCTGGCGTAGTGCATAGTTAGAAACCTACTTTCCTGGTGGTGTGATAGTTATTTTATGGATCTGGCCCGGGGTAGGTAGAAAATTCACAGACTTCTTAGCACTATAATGCCAATACAAACAAAATTAATTACAAATGAGATCAGATGTCGTCTCGGTTATCAAAGTCCGCAGCAGGAAGTGGGTATCCAGGCTGCTTTGGCAGAGAAATTGACAACTGGAATGCCTCAAACACAAAAATGCAAACATCTGCATGCAAGATACACAACCAAACAATGTCAACATCTACACAAGCATCAGAACACTAAACCAAGAAAACCTTGGAGGGAGAACCAGCAGAGCCAATATTGTCATAAAACTATTCTACAATTAAACATCTATGGCATTAAGGCAAAAAACTATAACTTGCTAATTTACTACACACTCACAAGATACATATGCCCTCTTACAGGAGACTATACACAAAGACACTAACCCACAAATCAAGGTATACCAGTTTTGCCTATAAATGCACCAACTTCTGTGGCATAATTACCTATATCAGGAATTGACATTCAAGGACATATCACACAGCTAACAGCCCTTCTCACAGATAGCAGTCTATCTGGCACACTGGAGGAAAATACACAATTTACAACATATACAGCTCACCTCAGACAAAATGCAAATTACCGGAAATCCATGGAACACAATTTCTTAAAACAGTACTTGCTGGTGACTTTAATCACCACTCACCCCATTGAGGTTACCAGGACCGCAATAAGACAGGAAGATATATAGAGGAGCTTTGTGAAACAACAAACCTGTCAGTCCTTCAAGATGCATAGTCTGTACCAACACTCCTTCATAAGACCCATACATCTCTCAGTCGACCTGACTTGACTAACTGTTCATCTAATATATTGGACTCCTGCTCTCTAGAAGCTCTTGATGTCATCAGAAGTGAACATGGAGCATTTCTCACCACCATAAATGCACTCAGCATCAAAGCATATTTCAGACAGAAAACTCACTGGAATTTTAGCAAGGCAGATTGGAAACTGTTTCAAGAAACAATAATGTCCTGCTTTGCAAAACAGTTATGATGTAGAAACAATCAATGCTCTGGTGACGAAAGCTATTCTCAATTCAGCATCACAAAGCATCCAAAGGGGTAGTAGGAGATCATATAAACTATTTTACAATTAAAGAAATGCAAGCTGGTATTCTTGAAAGTAAAAATGCAAGAGTTCTTGAGACCACCATCACAAGAAGCAAAAGTCCTGCACAAAAAAACATGTACTAAATAGAGTAAAACTTATAGTAAAGATGGCCAAATCTGACAAAAAGGCAAAAACATGCACTAATTTGATTTAAGATAAAAGTATAAACATGTGTTAGATGGAAGCAAAACAATCACCAAATATCAGAAAAAAGGTAGAGAAATGTATAGCTTTGTAATAAATATAAACTAATAAAAATGACTTAAGAGAAATGGAAATCTGCTTAAAAGCTGAAGAAATGCTCATATCTTACCCATCCTGAAAAGTAACAAACCTTTAGATGAACTGAAAAGTTATCTTTCCATATCACTAACATCATGTCTTAGCAAACTGACAGAAAGAATGGTTATAGTGCAACTTTACTAGTTCCCCGAGAGCTCAAACATCCTTTGCCATGAACAATCAGCTTAAGAAAGAGTAGTTGCACAGAAGATAAACTATTTAGGTTGATGTAAAATCCATGATGAATTCAAAGAAAACAACCACACTGTAGTCATCTTCTTTGACTTACAACAGGTGTATCATCTAGTATGGAGAAAGGTGGAAATAAATGAAAATCGATCAATCAATCAATCAATAAACCCATAACCCTTCAGGGTCGTAGGGGTACCACATTGGATGCTTCAGCACACAGAGTCCTCCAGCGAATTCTATCGTCAGCGATGCGGATGAGTGTGGAAATATCTAGCCCTGTCCATTCCTTGATGTTGTCTGTCCATGTCTTTATTTGTCCTCCTCTGCTTCTTCCACCCTCGACAGTTCCCTGCAGTATTGTTTTTGACAAGGAATCGTGCCTGCATACATGTCCGAACCATGCTAGTTTTCGTCGTTTCACTATTGAAAGCAATGGCTCCTGGACACCTGCACACATCTCTACTTTATTTCTTACGTACACATTGGTCTTATGTTCCCTATAGGAAATTCGTAGAATTCTTCTGTAGCATTTATACTCGAAAGCCTGTAATCTTCTCTCCATGTCCGCAGTGAGTGTCCAACTCTCACAACCATACAACACAACAGAAAGCACCAGCGACCTATACAGTTTGATTTTCACTCCAACACTGATGTTGCTTTTCCAAATCACAGTTAGCCTTGACAATGACGCTAAAGCCATCTCCAGCCTTATTTTTAGTTCTGCTTTGCATTTACCATCGCTGCATATACTGGATCCGAGGTATTTGAAGGTATTCACCTCTTCAAGTTTATGTCCATTCATCATGATATTAGTCTGGTTTTCTGTGTCTCTGCTGTTTACCAAAATTTTGCTCTTATCTGAATTGATTTCCATTCCGTACTTGCTGGTAACTTTTTCTAACTTTGATGTTAATTCTTGCAATGATTGTTCTGACCCAGCTATAAGATCAATATCATCAGCGAAACGCAAGTTGCAAATAGGGCGACCTCCGATCGATATAGACGTGTTGTAGTCATGCAATGTTTCTTGTATGATGTGCTCTAAGTATATGTTAAAAAGTACTGGGGACATTACGCATCCCTGTCGAACTCCCACAGTTGTTTTGAAGAACTCTCCAATTGTATTGTGTGACAAGACAGCACTATTTGCATTTTCGTACAGAGCTTCAATAATGTCTATAATTGTGGTGTCAAAATTAAATTTCCTTAGTATGTGCCACAGACCATCATGCCAAACACGATCAAAGGCCTTTGTAAAGTCAATGAAGTTGTGGTATAAATCACGTTGGTGTTGAATATGTTTTTCGATTAGTGTTCGGATGTTAAATATTTGTTCAACGGTGCTTCTGTTTGCTCTGAAGCCAGCTTGTTCTTCTGCAATTATTTCTTCCGACTTGTGTTTTATTCTGTTAAGTAGTATTTTGAGCATCACTTTACTGGGGTGTGTTATAAGGCTAATTGTTCTGTAATTTGTACACACTTTCAAATTTCCTTTCTTGGGAATTGGTATTATTAGTGATTGTGTCCACTCAGTGGGCCATTGTTTTGTGTTCCATATATTTTGGCATATTTTGGTCATAATATTTACCACATTAATGCCCCCGTATTTCAACAATTCTACTGGAATGTTGTCTATACCAGGTGACTTCCCTCCTTTCAATGTTCGTATGGCCTCTTTTATTTCATCTACTAGAATTTCTGCATTTCCTATTTCTCTGTTGTTTAGTTCAGAATTCTGTAATATCGTGTAGTCAGGATTACACTTGCAGTTATACAGCTCCTTGCAATACTCTGTCCATCTTTTCACTATATCTGTTGTTTCATTGAGTATCTTTCCGTGTTTGTCTTGTATTGTAGATATCGTTGGTCTATTTGGCTGTGTTATCTTTCTTAGAGTGTCGTATGCTACCTTACTGTTTCCGCGCTTAATACCTTCATTGATGGTTTCGCATTTTTCCTCTAGCCACACTTCTTGTGCTTGTTTCATTTTCCTTCTGATGTTTTTGTTTATTTTGCTATATTGCCCTGACATTTCAGGGGCCTCTTTCTTAATCTTTTTCATTTCTCTCCGTTCGTCACACAATTTTAGGATGTCATCTGTTACCCAAGGTTTGTGTGTTATTCTTCTTGTCCCTAGTATTTCTGTTGCTGATTCTAATAAAGTTCCTTTCATGGATTCTGTGAGAGAATTAACATCTTCATTTACAAGGTTTAAAGCTGCAAATTTTCCTCCCACTGTTGCCTCAAATATCTCTGCTATTTCTGGATCTTTCAATTTTTCTAAATTAAATCTTAATCGTGTGCATTTGTTTTGCGTATGATTCTTTTTCAGCTTAATTTTGATCGTCAATAGAACCATATCATGGTCACTACCGATGTCTGCTCCTGGAAAAGTTCTTGTTTGTGCTTTGTTTATGCTGGACTTGAATTTTCTCGGTGTAAGAATGAAATCAATTTGATTATGTATGTCTGCTTTTGGAGCATGCCACGTTGTTCTTCTGGAAAGCTTATGTGGGAATAATGTATTTGCAAGAGTAAATTTAAATTTATTGGCAAAATCCAATAGTCTTAGTCCTCGTTCATTCGTTTCTCCTGTTCCAAATTTCCCTACTGTACCTGCCCATTGATCATAAGCATCCGGTCCTACTTTTGCGTTCCAATCGCCTAGTACTATTAATAGATCTTTTTTGGGGATCTCCTTTATTGTGTCTTCTAGTGTTTCGTAAAATGCGTCTATTTCCTCTTCGTCATAATCGGCAGTTGGGGCATAAACTTGAATTATCGTGATATTTTTGGGTTTAGCTGCTACACGTATTGTTATAAGTCTGCTGTTTATAGGGGTGCAACTAATGATAGATTTAACTTTCTCTTTGTTTACAATAAACCCCACTCCATGTTGGTGTTTTGTTTCATCTCCGCTATACCATATTTTGTGACCGTCATCCGTTGTTGTTTCACCAAATCCCGTCCACCTTACCTCTGCCATGCCCATTATGTCCCATGTATACTTGTTTAATTCGAGTGTAAGTTCGCTGACCTTTCCGCATGCGTATAGCGTGCGCACATTCCATGTGCCGATAACACAGTTTTCGGTGAGTTTAAGAGCTTTGTTCTGTATTCTCTGTGTGTGATTATCCATTGTAGTATTTCAGTGGGCAAAAGGTTTAGCTAGTGGTGCCCATCTCCTCTCCAGCTGTCCTTCTAATGTGGTTATATAATGTGTTTTCTCTCTCCATCTCCATTGCACTTTTCTGATGTTGACGCTACATCACATTTGAACTTCGCGCTGAGCGCATCGCTACCATTTCACTAGGTCACAACCTTACTTCGTACGCATCCACATTAATACTTCTAAACTTGATAATACCTTCACTATGTTGTTATCTTTTAATCCATTAACAAGTAACCTTCAAGATATTATCCCGAACTGACATATTTTCCACTGCACACTAATTCAATGAATATAATACATATCCCTGCTTCACAGAATGAAAACACTACGCCATATTGTCGTGATGACGTCACTCTCAGTCAACATCGATATAAATCGATAGAAAATCGATATAACTAGATAAAATACTTCCAAATTGACAGAACAGTCCAGACAAAGATAAACGATACAATCTTATCTAAAGAAGTTCTAGAGGAAGGTTTACCACAGGGTTCTGCATTGAGCTGCACCCTCTTTCTAATTTACATTAACGATCTGGTCAAGCTTATCAAAGTCCTCTATGATGATGACCTAATAATATGGCAAGAATCATGAGAATGTTGAAAATGCAGCCAAAGAATAAATGGAGATTTAAGAAGACAGCTCGAGTACTGTCAAACATGGACGCTGAAAATAAATAGAAAAAACTTCTATACCATCTTTACCAAGAATTATAAAATAGCTAAAGTAAATATCAGTCTATGGTTGGATAAACAAAAATTGCCAAGAGAAGAACATCATACATATCTTGGAGTCATGCTTGGTCAGCAGCTCACCCTCAAGAACCATGTAGAAAATGCCAAAAATAAAACACTGAAACAATTTGCAGTTACTGAAAAGGTCCACTGGCACATCTTGGAGATCAGACAGGGATACTGTCAAAGACTTGTATCTATACATTCTGCTTCAGAATACAACAGCTCACAAACACATGCATACATCACACAATGGTATTGGGTCAAACAACCAACCCATAAAAACATTACATTTCACTAACTGGAAGAGTGAGAAAACTGAAAAACACAGACACACAAACTTTGATTGAGAAATTATGGATTTAAAACTTTATCTACAAATATGTGTGTATGAACTAATACAATGTTTCTTAGTTTCAGGTGAAACAAGTTAAAGTATCTCGACAACTAAGTCAAATAGTTGATTGAACATTAGCACGTACTTTTATTGCAGCAAGGTGCTACACTAGTGCTATTAAGACAGACCAATGGTTCTATCATGGATAGTAGTAAAACTTTTTACATTATTGTTTGTGCATTTTGTGGGGAAATTCTCCTTTGCGTTGCTTAGTAAAAGCATAAATGAGACAAGAAGATGCTAGCAAATACCACCAATTATCATGGCATTTTGAGATATTATAACACCTAAATTATCTCCCCCAAATGGGTTAACTTTAATTTTTACTATATCAAACAAGAATGTGAGTCACTTATAATTTTTTAAAAATTTTTTTATCTTAACCATTTTCTCATTTATCACACACACACACCAACAAAACGTACATCATTACACTCAATAATCATTGATTTATTTTCATTAAAACAGTTTTATAAAAATCTCTATAATCACAAAAGTTATTGTATTTTCCAAATACCCTCTATAAATAATAAGTACAATAAAAAAAGAATGCAGTGGCAAGGAAAATAACACAATTTTAATGCAGGATGCTAAAGGTTAAATAACAACAATCTTTTGATTCACTTAAGATTATTATTTTCCCAGGTTGGTATGCATAAATAGACTAATATGTACATAGTAACAAAAAAATTGATATGCTAATCTGGGTTAACAAACTGCCAATTATTTGACAGTAAACAAAAAGTTAACATAGGTTTAATAACACCAGATGGCAAATCAACAAAAGAAAATGAAATATGCACAATAAAAATCATGGAGAAAATAAATGGTTATAAATGTATTCAATAATATAAATAATTACTCCCTTATGTTGACACTTATACAGTTTAGTTTCATTGGAAGCTTCAAATTGTTGCTGCTAGGCCATGTGTTCAAAAAGTTCATGTTATAATATAGTTTGTGCTTGCTACCCATTGACATCTTTCATGCTCTCAGGAAAGCATAATTAGAGTTGACAGATTTTTATAAGATTATCTGTATGTGTATAAAGCTATATTAGTACTAACATAGAACACAAGTTTTTGAAAGTTTCACTTGAACATGACAGACTATCGCTAAGGGGTTATGAGGTGTAAACACGAAAACATACAAATGACAATACACAAGACATTTTCAACATTTCGAACTGTTAGTTTTTTTTATTAAGAATATATAAAACAAACAGTGAAAAACAACGAAAACAGTAAAAACAATGTTATCCTCACAGAGTCACTAGATACACTATTAACATGTAAACACTACATAGTCCAAGGTGACAATGATGTATGTGGTCTACATGTATATAAAACACTTAGTCATGGAAGCGGGTTTTGTTGAAAATTGTACAACCTAATGGTTCGAAATGTGGAAAATGTCTTGCGTATTGTCATTTGTATGTTTTCGTGTTTACACCTCATAACTCCTTAGCAATAGTTCAAGTGAAACTTGCACAAACCTGTGTTTACGTAAGTACTATTGTTGTTCGTTTCACGAGAATTACTTTATATTGATTGTCATAAAACTATATTAAGCTTTTTCTTTTCAAATATTTTATGGCACATGTTTGGATGTACTTTGTATTTTGTAAGTTATATATTCACAGGTTTGGGAGATACATGGAAACAAGTATATATAATAAATCAGAAATATGTATGTTATTAGTAACTCTAATATTTATTTATCTCCATATTTGCCTCATGTTACTTCAGCCTCCGCATATCCAGTGTGTCAGTATTGTTTCCTGACACTGAAGATTTATCCCTGTTTCCGTAGACTTATGACTGCAGGCCATCATCAGTGCATACCGGAAAAATTCATAGGTTCTCTGATCCCTGTCTCAATAAATCCATTAAGAGTGTAGCAGCTAACAGTTCCAGTGTTTCTATGAGAGTATGAATTGTATTGCATACATAAGAGTTTTAGTCAAATAAAGAGTTTAGTCAGAGTTTCATACCAGACTTTTAATCAAATGATCAGTTATGGCAAAGATCAGATGATATCAATAGAAAACAATACCAAATAATAAAACAGATAATACAACAACATTTAAAAAAAGTAAACCATCTAACTTGAAATTATCATCATCTGTCAACACCAGTGTCCAAACCAAATGCTTGTTTAGCTGATTCATATGTGGCAAATGAAATGGCTACAGTTGGCATGATTCGAATGTAGTTGATGCTCATACCACGGAACAGACCTCTCACAACACCATTCTCCTGATAGACATCAACCATAACTTGAAGCCATCCTCTGGAATAAACAAGTCAAGAATACCTGATTTTACATTTAACTATTTGACATACATCTGTTGTCTTACCAAGACATAAATTACAGAAAGACATCTCACACCATTAAATCTAGATCACGAATCACACCTAGCATCACGAATCTGTATAATAACCAAAATTCCAGAGGATATCTAGCAAAGAGTAGAGTGCTGCGATAAGTATAAGCACCAAGTGTTCTCTCTTAATATCAACTTTCATTCTCACTAGACTACAACATCTAGTGATCTTGTTCACTGTTTATTTTGTATTGCTCATTTTTGATTTTGGATAAAGGCAACTTTTGATTGCGACGTAGAACACATTTTTTCTGCCTTTTTTATTTATATTTACTATTTCTTATCATTTACATGTACTATTTGTTAGATTTATTGTAATAGTAACATTTTATTACTTACCCTTACTATTGTCATATTCCCAAATCTAAACAAGCACCAACAAGAAATTAAGGATTATGTTGTGAATCTTAACCGCATGAAGACAATATGTAACATATACAATATAACAGTTTCAGACACATCTGTTGTTGCATCTGCCTGGTTGTGTATGGGGATAACTGAGAAGTCTAATTCTGACATCCCTTGTTACACATATGATCAGAATTGGGCTGGTCTGTGTGTTTGTTGTTCTGTCTTTTGGGCAGAATGTTTTCTCTCTGTCATGCATGCACCGTCGATGGTTTTGATTTCACCCACACTGGACGATTCTAAGCGACAGACTCCCAAGATGTGGCGTTGATGTTGAAACTCTTACACTTTGAGAGTCCCTGAACTTTCCTCTGTCGACCTGCCAGTCATTTTCCCTTGAGGAGATCACCATACATTATCTCTTGTGGGATGCATTTGTCAGGTATGGGCACAAGATACCCAGCCCATCTGAGCTGGGTCCTTTTCAGCATTGTATGACTGCTTGATATGTAGGTTCTAGTGAGGACTTCAGTATCATACTTTATCGGCATGCAAAGGAGTTTCAAATTGCTATCGTGCAGATCCATGCTTGCAAATAAGCAAGATCCTAACTTTCTACTTGTAAAAGTACTTCCTCGTGGCACCCCCTGGAACAGAAATACAACGATTCGTGCTGTGTTCCTGACCATCACTTTTATGGATCGTGTCCATGGATGGAAAGAGAATTGACTGCAAAAAAGACAAGCAATATCTCTCACACCTCTACGCAACAGATAAAACGGCACTGTCAAAACAGTGACGCATGACGCAAAGCATTCCAACTTTGTCAGTCGATGCGGAGGCACTGGATGGACAGGCATTGTCAATGTCCTGACATGGGTAGATGTTGCCACGAACATTGAGAATTGTTAGTATGTCTCATGAGATGTAAGGCTAACATACAAAGAGTTAGCAGCATTGCTCTAAAGGGTGGCGCCACATGCAAATAAAATTAAGAAAAAGCTATATGTAAAATGTAACTAAAGCAATGTTCAGCTCAGGAACATGTTGAAGTTACCTCCATGAAGAATGTCCCCTGGTGCTCGTAAATAAGTGTAGAGGATCAGAATTGGATGAGTTGTTCATGATGTATGATGTCAGTGAATGATACCTCAACTCAGAGGGTGTATGAACCCGTGCCCAACTCTACTGTAGAGTGTTTCCTATACTAGAAAAATGCTCACAGATGAGAAAAGGTTCAGTATTCATTGGCACAGGGACAATGCTTCTCATTAGGGGAGACAAGTTCATTGGCAGCAGAACACCCTGTGTTGGGATAGATGTAGTAGACTCAAGCCTAAACCCCTGATTACCACCTTCTCAGAGACTGACACCCAAAGAAATGTTTTGGCATGTAAAAGTCATAGTGGAAATAAACCATCATGGTGAAGAGTCAATACGCATCCATTGCCTGGCAACAGATAGGTAGGTTGTCACAGGGCTACGGAAGCTCACTTGAATTTAAAAAATGCAGAAAACATAGGTCTTTGGATGGAAGGTGCAAAATAACACAGCTCTGCTGTGAAACTGGCAGCACAATATACATCACACTCCCCCTTGGAAATCTCAAGAATTCATGTTGATTATCAGAGAACAAACGCAGAAGAAAAAGGAACTTTATCTTGCCATATTGTCCTGAGACGTTTGCGGATACATCATACACTGAAGCAGACATATTGGCCAGAGGAAACAACACTGGAATCAAAGCTCTATGGGCCACTGTGATTTACATGCTGAAATATCTGCTGTATACTGTCCATGTCTCACAAGCGTATGGCAAAGTAGTGTGCACAATGGCGCAATATACCTAATTTGGTACAGGTTAAGCACATTGGGCCTCTTTTTTTAATGAAACAAATACGTACATTATTTAATGAAATGAAATATCGATAAAAACGCATTTCACAGAACAGAAGCTAAGTCTATTTGAGCAGTGTACCTGAGACTTGACCAGTACTGTTGAAGAAATATTAGTATTATCATACCTGGGATAAGAGAATACAGTATCCTGAGACTTGATAACCATGCCAGATATCTGCATTCTCCTGCGAACAACATCCAGCGGGTAGCTGAAGCAGGATAGAAGAAATTATTCAGAACAATGTGAGAACATATCAACATCAAAGAAGTGTGAGCGAGAATGATAGGAATGACATCATTACTGTTTCCTGTTGCTACTTTCCTTTTATGTTTCTCAGTCATTACTGTTTCCTGTTGCTACTTTCTATCCTTTCATGTTTCTTAGTCATGACTGTTTGAGGACAAACACGGGCACTTCCACACACAAGTGGTAGAGATGCTCCAACTTTGGTGAACTCGCACTGATTTCTATCCAGGTGTCCTATCCACAGATAGAATGCTTTGCTGGGCTAAAATGTTCTGTCTACAGCTGTTCTTTCCTTACCACACATAGTAATCTCTACCAAACTAACCCTAATCTTTCCTTACCACACATAGTAATCTCTACCAAACTAACCCTAATCTTTCCTTACCACACATAGTAATCTCTACCAAACTAACCCTAATCTTTCCTTACCACACATAGTAATCTCTACCAAACTAACCCTAATCTTTCCTTACCACACATAGTAATCTCTACCAAACTAACCATCTGATGTTGCCTAGTTGTGGAATTCATACTGACCTCCTGGTGGTTTACTAGTAATCAATCCCCACCATCTGTTGAATATCTGCAGATAACGTGTGTGGCAGCTGTTGTGCAGGCCCTATTGTCTTGTGTTTGTCGGGATAATGACATACAAACATGTTTCCACAGTGGTGGACAGTATAGTGGTAACTAGCCTAAAACCAAAGAAGACTGAGTGGTTATATTTATGTGTGCAGCAACATCTGGATCAGTAAGAAGGTGGTCTGTCACAGTCCTCTATGCACACTCCCTCCAACCACATGAGGAAGGTTTGAAGATCTCACTATCAGACTGACCATTATTCATCTATTAGTAGGTGACATTCCAATATAGTGAAGCTTTCTTTTTGTAGAAGCTTGAAAGCATTTCATCTGTACAATTATATTTCCCTTTGTGGTGCAACATTCAGAGAACCCAGAACTTCACATCACGCTAGGAAAACCAGATGAGCTCGAGATGAGACCAAGGTCCTAGCTGTCTATGTGTATGTGGATACATAGGGGTGTGATAAAAAAACAACTCACAGGGATAGCCCTCTTGAATGTCAAGGAATGTATAGCTGGTTGTCCCACCCATCCCAATGGTCTAGACCTAAGTTGGTTAAAGTGGACACCTCCGACAGGACAGGATACTTGTCAAGCGAGCTAAAACTCATGACTCCAACTCTACGTGTTGCGGAAAGGTAGACAAGGCACAAAAACCTTAGAAATTACATTTAGAAACCCGTAGAAACACACATCTCACACCACACTACGGCGTTACAACATGCTATGGGTTAACTTTACTTTACTTTAGTCTACTACCGCTATTACTATTTTTTGCTATTGCAACTACAATGTGCTGGTTACTACTTCTTCTTTTGTTCACCTGGAATATATTTATATCTGAATTTTTATCTCTTCTATAAATTTGACTGTTGTTCTTCTAGTGTTGCTTCATTGAGCCAGTGTGTTTTCCCAGAATGTCATATTCAGGACATTCGTAAAGTATATGCTTTGCAATCTGGAGGTGTCTGTCCACATATCTGTGTTGCTAGTCTTGAACATAGTATACATGTGACATTGTGTCCTGTTCGGAGTCTTAGAATCTGGCTGGTCTTTAGAAGCATTCTCCTTAACTGGATCCTTGGGCCTCCAGTCTGCCTGCTTATTTCAGGTATTTCAAAATATGATGGTAACCTGAATATGACTCCTCTACCCCAAAGGTAAAAAAAAATAATTTTCCCCACATTATGTCGAGTTTGACAGATTATAATTTAAAACATATATGTATTAAATTATCTTTGATATAGGTTTATGCAAGACTATTCATTTTTCTGTTGATCTGCCAAGTCTGAGTGTGATATGATGAATAGTTTGAAAGAAAATGCAATTTTGTCATCATCATATACATATTTTGGAGGAGTTGTGCCCCTTGCGTTAGGGATCAGGGATTGACAATTGGGAAATCTCATAAGGGTGAAAGGGTTAACCGATTCCCCCTTAGAGCGCGGTAGAGTCGCTTCTACGTGCTGGCCCCCTAGAGTGCAACGGGATCGCTTTTTTTAACTTGTGTGTTTGCGATCGATATGACATTTTTTGTGTGTGCAGGAGTTTATTAGAAACCATGACCATTGCTTAGATCCGTGATTTAGCTTCCTGTTTTATGTTTTAATCGAAACAATCGGACATAAAAATTATTTATTACGATTTTTTTTAATTAGCGGAGTTTTAACCGATTTTCGAGTCGTTGCCGCTCAATTTTAGTTACTTGTTTCGTTGCGATCGATATTACATTTTTAGTTTGCGTCGGGACTATTAATAGAACTTTCAGGTCTGGCAGTTTACTGAACTGGAACATTTGGAGATGTGATTTTGTATCTGCCAGGAATAATACAGGATGTGGACCAAGATTGTTGTTCAATAGTTCTTTAATTGCCAACTTGATTGCCTGAATTTCGGAATCATTAATTATGATAGAATTTATAATAACCATATAGACACCTCATTTCCACAGTGAATACTTCTTCTTCAGCGTAAGCTCTCAAATAACCACAACGGATATTTCATGTGATTTCCACAGGGGAGCGTGAAGTACGTTGTGCTGCAAGTTCCACAGTAAAACTGTGATTATTTGCATCCCGGTTGGCCACTTGTGGTCAGGACGTCCGTGGTCCAGTACATCCGTTTTCGTCATTCCTTTATTTCGGGTTTGGTCCCTAGTCCGTGACAGCCTATGTATCTGTCGCCGGGCATGCTGGTGTGAAGTGCCTCTTCGCCAAGACGCTTGTCGAGCGCATCTATCTGGCACGAGGTGCCCCACCGTCTATAAACCCATCTCGTGCAATTGGACGAACTCTGCCTGTGTCCATCGGGTACTGAACCTTTTCTCATCCATGAGCCTGGTTCCGTATGAGGAAGAACTCGCCAGAAGAGTTGGACACTGGCTTCTTCACCCTCCTAGCCGAGGCGTAGTTCACAGACATCGTGAACCCCTCGTACAAGTTTGAGTCTCACACCACGCGTTTGAGAGCAAGGCGTTCTCGAGCTGAGCGGCCATGTCCCAATAGCGCCTGAGCCCATCAGGTACTGAACCCTTTCTCTCTGCAAGTGTATTTCCGGTATAGGAAAACTTGACAATAGAGTTGGGCCAGGGCTAAATCGTTGTCCCTTTTGTGCCTGAGCCGATCGGGTTCGGAACCCTTTCTCTTTGCGAGCATATTTTCGGTATAGGAAGGCTCGATATTAGAGTTGGTTTAGGTCTTTTTGCTTTTCCGAGCGCCCACAATTGGGTCTGGGTCTCTGCTTATAAGGATCACAGGTAACTAGAAGCTCGTCTCGAGCTAACAGAGCTTATAGTTCCCCTTTCCTAGGAACTTTTCATTTGCAGTTCACTCTGCCCTCTGGCGCTGTTCTTCCCTTTCATTGTGTCATTGTACTCATTATGACATATATTTGATTCTCTCCATGCAACCACCTTTACGTGCCTTTTACATTGGCCGCCCATTCAATGTTCTGACTGGACTAACAGGCGTCACTGTATGTTGACAGTGTCGCTGTATGTGGTGATGCAAATGGTGTCAGAGATATTGTCTGTCTATTTTGCAGTCAAATCTATTTCCATCTGCTTCCTCCACATTCTCGGACACGATCCCCAAATGATTTGGCCAGAATCAGCTCGAGCTGCTGTTTTCTGTTACCAGGGTGCACCGGGAGGAGGTACATTTGGGATCTTGGTTATCTGCTAACCCTGGGTCCACCTAGAACATTGCGTTCCCTTTGCACCCCACAATGAATACTAATGCCACTTCAATTTGTTGCTAATACCACAACCTATGGACAGAGCAAATCTACTCAATATTTCTACATGAGTCTGTAAGATTGAAGGATTTTGAAGTCAAGGAGTATGAGGCAGTATTGAAAATGCACAAATTGGGAGTGAGGACCAAGAGAGAACATCTAACATTTAACAACAAACTCAATCAAGATAAAAGTGATTGATGTACCTGAGATATTTACTGAAGTGGAGATCTGAGCACCTATAGACATGTTCGTTTTGTGAAGATAATAATCAACATACCTAAACCCACACCACTACAAACTCTTACTCCTATTTGTTGGTACTTCTATTGATCACCACAATCCATAATATTTGCTGGTGACACTATCGATGACAGTGTCACTACTTTTATTTACTCTATTTGGTCCCAGTAAAACAAACACGATACAGTTTCCTGCAGAGCATACATCCTCAAATCTCTTCCATCTTGTTCTATCTTTTGCTATTGTTTTCAATTTCTTCCATATCCCATCTATCCTTGTGTATCTCATCACCACTACTATCACACCTACCACCACTACAGTTGTCAACAACATAATAAAAATTCAATTTTCACATAACAATGTAATACAAATTCAATTTCAACAATATTCATCATCATTCAGTGCTGTCTTCACAATGAAGGTTGTCTGCAACAGATTTTCTGTCTCTTATCTTGGTGGTACACTCTGCTAGACTGTTAACTGTCCATCTTGTGATGTTACTCTCCCACTAGTATCTCTGCCTAACTCTTGATTGCTCCTACTCAACTTTAACCTCAAGTAAGGTCTTCAACAAAGTGTCATGGTTTTTAATATGTCCAAAATATTGTATTTGTTAGATCTTTATTTTCTTCAATAATTCTTTCTTCATACAAAGTGTTGTTAGAACCTCTTTGTTTGTTTTCTTCTCTTTACATGATGTTTCATCTTCATATTCTACATCTCAAAGGCATCAATTCTGTCTTCCAGTTGTTTGTCCGTGTTTCTGAGCCATACATTAATTTAGAATAGATGTAGAATTTTATAATTCTCATTTTTAGCTTTTTTTGTAATTTGTTTAGATGTCAATATTTTTATCATGTCATTGATAAATAGCCATTTTTATCTTTTAGGCATTCCTATTCTCCTCGTAACTTCTGTTTCACATCTACCATAATTTGTGATTGTGTCTCTGAGATATTGATAATGTTCTACTTGTAGTATTTCTCCATGTATTTTTATGTTTAGGATCTGTTCCTCTATAACAATATTATAAAATTCAATTTCCACATAACAATATAACACACCTTGAATGTTAAAAAAAATTCACAACACACCTAATAACATTAACATATAATTAGCAATAAATATATAATTACATAATAAATATTAATTAGCAATATCCACCATGTCACCAACTAAAGTCAAATACAAGAGACAGATCTTTGGAGATACATGATCACCAAAGCCACTTTAATGAATATGTGAGTATTAATTTTATCAACATCATTAATTCTGACAGGCAAAAATATGTGCCTGAGTACAATGAAGTCATATCATAAGTTACATAAAATCATATCAGAACTCACGAGAAAGTCTGTGCAATTGCCCCTGCCATACCCCCACATATAAGTTTGGCTGGAAGTATCAATACAAGACCTCCAGTGTTCTGGGGCTTCCCCAAAAACTCAGGAAATGTGTCAAGTGCAAAATTCTTCAACATTTCAAAGCTGCTGAATGAAAGTCCTGAAAATAGATAGATTTCAATCTGGCATGCAGTCTAACTTCTATTCATTGTAAAATAGGTAATTTACTATATGATGATGATGTTCCTCCTTCACAAGTGAAGATGAGTGTGGCATGAACAACATTAAATGCGATGGAAACATTTTAAAAAAAATAAAAAAATAAATAATAATTAAAATTGGTAATTAACTAATTTGGTTTGTGAGTTCGTAGATGCCAGATGAGTCCGATTCATGCATGGAAAGTTCTATTGCAGTGCATGCAGGAGTGCTGAAGGTTCGGGGTAGGAGAATTTTCGGATTTGTCCTTCCACTTCTTGCGCTTGTGGATTGCCCACAGTGTTCTTTCTTTTTCAATGTGTTGCCAGCAGTGATCTGGGTGTGCCAGGCTGATCGATCAAGTGCTGTAGTCTCCCAGGAGCTAGGATCGATGCTGCAGTGCTTGAGAGAGCTTTTTAGGTGATCCTTGAAGCGCTTTTTCTGTCCTCCACTTGAACGTTTACCTTCGCACAGCTCCCCATAGAATAATCTCTTTGGAAGGCGCTTGTCTGGCATACGGATGATGTGGCCAGTCCAGCAGAGTTAGGACCTAGTCAGCATTGCATGGATGCTTTGCATACGGAACTTCTGAAGAATTTCCGTATCTGGTACACGATCCTGCCAATGTACTCCCATGAGGTTTCGTAGGCACCGAAGATGAAAAGAGTTGAGCTGTCGAACATGTCTTGCATAGACAGTCCAGGATGACGCAGCATAAAGCAGTGTTGGAAGAACCACTGCACTGTACACGTCCAACTTAGTTGCCAGACTGAGACCATGCCTGATCCAGACGTTGGCACGAAGGCGCCCGAATGCTGCACTAGCAAAATAATTTACTATATAAAGAAAGTGTGATTAATAAAAATCAATAACGAATAAGTCATACCAACAACTTGTATGTAGCGTACCATCTGTGTGAATCCAAATACACAATCATTTACATCTGAGAGACTGCATAAGGAAATGCTTATCTGTAGAACTCAACTTATGCTAGCTGTGTTGTCTTGGAGGAAATGTTCATTGCATGAGTGATAACTCTCATGGTCCAAGGTGGTTAAATACTTCATATTTCTTTTAGACTCTTTTCATGAGTTCAACGTGGACAGTCTCAAACCTGTTGACTTGTGTATCAACTCTATGTTGGGACAGGTCACTGTACATTGTGTCTCCGGATACTAAGACCCCTTTCTTTATAAAACTGATTTTGGATCAGAAAATGCTGATCTGTAGAAATGGATTGCCTGCATCAGTTCAGATGTTCTGTTTGTGAAAACTACATGATTCAGTTGACCATTTGACCAAACTCAGAAGACTCAATGAGGCTGTAGGATGAAATGTACAAGCTGGACAGTCTTCTAAGGAGATAATTTTGTCATGACTTTCTTGCAATATTGAGGCATGCTGTAGATAAAGGTGGTTTATTTACAGCCTGTAGTTCAGTCATAGGTCTTCTGCAAGCTTCATTACAGCAGAGTAAATGGGTTAGGGTAGCCAACCCCAACTCTCAACCTCCTTAGATGCCTATATTAATTAGTATAGCAGATGGCAATGTTACTACTTTTATTTGCTCTATTGGGTCCCAGTAAAACAAAGTCCGGCTCTACATATCTATACACCTTTCAGTTCACAGCATAGCATAGGTTATAAACATCTTTCATCTTGTTCTATCTTTCACTACTGCTTGAAGTTCTTATCCATCATTACCTGTATCTAATTCATTGAACAGAAAATAAGCTAAAATCATTCAAATAACTAAAGGTAATACTGCTAGTAAAAAGTTTTACCGCACAGCAACTAACACAAGCTCACAAACTTAACACACACAACGGAAAACAATATTATGAAACGTTGATTATGTCATGAGTATTCTTATTTGTATAATTTAGCTTGTTTTCCATTGTGTGTGTTATTTCACATGAGATTGTGATAGTGTGTCAGTCGTCGTGCAGTAAAACTTCATCACATGTTTTCTACGTTAAGTACTACTCTCAGACAACAAAGGTCATCATTAGCAGCAAAAAATATTTTGTGTTTTGCCAGATTTAGCCACCAGTGGCAGCATAAATGTTCAAGTGATCTGAATGGATTAAGTCAACAAACCCATACCTGCATATGGGGCCATCCCAAGAATTGTGGGTACAATGCCTTGATACAAGCCTCTTGTTCCACCCTCCAAGAGTCGTATAGATTTTACTGTGTGCAGGATGCCATCATAGATAGCCTCCCCTTTCACTTGAAAGGCTAACCTTGCCCGAATCATGTCCAAAGGGTATGTTATCATCACAGCTGTCAGACCTAGTCAAGAAAGTAAAAAAAATGTTTATCAATGTTGGAGGTAAAATAAATTTGAGACATAACATAAATAAAGCATCTAAATTAACAAAATCAGTCCTGAGTATTTCATTGGAAGTAAGATGTTGAATCAAAAAGTGTGGAGCATTTAGTACAACAACCACCAGGAAACATACAAATGGAGATTGAGACAGTTATAGCGGCACTAAAGTGAGTATCTCTCCGCCCCACCTAATAGTTACACCGACTTAGTACATGACGAGTTATCTTCATCCTCGAC
The DNA here is from genome assembly GCA_034231615.1 of Meghimatium bilineatum. Taxonomy (NCBI): domain Eukaryota; kingdom Metazoa; phylum Mollusca; class Gastropoda; order Stylommatophora; family Philomycidae; genus Meghimatium; species Meghimatium bilineatum. The sequence goes on along the minus strand of CM067321.1, from coordinate 53,973,733 downwards.
GGCAAATTGCTGCAATGGGACCTACCTTTAAAGTGTCTCTAAAACAGTGTCAGTAAGGGCTGCTATTGTGTCAGATTCAATTTATGATCAACAAGATTCAGAATGGCCATGAGTGGATGGAGTATATTTGGGGGGGGGGGCGTTGTTTCATACTTGCAAGGACTCAATGGGAATAATTTGCCCTGGTCATGCTGAAGAGAGTAATAAGAGAGCTGACAAACTAGCTTCAAGACAGATGACAGTAGAACATTTGGAACAGGGTAATGTATTTCTGTTAATCACTGGAAATACTCATAATACAATTAAATATATGCAAAATGAAAATCAGAGAGTAAATAAAGATACATCCCTCTGATGAGGGTTTATCTGAAATGCAGTACATGTGATCTTGGTTAAGAAATACAAATTTCTGTAAGTGATGTAATAATAACACGAAAGTGATACGCATATTCTGCTTCAGAACTGTGATTGCCAGCATTGATATTAGTATATAGTGAGAAATAGTAAGTTCTCATATGAACTACATCAAATCCTACACAAATTTAATATTATGTTTAACTTATTCAATGTAATTCAATCTTAAAGTTCACCCAACACATCACTGAACTTTACATTCACTCCACACATCATACAACACTTAAATTAACCCCATACAACACTAAATTCATCACACACATTATACAACACTAACTTCATCACACACATTATACAACACTAACTTCACCACACGTTATACAACACTAAATTCATCACACACATTATACAACACTAAGTTCACCACACACATTATACAACACTAAATTCATCACACACATTATACAACACTAAATTCATCACACACATTATACAACACTAAATTCATCACACACATTATACAACACTAACTTCATCACACATCATACAATCATTAACATGTATTAAAACATAAAAGTAAGGAAACAACAAACCTGCCAGGGAGCCACACATCAATTTAGTAATATTTGGATAATGATTCAGCCATGGTATGTTTTGCTTGGTAATCTGAAAACAAACTCATTTCATGGTAAACATTCAAAGTTGTGTTCTACTACTACTATATTATTTTCTCATGAAACTAAATGTGCTGACACAGATCCTCTACTGAAAGGTGATTGAGCTTTTCTTCTTGATTTATAATAAACTCTAGATCACTGGTTCTCAAAGTGGTCGTTACCGACACCCTCAGTGGATGCTGAATCTTTCTAGGGGTGATAGTAGATTAAGAAGCAATTGGGAGTTTTTAGGGCATGTAGAAATTATTAATTGCATTTCCATCTTCTTATTTTGCTGAGGGTAGGTTTAGTGTTGTAGCAAATTTACTAAGGAAAGGAACTGATTGGATATAACTTAATGTGGCAATTTATGACTGTTTTTAATGAAAGTTGAACACAATATTAGCAAACTTTTAAAAATGCACCAGGCTCATCCTTCACATTAATTTATTAATTTTGGTTGTATTTTTACTTTATAAGTTTGAAATAAACAATAGTGTAATATATTTTATGGTGTTTTAATTATTACAATACGGTTCTTACTAATGTAATGCAATCTCTTAATATGATTTCTGAATTTTCATATTTCAGCCATTGTATGAAACTGTGCATAATGTTATTCGAGCATAAACTTTACAATCTTTACATATGGGCTATGTTCCTTCAAAATCGGTACAGCAACAACTGTGTTTGAGATGAAGCACATATTGCCACTATTTTTTCAATAATTTAAAGGCATATGCAGAAATGAATCATTTGATGCTATTTACATCAAAAATATCAAGCGGCTTGAGCGTAGAAAACTGTTATAAGTGTTGGTGATGAATTATCAGTTTGAGAATCTACGCTCTAGATGTTTCTTTTCATGGACTCTTCTTCTTTAGCGTTCGCTGTCAAATAACCACAACGAATATTCCATGTGATTTCCGCCGGGGAACGTGAGGTTCATTGTGCTGCAAGTTCCACAGTAGAACTGTGATTATTTGCACCCCGGTTGGCCACTTGTGGTCAGGACATCCGAGGTCCAGCACATCCGTCTTCGTCATTCCTTTATTTCGGGTTTGGTCCCTAGTCTGTGACAGCCTGTGTATCTGTCGCGGGCATGCTGGTGTGTAGTGCCTCTTCGCCAAGACGCTTGTCGAGAGCGTCTATCTGGCACGAGGTGCTCCACCGTCCATAAACCCATCTCGTGCAATTGGAAGAACTCTGCCCGTGTCCATCGGGTACCGAACCTTTTCTCATCCGCGAGCCTGGTTCCGTATGAGGAAGAACTCGCCAGAAGAGTTGGACCCTGGCTCGTTCGCCCTCCTACCCGAGGCGTCGTTCACAGACAGTCAACCCCTCACACAAGTTTGAGTCTCACACCTCACGTTTGACAGCAAGGCGTTCTCGAGCTGAGCGACCTTGTCCCAATAGCGCCTACACCGAGTCTTCCTATACCGGAAAAATGCTCGCAAACAGAAAGGGTGCTGTAACCAATAGGCTCAGGCAAAAAAGGGACAAAGATGGCAGTCCTGGCCCAACTCTACTGTCAAGCTTTCCTATACCGGAAATACACTTGCAGAGAGAAAGGGTTCCGTACCCGATGGGCTCAGGCACAAAAGAGACAACAATTTTAGCACTGCCCAACTCTACTATTAATTTTCCTATACCGGAAATACACTTGCAGAGAGAAAGGATTCAGTACCTGATGGGCTCAGGCACTATTGGGACAATGTCGCTCAGCTCGAGAATGCCTTGCTCTCAAACGTGTGGTGTGAGACTCGAACTTGGGCGAGGGGTTCACGATGTCGGTGAATGACACCTCGGATAAGAGGGCGAAAGAGCCAGGGTCCAACTCTTCTGTTGAGTTCTTCCTCTTAAGGAATTAGGCTCACGGATGAGAAATGGTTCAGTACCCGATGGGCACAGACACAGTACGTCCAATTACATGAGGCAAGTTCATAGACAGTGGAACACCTCGTTCGAGACAAGACGTGAGCAAAAATCGTCTGGGCGAAGAGTCACCACACACATGCGTGCCTGGCGACAGATAAAGGAGGCTGTCACAGGCTAGGGTAGCCAACCCGAATTGTCAAGGCATGCCGAAATCGGATGTGCTAGGCCTAACAAGGTGCATAACGGTGGCACAACGTAATCACGCTCCCGGCGGAAATCGCACGGATATCCGTGATGGTTACAATGGAGCGAACGCAAAACAAACAAACAAACAATGTCACTGCAATTCAGGCAATATTGTATGTTTCTGTTCATTTAATAATATGGCAAAGTGTTTGCAAGATGATAGTTCGATAGATGTTATTTGTCCTCACAAGATGATAGTTCGATAGATGTTATTTGTCCTCACAAGATGATAGTTTTAAGCAATGTGAGTTGCATTTTCCAAAGATGTATTCATGTTATCTTTAATGTCGTCAGTCCATCGTCCTCGTGGTCTGCTCTTTCTCCTCTTCCCAGGTACTCTGCCCTCCATTATTTGTCTTTCTAAACAGTTGTGTCTCTTTATATGACCAAACAGGTGTAGTTTTCTTTTTGTTATTTTGTTTAGTAACTAACATTCTGGAATCTTCAATGTGTTTATAATATCTGTATAGTATATAAATATTAAACAAGACAAGTAATAAATGTGACTGTCTTGAATGAAAGTCTGCCAACTTCCCTCTCACATTTTCCTGTGTGTGTGTCTCGAGACTACAGCAGTTTGGGCAGCCTCCAAGACTGTACATACAAAATTTAATGGGATAGAATTTAAAGACATTTTTTTCCTGAAGTTCACTGTCTAATTAGGTGTATGTGTGCAGGATCTGACATCCATACTTCAAGATCCAAGAATTAGCTCTACATTTTAGTAGGTTGAGAATATTGTGGTCAAAAGTTCACATGTCTGTAAATATCCCTTAGGTCAATCACTAATACAACAATCTCCTGGTTAGACTAAAAGCTGTTAGGAACATCCTATATGATAGCATAATTCTCTCCCTTAGCTAATCACGAAGAATGTGTTCTGTTTCTAGGTGACACATTACCTATCTTCTTCAAAAGCTTGCCATTCAGAAGTGATCATTTGGTGGCTTTGAAGTCATATAAAAAAAATTTTCTTCTAATTATATAGAGTATCTATGTAGCTAATTGTCAAGCGGTTTTTTTTTACATTGTTGTTGATAGCAGGCACAACTGTACAAGATTCCTCACCAAGTATTTCCAAATCTAAACCGATAATTTTTGTATTTACTTCAGCTATTGATGTATGGAGTTCGGCTTATATGCTGAAATTCTTTAAAAAAATTATTACCGGTAGAAACAATGGAGCAGTAACACAGAATGCACTCAAATAGGCCTACAGGTAACAGGAAAAAAACAACCTTTCCAGCACACAATTTAATTCAGGGTGGATATCATCAGTCTCTCACTGTCACACTTTACATTGTCGCCATCTGCCTCAACAATGGTGACGTTCTCACTTCCACTCATTGTATTACTTATAGAGCACTCTTTTGAAAGATCGTATGATCATTTCGGATGGAATATCCTACCACAACTCTTTGACTCACTTGACAATTGTAATGAAATCAGCTTCTTTGACATTTTCACCCTTCGTTACAGCTAAATCAAGGAATTAGATACAGACAGTCCCATGTCATAGCATTGTTTTCCACTTTCTCTGTGAGATGTGTCAGAAATGAAATTGATTAAATATACACTTTAATGTCACTGCACATTCACATGTTGTATGAGAGAGCAGCAGAATATGATTCAGCTATGCCAAGATTGCAGTAATTTGTACCAGAAGTAGGAACCACCTAAGGAGAAATGTGCATAATTGAGAGCCATTATACATATTGCAACACAAATCACCATCTATTAAAACCTAGTAAACTATTGGTCAATTCAAGTAGGAAGCATGAGGGTAAATGAAAATAATTCTTACAGCTGACGGGAATTGAACCAGGTCTGTTCTAGCAGCACCGAATCGCTTTGTAACACAAGTAAACAGGTTTTCTGTACTTGACCAACCACATCCCCCAAAAAGATGTGGCCTGGTCAAGACTTTCAGCCTGTGTACTCAAGTCACTGAGAACAGACCAATCGAAACAAGGACTATTACAACATCAACAAACATACCGTACAAGTATTAATGTATCCTCAGGAACACAAACACAGAACATGCATATTCATACACAAGGACCTAATGGCCTTCTTGTAAACATAAATAACATAGAGACAGAACAATGTTGCTTCAAATAATATCTTATACAAGTATAAGTTAAACTATTGGTCAGCCTGAAGTCGATTCAGTCAACCAGTAATCAGGTAGCAACCAATAATCAAATCAAGCCTTCATTTCTTGTGTGAGATAATGTCACAATTTATCATTGTCTCACATTTTACAGTTCACAACCCACAGATACATCACCTGTTTAACATTCTAAAGTTCACAACCCACAGATACATCACCTGTTTAACATTCTACAGTTCACAGATACATCACCTGCTTAACATTCTACAGTTCACAGATACACCACCTGTTTAACATTCTACAGTTCACAGCTCACTGATAAATCACCTGTTTAACATTCTACAGCTCACAGATACATCACCTGTTTAACATTCTACAGTTCACAGATACATCACCTGTTTAACATTCTAAAGTTCACAACCCACAGATACATCACCTGTTTAACATTCTAAAGTTCACAACCCACAGATACATCACCTGTTTAACATTCTAAAGTTCACAACCCACAGATACATCACCTGTTTAACATTCTAAAGTTCACAACCCACAGATACATCACCTGTTTAACATTCTACAGTTCACAGATACATCAACTGCTTAACATTCTACAGTTCACAGATACACCACCTGTTTAACATTCTACAGTTCACAGCTCAATGATAAATCACCTGTTTAACATTCTACAGCTCACAGATACATCACCTGTTTAACATTCTACAGTTCACAGATACATCACCTGTTTAACATTCTACAGTTCACAGCTCAATGATACATCACCTGTTTAACATTCTACAGTTCACAGCTCAATGATACATCACCTGTTTAACATTCTAAAAAAAACAGGTTTAACATATTAAAGATATGGATGAGTGTGGTTCAGTCAAATTGACTGCAGAACACATGTTACAAATACAAATAGTGCCCCAGATATAAAAAAACCGAAATATTGTCCATGGCCACCACTGAGATCATTCAGGGTCAAGATCTCTTGAAAAACATACTGACCAGTTTTCTCTAACATTTGTCTATGTCATTTCTGTTCATGTATGCAGAAAAAGAAAGAAGATTGTCTCACCTGTTTGAAGTGTTCATAACTCAGGAACTGAATTGCTGCATATGGAAATATTCTCATCATCTGAACTCCATTGCCTTGATAGAGGCCAATAAAGCCTTCCTTTTTGATGACATGCCTGACAGTTGAAAACACACCTGTGAGTGAACAGTACAACATCTCAACAGAAGACAAGAGTTTATACATTCAGAGTTTAACTATTAAAGACTGAAACAACGATAACAGTGTATCTGTTATCTGACTTTAGTGGACACAGCACACCACTTGACATGGTGTCATTGACTTCAGTGGACACAGCACACCACTTGAGCTGGTGCCATTCCAAGAGTTAACTGCTTTCTGTATGAGTGTCCTTCCCATATATAGATTAGCATGCTGGGCTAGAGTGTTCTATCTACATTTGACCTCACCATTTGAACCACCAGCTATCCAAGTATACCCAATCTGCAGCTTTCATTTCTGTATCCACAATGTGGCCCACTTGCAGGCAATCCCCTGCCATACACTGACTACATGTGGATGGTGTGTATGACAGCTGCTTCATGGCCCTGTTGTCTCCATGTTTCCGAAGGAAATCATGCAAACTTGTATTACCAAAGTGATGGGCAGTATGATAGATATACCAACTTGGCCGGATGCATGATGTGACTTCTGATCTAGGAAAGAAGTTAGTTGAGAGATCATCATACAGGATACATCCATAGGAGCTCCAAAATCTCCCCCCTAAGTATACCTGCAATTACACAATGACTTGATAGCTCAAGTTCTCTGTTGGTTTTAAACATTCTTTGCTGTCTATAATAATGTTCATTTTTTGCCACAGCACACTTCAAGCCCAGCTCCTTTATTATGTACACAGAAATGGAATTAATTTGTTCATTAATTGTGTCTAACTATGTATTTTCTCTCAAAGAGTTCAATATGTCAGCACAGTCCATTGAATTCTCTGAGGCCCGCCGAAGACGGATGTGTCGGGCCATTGTCGCAAATAAAACGGCAACACAACGCATTTCCATTCTCTGGACTATATCCTGCTGGAAATCTAAAAGGGCCATTGTCCTACTGCAATAGAGATCCAGCAGGAGTTTGAGAATGAACGCTGAAGAAGAAGAATTCTCTGAGGGACCAAGACGAGCTACAATTAACCACTTCTTTACTAAGCTGTAAACACTATATTTGTGAAGAGTGGCTTGATGCAGTGAGGAGGCCGCAGTTGGAGGTTGTCACATTCATTTTTGTGCCTGATTATTTTTGGTGTTCAAGGCAATGAAAGAGAAGATAGATTGGTAGGTTCTGCCACTGTAATGAGGAGTGTCTTGTCACTAATGTCAAACAGGCCAAAACGGGAGAGTGAGGATATCTCACTCTTGCATACCGCTACTTTCCCGCACTATAATCCAAATATAGCACAAGCTACGGTTTCAGATCCTTCTCACTGAAAAGATTCAAATATCAGAGACACACAGAAAGTTTGCCACCCAAAAGGAGAGAACAACAAACAGCCAGATGTTCAACTGTAACTATACATGTCCCAAATGTGGAAGGAGATTCTATGTCAGAATTTGACTTCTAATGTTTTCCACAAATATCAGACATACTAAAACTGTTGTCATCATCGACTGCAATGGACGCTTATCACTTTACTGTGCACTTTTTAATTAGACAATATACTTAGTTTAAAGAAAGCGCGAAAAGCACAATGTCAATGACTACATAGTGTTTTGTCATATCACTCAGTTCTCAGCAGTAGAAAAATATTCTTGAAATAATGATAGACAACTATCATGATATAACATACCCAAATGTTTATAATGCTGGTTATGAGCTTGAAGTAGAATCTTTACTCTGTCCAGAGGAGCTACTGCAGTTTTGGCACAACATCCAGCAATTCCTGAAAATATATGATACAAAGTTGCAAGATTTATACAATATTACTCATAATAACAAACAAATTTTAGAAGGCTTTGAGGAAGATTGATTCCATTGTTGTTTGTCCTTCACAAGTGATGACCACCATTTGTTACATCCACTTTTAAAATTCAGTTAGAGTTATCTCCTTGACTATGCATTCGTAGATGGCTTTAGAAGCAACATTCTGACCTCAAATATCTGCATGCAGTTCGGGCATGGGATGACCACTGTTGATGGGTTTTTTTATCTATCCATGACGTTTTAGCTACTCTTCCATAACAAGAGAAGACAGGAGTCACAGCAAGAACTATGTTAAAGTTTAAGCTGAAATCTCTAATATCCAAGAGTAAGAGAAATCATTAGAAATCAAGAGAAATCATTGTCATTAGAAGTGAGAAAGAGAGTTCTGCAGTGCTATATAACCCCTATACTAATATATGGGCATGAGTATTGGACAATAAACAAACTGGAAAGAGGGATATTAGAGCCATCAGAGATGTGGTTCTACAGAAGAATGCTGAGAATACCATGGACTGCCAGAAAAACTAATGTAGAGATATTGAAAGAGTCAAATTCGAAACGGACCTTAATCAACAATATAAGAAAAAGACAATCTTCTTTTTTTGGTCACTTCATGAGACAGGCAGGTTTAGAGAACATAGTCACAAAAGGCAAAATTGAAGGCAACAGAGACAGAGGGCAACAATGTGAGAAAATATTAGTTTGACAGCCTGGCACGGCATGGAAACAACAACAACCTTGATACATAATACTGTGGACAGAGAAGCCGTGGAGAGCCATGACCGCCTACGCCAGCCGGCATGACACCTGATGATGATGATGAAGAGAAATGATTCACAATATTTTAGTTCACAAACTGCACAATGATAGAGATACAATTACCAGGACAAGAGGAAAAAAATCTCCAAGAAACCCTATATAAGCAAATAATGAACAAAAATATAAAAAAGGGTTAAATACCTGGTAGCAGTTTTACACTGAACAATGCAAAAGATCAACGTTTCTACCAAACGGTCTTTATTAAGATAGGGATGAACAAACACAGAATGGAGCCACAAAACAAAGACTACATACAACAGCAATGTTATACAGTATATGGGTCTGGAAAACAAAACAAAAAGATGAAGAGAGGCAAGAACCATAGAAATATGATTACATGACGGATTACATACCATATGATAATTACAATACAGTAGAGTACACAAAGAAAATGCAAAATTCAAAACAGAGGTATTAAAAACTGTTAATATTAACAATAAAAATGTACTATCTCAATGTGATTAGTGACTACTTGAGATGCCAGAAATATGTTAAGAACATCATGTAACTATGTAACCCAAAATGAAGTCATACATTCTAAGAACTGGGAGAAAAAATTGGATGGCACTAAGGAGATGTGGAACAAAAGAACTTATGCTGGATCTTAATTCCTTTGGGCTTCAGTGACCCTATGGTATGGATGAGGCGGTTCTCCATCATAAAGCAACTCCTAGTTTGATGTACACGGTTGAAAGGCTGTGACTGAAATCTCACGGACACCAATGTGTCTAGGCTCAATGAAATGGGCAGCCACTAGTCATATCATAACAAATGTCATATGGGTGGTGGTAAAAATGATTGCAGTCTAAGGCTAGATTCTACTTGAAAGTAATACGCATGTGGTTGCGTCTGTGGGTCTCACCAATGGCCCACTAGACATACCATCCATGCAACAGAAAACCTTAGTGGATGATATGCCGTTATATTGAGGTTATCTTCTTATAGAAGCTTCATGGCACGTCATCTATACAGTTATGATTTTGTTTTGTTGTTTAAATGTTTTTTCATGTTTGCCTGAATATATGTATGCACCCTCTGTGGTTGGGAGGGAGCCAGAGATGTACTGCGCAGCACTGAGGAGGAGGAAACTGACATCACTGTTTTTCCTATGGCTGAAACCCATCATAGAGGCACAGTGACTCAGGACGTGACAATCCTTTTGACTTGAACATTTGGTTGCATGCCTGGAGCAATAGAGAAGTTTGGCATAACCAGTAGTCAATTGGTGGTGGGGAATAAGCACAGTGAACCCTATCTTGGCTACAGTGACTAGGAGCAGTGCAAAGGTTGAAACCTAACTTCCTGGAGGTGTGATAGTTATTATCTGGCTCTGTCCCGGGGTGGGCCGAAAATCCAGACTTCCCAGCAATATAATGCCATCTAATGGCATTAGGTCAAAGGGCATGAGCCCATGGACCTCTGGATCAGCAACCAACCAACCAACTTGAAAGTAAATTAACAACCTTTAAAAATGATTTCAGTCTAAGGCCAGTTTCTACATGTAAGTAAAGTGGCAACGTTTAAACATGAATTCATAAATCACATTTCTAGGTCAAGCTCTTCCAGATGGTGAAAGTAGTCTTAGGGAAGTGAAATGTATTAGTTTGAACCATAAACTCGCAGGTGTTAAACAATTTGCAGTACAGTGATGTGCCTCTGTGTCCACCTTGAGTCTACTGTTAACTAAGAGATCATGAAGGTTAATGTCACATCTGTAAGCCATCAAGAAATCATATTCAAAGATCTCTAGAGTTTCTGCATCCAACAGGAGATGAAGAAATATCAGAAAAGGGACAGTCTGTTCAATATGCTGTTTTGTCTCTATATGTCTGACCAGACAGGTATTGTTCTGTCATTTTGTGAAGTCTATCAATGTGAATTACACAAAACTAGGTATTCACTCATCATTGCCAACCAACCAGTAATATAACACAAACTAATTATTCATCCATCATTGCCAACCAACCAGTAACATTACACAACCAGGTATTCACCCATCAGTGCCAACCAACCAGTAACATTACACAACCAGGTATTCACCCATCACACAACCAGGTATTCACCCATCACACAACTAGGTATTCACCCATCAGTGCCAACCAACCAGTAACATCACACAACCAGGTATTCACCCATCACACAACCAGGTATTCACCCATCACACAACTAGGTATTCACCCATCAGTGCCAACCAACCAGTAACATCACACAACCAGGTATTCACCCATCAGTGCCAACCAACCAGTAACATCACACAACTAGGTATTCACCCATCACACAACTAGGTATTCACCCATCAGTGCCAACCAACCAGTAACATCACACAACTAGGTATTCACCCATCACACAACTAGGTATTCACCCATCACACAACAAGGTATTCACCCATCACACAACGAGGTATTCACCCATCACACAACTAGGTATTCACTCATCACACAACCAGGTATTCACCCATCACACAACCAGGTATTCACCCATCAGTGCCAACCAACCAGTAACATCACACAACCAGGTATTCACCCATCAGTGCCAACCAACCAGTAACATCACACAACTAGGTATTCACCCATCACACAACCAGGTATTCACCCATCACACAACTAGGTATTCAACTTGCATTTTAATTTAAAAACAATTGGTGCTGTATTCCGCCTTCCTTGTCTTTTCATACCATTATTCCAGGGTGTAGTGCATAGCTATGTGGTTAGAGCATTGTTCTCAGACCTTGAGGTCCCAGGTTCAATCTATGGTTGGAACAGATTTTTTCTTACGGAGGTACAATCAAAATCCTTCCTGTACATGTCGCGGCGTCTGCTATGGCAAAGCGGACTTTAGTTCCAAAGCCCATAGAAAGCCTCCCTGCACTCCTTCACAAGAAAACATGCAGTAACGAATGTTTTTTATACCAGATTATTGTCCCACACAAAATGAATCAAGAGCATTGATAATGGTTCTAACAAGCATACATAGTAAAAATAATAATCAGGAAATGTGAACAATGTAGAAGGAATTTACCGCCTGATAAAAATGTCTTGAATGCCACGGATGTTTTGCTGTTTGTCACAGTCTCAGGTTTGTCTTGCAGAATCACCATTGTGTAGTTTGGGTCGAACTACACTTACAACACAAATTCAAACTTTGATAAGATGAGGCTTGTATTCTACAAGACATTCTGCATGCAAGCTGAGAAAAATGTTATAAAATGTATGCAAACATTAACAGCAAGACTTGAGTATATGATATTGATTGTCATTGACTGCTACATTGCATCACTTAAGTGCTGTACTGTCACATAATATACCATATAACATTTACATATAACTGTGACATATAATATGCCAATGATTAATAATTGACACAATCTATTCTGTATTATGTGACAAGTCCTTTGAAGAACATTGTCCTCACTACCACTCTGTAAGTCTTTCGGTTCTGTGCTAACTGCCCTGCTTCTCCCAGTGTCATATTGAAAAAAGTTGTGTTCTTCTTGGGACTGTTTCCTTCATGAATAATCTGTCTAATCCATTGTGTCCTTTCTGTCTATCTATCTATTCGCTAAACCTTTTGTTGCCTTTCAGCGTCAAGGGTAGAAGAGTTTTCTGGAGATGGCCCTCTTGTGTGCTGAGCATATTGTAGAATTTATTGCCTCTTTTATTTCGGTGATCCATCGTTTTCATGGTCACATGTCCAAAATATGTTAACTTGCGTTTTTGATAGTTTTCAGGTGCCAATGGTCTTCTATGTTCAGGTCTTTGTAGACATCTGTGTTCTTACTTACTTATCCGATCCCTGGTGTTGTGAGCTTTCATTCTTTCTTCCCTGTGCCAGGTTGTGAGACATCTGTGTTAAATCATCTCTATGTCCATGATATTTACAAGAAATGAGCATTCATACCCTTCATTATCTCTTTCATTATCAGACACACAAAAAATATGCTTTATAATATCTAAGTGCATATTGATAGCATTTATAATTATAACTCAACTAGTAGAACTGGCCTTCCAGTCAACACATTCAATACTAAGATCCTGGATTTCACTAAATATTATTAAAAAATCACTCTCAATGGAGAAACAATTCAGACAATTGATAACTTTACTTATTTGAGCAGCAAAATGACACAATATTGATATACAACAAAAGATATTTCTACCAGAATTGCATTGGTATCATGTGTGTTCAACCACCTAACAATCCATCTAGAATTAAAAAGCAATAAGTAAATATACCAAGCTACGACTGTTAAACTCCAATGTGATATCAGCATTAACATATGGTTGCAAAAGTTGGAAAATGTCTTAGATAACTCTTAGGCCTAAATATTTGATAGAATTCAAGTCAAGAAAGTAAGAGAACACACTGTCAAACAGCAACATGGCCTATGTTTCTACAACAATAAGAAGAAAATGATGGACTTATATTGGACATGTACTTAGAATTAATGAAAACAGACTGCCACCACAAGAATTAAAATTGGTACTAGAATCAATGGAAAAAGGCAGATCGCAGATCAACCATCAAAGAGGATATGACTATTACTATGGGTCTCAACAGCATGCAAGAATTACACACAAATGATTAGCCGTAGCATTACATTGTTTGAGTTGGAGAACTCTAATTTCGGACATATGCACCATATTCGAGCCTGAAGCAACATATTAGATAGATAGCTAGTAAAACTGGAAACATGGAGCAAAATGAGGAAAGCATGTACAATAGTGAGCAACAAGAACCATTAGCACACACAGGGCCTACCCTTCAATATCTGCCAGGAAGCGGAGACTAAGTTAAGCATCTATGGGTGATAAAGTAAAAGGTAGGTCTCATGGCAGCAATCTGCCATCAGGGATGAAGATAACTCTTCATGTACTACATTTTTAACTAGCTCACGTCATAGAATTCCCTGAAACATCAATACATGGTAGGGTTGAGAAACTGTAACACTGTGGATAAAACCAAACACTCACCTTATTCAGCATTCTCTGCGGAATATATTTTTTTTAATTCCAGAAACAAACTCCATGATTATTCCCGCTATTCTATATACTACTATTTTACCATAATTCTAAATACTAAACACTAATTCTAATCCTTAACCCTAAACACTAATTCTAATGCAATTGTTTTCAATTAATAATATATCATTCAAACTCACACACTTTCTTCTCCATATATCAATGTATAACGGAAGTACGGCCATATCTAAAATGCGACATAGCTGTTCTTTCCGTCTGCTAATGTATACCACTGCGCATGTCCTGGTATATCTGTCCCAGGCAAATCTTCCTGATGTTGTATAATAATAATAATTTACCTTAATTCTAAATATTAGAAACTGATTCTAATCCTTAACTCTACCCTTAGCCCTACTTCTAATGCAATCGTTTTCAATAAATATTACTTAATTTTAAATACTAATTAACTGCCGAAGACGGATGTGTCCATTCTCTGGATTACATCCTGCTGGAAATCTAATAGGATCATGGTCCTGCTACAAGAGAGATCCAGCGGGAGTTTGAGAATGAACGCTGAAGGAGAAAGAAATACTAATTATATTCCACACTCAATCATACAACATTCAACAACAATAGAACTGTGCATAGCAATCACAACACAAAGGTTAGGAAACTCCTCGAATCTAGAACAAAGGTCACAGTGAAGACTTATACTTTACTTGCGCCCAAAATAATATAAAATTATAAAATACTGAGTGCATACTGCTGAAAGTTTATGTTGGTGTGTGAAGGCCCTAAGTGTGTTACATTTAAATAGTGTGTTACACTGTGTAGTGTGAGCAAGTAGGCCTAAATATAAGAAAACTTAAGTTTAAGGCAATGATGTCACTTGCGAGTATGATGTGTGCCTAAAAGTAGTCTGACCTGACAACCTACACTACCACTCATTTTTTTTCTCCTGTTGGAATAGGTTCAAAAGACAGTCACTGCAAAGTCTGCAGCAGACTGATTTAATTTTAATAATAATATATAATATATGGCCTAAGTTTTGACTAATTTTGTTACTGTACAGTACGACTACTTATTATATATGATATTGATATATATAGTATACACAGGCCTTATGAAAATGAAATGTATTGAATATTGTAGTGCCCCTCCCATCAATCGGTCAATAACTTAAAAGGTTAAAGTTAAATTGATTTTGACAAATTGATTTACTTGTCATAAAATAAAATTATAAAATAAAGTATAAAGTTAAAGGTTTATAAACATTTAGTTAGTAACGATATTTTGGGTTAAAATAGTTCTATTTTGAACAGTATTCAGTAAAATTCAATAGCAGTCTATCGGCAATATAACTAAATTAAATTAATGTAGATTGAAAAATTCAATTAGGACTACTAATTTTGACAGGCCACTGACCATTGACAAGTTTCTTCACAGACACTGACACTCTAGCTAATGCCGACTAAATTTGTTTGCTTAAAATTTTAAAAATATTAACAACTAGTACATGTTTTCTTATTTCTAGAAAAATTACAATGTACCGTAGTCGATTTTCAATGAGGCGTCTCACCTTTACAGTTTCTCTTGATATATTCAAATATTGATCATATAATATAGAGGTCTATATTTTCATTCCACCGGGGAATGAGTTAAATAGGATCATCCATTTTGCAGTTCTGCCCAGTGTTACCACGCATAGTTTTGAGAAAAATAACCTTTTCCAAAGAAATATAACAACCAAAATGTTAGGTTCTCCGACAAAGGGTACATACATATATTGGTACCGCAATAACCAAATGAAAAAGTGGTAAATACTGAATAAAGTAAAGAGGTTACTATAAAATCCTAACTAACAATGTAAAAATTAAATAAACTAACAATAAACAACGATAATTTTCCACGTACGGTCCAACAGGGACCTTTCTCAAGAAACACAAATCAATCAAAAGAATAAAACCATAAAAATATTCAAAAATTGGAATGACCAGTAGACCTATATGTTTTTCTCACCAAAAAACATTGTCCAGTGTCTTGATCCGAACACACACAAAAAAAAATAATAATAAAAAAGCTCAGTTCTTATGTATAGTTCTTCTTTATTCATATATCAGCTCACCCCAAAGAAGCATTGATACAAGTATATACTGATGTTTCAACAACTAGATCAGTGAAAAACAGAGGTGCTGAAGTATACATAAATATATTAAGAATAAGAAAATGAATCCAAAAATTCACCAATTGGGATCTTCTGTTCCAACTACTCCGCAGAAGTACAGGACCTAAGCATTACTGCAGAAGTAATTAGGGGCCTACAAGAAAATACAACAGATGGTGTTTCTTACTGAAGTAATATCTGTCCAACAAGCTCTCGCCAAACGGTACCTGCCATACCTGAAGGAAGCCATACGAGAAGTGAGCATCCAAGAAGGGCAGTGCTTCAGTGGAGACCATACCACTGTGGCATACCAGGAAATGAGAAGGCAAATATGCTAGTAAAAAAGGAGCAATACAGGAACAAAACGACCAAGAATTACCCCTACCAGGAAAAGAGGACATTGCCAAAGCTTTTAGGAAAGTTGACCACCCCAAAGTCATCCACACTAACTTGACAGAGTTAAGCAAAGTATCGTCTTCAGCATGAGAACAGAACACAACAGACTAAACAATCATTTACATAGACTGTTTCCTTCACATCTTTCTCCGTGTGGACAGGCAGCAGAGACAGCTGGGAACATATCATGCAAGATTGCATTACACTAGTCCAGTTAAGGAATGAACATTGGTCCACAGAGACAGTACTCCACACAGAAAACTGTATTGGAGCACTGATGAGCTTTCAAATACAGAAAGTATGGGGAAAACAGGACTCGCTGTTTAGACATGTTAAACTGCAACTAGAAGATATATATATACACGTATACGTATTGTTGTACCAGAGACACAACCTGTGTGGCTATGAGGTTTCTCCTTTGACTTTCCGAGTACATCTCACAGAATTTATGTGTGGCACACCCGTGCATACATCCGAGTGATTCTGACATAGTTTACCCGCTACAAAGTGATCTCCATCGTGTGAATGGAAGGAGGCCCAAGAGAGGCAAATCGGGGATTTGTCATGCCAAGGATGCCGTTAAACAGATTTGCACTTCAGAAAGCATAACTCCTGGCGATGAATGGTTACATATTCATATAGGCCTAGTCATGGTTGTTATTTCACTTAATAGAGAGTGCAGGTAACAGCCCCGTGAGCGTGAATGCTGAGATCAAGGCACTCATCTGCGAACATGCTGACGACACAGATGTTTTGATTTACATTGTCGGCTTGGGTCATTCGCTACTAGTGAATGTGGGTCTCTACTGCGAGATCACAAGGAAGAACAGTACATGCAGCCAGTGGAGTCTTTACTGCAATAGCAAGCATTATAACAATGGAAGTATTTGCCGTAACTAGCTGGAATCGCAAGTTAAAGAAGCGGAGATCTGAGCACTTATGGACATCTCCAGTGTGCGAGGATGATACTCAACAAACTAATATATAATACCTTTTATATATATATTCGTATAGTTTAATCTTGTCAAGAACACTACACTGAATAATGCTTCGCTGTGTTGTACAGATATATTCTTGATATGGCTTGATTCGTCACTGGACTATCTATTACGGTATTTATGTCTGTGCTGCCCCTTCCCTTACTTTTTATGTGAAAAGATCCCATCTACATAGTCAAATAAATATGGCAATACCAATATGCGTGTATCAATAAGCGTTGAAAGCAAAGCAATTCAAATTTAAATGGGTGGTGGTCAATATTGATTAATTAACACGGATTTAAACCAGAAAAACTTTTTTGGCTCAATACTCATTATTTCCATAAGGTTCTTAAGTTTAGCTGCAATTTATATTAATTTCGCAAGTAGTTCAGTTTTAACGTTTAATTTATTTAAGGAACTGGACCACGTATGTCAAACGATGATTGCTGGCCCAGCTGTCTAAGAACTCATGACCGTAATGTCAAATGAAAAAAATGCCAAAATTTAATTGTTCATTCTGAATGTATTGGTGATTTATTCTTGATCAGAAACTGGCCTCAGAGCACGTGTGGCATTCCCATAAGTGCTCCGCCCTCTTTTCCAGCAGCCATTCGACTCGATTATGTTTCGAGCCGAAATGCTGCCGAAACAGACGTCGACATCAGGGCACAACTCTGGCCACTGCGACAGGTTTCTCTGTTTTTCCACCCACCCACGCCGTACCCGTAACTAGTTCAAGCACAACGTCGTCCTGTCGGAACAACATGGTAACTGGTATCGAAGAATACGACTACGGATAACCCAACTGTAGTATTGGTTATTAGTGGAGAGCTAACTTCATTGTATCTACGCAGAACCATGGACATCATCTCTTCTAGCGCACGCGCACACGCACGCACACACATACACACACACACATATATATATATATATATATATATATATATATATATATATATATATATATATATATATATATATATATATATATATATATATATATATAAATATGAGCATTTATAGTTCCTGTAGCTTAATGATTTTGTACACTCCGTAACTCTCCAAAGTAGGAGGATATTTCTGTTAGTTTCATATTTAATAGCGAGTTTTTCTAAGCCTCCGTTAGAAATTTAATACATCCTTCTACAGAAAGCATTAATGAAGCCAATTCAGCAAATCTCATTTACAAAATTCCACTGACTATAGGGGCAGATCAGTTTGCTTCTTGTTATTGCGTAGACATGTAGGCTTATGCCATAAATAAATGTTACACAGACATTACAATTTACTATAAATTGAAATTAACTATAGATGACCTAGGGCGGCTGTAACTCTCAAAATTCATATAGCTAACTTGTATGCTCCTCTAGGACTGTGAAACATTTATCAGCATTTAATGAAACATTAAGCGAATAGCGTAATTATGAAAATAACTAAGCCAGAAACAAAGCTCACATTCTTGGTGAATAACTCAAGATCAATAACGAAAAATAACGAAAAGCGCAGACCTAGGAGAAAACGTAGTGTTAACGCTGGTTCTTCCCAGTACAAAGGCTAATGGACAGGGTTGCCATATTCAAATTCTCTTAAAAAAACAAATTGACTAGAAAAGAGCAAGGAAAAAGCAAAACAAAATTATTTAACACTATTTTTTTTTACTCGAATGACGTGTTAACAGTATTTTCCAGCTTTACTGTTTTTTTCATTTATTCATTTCCTTTTGCGCTGAAGTTAGCGCATAGGGCAGAGGTCAGATCTCTCCAATTCTGTCTGTTCAAAGCTATCCTGTGCAGTTCTTGAATAGTATGAATATTGGTTGTTTTACTTTCTCTAAGTATTGTTCTTCTGAGTGTTTCTTTTGGTCTACCCCTTGCTCTTTTGCCTGTAGGTATCCATTCAAGAGATTGGTGGTGTATTCGCGTAGGACATGCCCGATGTAGGACCAATGGCGTTTTCCGATAACATCTGTGATGAAATTATGATGCGTCTCTTCTCTTCACAGTATTGTTTACTGTTTTGTACTTGATCAGTATTCAATTCAAGTGACGTATTCCTTCTAGACACAATAGTCTTCATCGTGGATGAACGCGTCTCTGTCCTGGGCGAGCAGGCCTTCATTGGCCAGGAACATGTTCATACATTCCTCGACATGTTGGTCTATCCTCTTCTTGGTCTTCCTCTTCTTCACTACCCTAGTCCAAGGCCATATATATCATTACCATAAGGATTGGGTTTTACTTAAAGAAAAATTGGTAATTCATCCGTTTTTTGTGTGTAAATGTCACAATTTAGCGGGAAATTTGAAGACCTTTTTGTGAAAGACGTTTAAGCGATTTTTTTAAAACCCACCTTTTGGTTAAGTTCCTAATACTAAAAGTCATGTTCACATTTGCAAAGGAGAGAGAGGTAGTGGGGGTTGGAATTTCGAAAACCCAACCCGCTCCCTTATCTACGGGCTGCCTGGTGCCATGCCCTCAATAAACAGCTTTTCCATGTTATCATATCTCTTTAACTGTCCAAAAACTGTAGCTTCCTTCTTATGATTGTACTAAGAAGCCACCCTTAATTTAATTTCAGTATTTAAAAAAAAACAACGTATATTTCTTTTTTTTCTCTGTCCATGATCTTCGTAGAATCTTTCTGTAGTACTTAATTTCAAATGAAGTTATTCTTACGTATTAATACTGACTTGTTTAAAGTACAGGTCTCACAGCCGTTAAAAGTTGCCACTGGGGGGAAAAAACATAACCTTAAAAGGATTATTTTAGTGCCATTAATACTACTTTGCCACAGCTTTCTCATTTGTGTTAGTTTTAGAGCTACAGTTGCGAGTCTTCTTTTGGTCTTAGGGTGAACGCTTATCAGCATTTCCTAATAAAGAGAATTTTATGTCATTTTTACTATTATTATTATGTATAATTAACTGTGTACAACTGACATTTTAATGTGATGTGTTAACTAACATTTTAATGTGATGTGTAAACTAACATTTTAATGTGATGTGTAAACTGACATTTTAATGTGATGTGTAAACTGACATTTTAATGTGATGTGTTAACTGACATTTTAAATGTATGTGTAAACTAACATTTTAATGTGATGTGTAAACTAACATTTTAATGTGATGTGTAAACTGACATTTTAATGTGATGTGTAAACTGACATTTTAATGTGATGTGTTAACTGACATTTTAAATGTATGTGTAAACTGACATTTAATGTGATGTGTATACTGACATTTTAATGTGATGTGTAAACTGACATTTTAATGTGATGTGTAAACTGATATTTAATGTGATGTGTAAACTGACATTTTAATGTGATGTGTAAAAGGATGTGAATATGTAATGCAGCTCTTTTTATTCTTTGTTTTTGTTCGTTTTTTTCTGAGGGGTATCTGACCATTTTGACGTAATTAAGCTACAGGAAAGTGGGGAGGGGTATTGTTATGACAATTGTTGATGACAAGAAGGAGGGAGGGGATTAAGAAATGGCAAAAATTGTCGACGTAAAAAATCATCCAGATAAAAAAGATTGCCAGAGAAAATCTAATCTGGAGAATAAAAATCAAACGTCACCGCCTGACATAGAGAACGTGAAACCCTAAATCTTTAACTGAAAGTCCAATTTTACCCCATGACATAGGGAACTAGAGAAACACTAATCTGCAGCTGAAAGTCAAACTTCACCGGCTTGCAAATAGAACTAGAAAAGCCCTAATCTAGTGCTTAAATTCAATATTTACAGCCTGACATGGGACATTGCAAAAACCATAATCTAGAAGTGAAAATAAAACTTCCCTACATAACATGGGAAATTAAAGAAACCATATTCTGGTGCTTCAGTTCAAAATCCACCGCATGGCACAGGGAAATAAAAAAAAACATAATCTAGAGATGAAAATTAAACTCACCGCCTGACATAAGGAACTAGAGAAACCCTAATTTGGAGCAGAAAGTTGAGCTTCATCGCCTGAAATAGGGAACTAGAGAACCCCTAATTTGGTGCTGAAAGTCAAACTTGACCACCTGACACAGGGAACTAGAGAAACCATAATCTAGAACTGAAAGTTAAACTTCACCACCTGAAACAGGGAACTAAAGAAACCATAATCTGGAGCTGGAAGTTAAACTTGACCATCAGACACAGGGAACTAGAGAAACCATAATCTGGAACTGAATGTTAAACTTCACCACCTGACACATGGAACTAGAGAAACCATAATCTCGAGCTTAAAGTCAAACTTTACAGCCTGACATGGAAAATTACAAAAACCCTAATCTATAAGTGAAAATCAAACTTCACCACATTACACGGGAAACTAATGAAACCCTAAGCTGGTGCTTCAATTCAAAAACCACCGTCTGATATAGGGAACTAGCTAGTGAAGTCTTAATCTGGAGTTCTCCAAGTAACTCCAAGGTATGTGGATTATTTGTCTTTTTTCAAGAGCTCTCCATCTATCTTGATAACACCGGCTTTTTGTTTTGGTGAGAGGGTAAAGAGTGTAGCGATGAACTTATCTGTGTTAATGCTGACGCACCATCTATTTGCCCATAAGGTTAGGGCATCGATAGCTCTTTGTATTTGTTTAGTGGCCACTGTTGCATGTTCCTACGTGCACCATATTACCAGGTGTCAGCATACATTGCCACTTTGACCCCGTGTGGTAGTTCAGCAACTAGGTCATTGATGTAAACCTAGAAAAGTGTGGGTGACAGGACTCCTCCCTGGGGGACTCCATGACGCAGTAGGACTTTCTTGCTCTACGACCATCTAATTGTACCCTGGCTCTTCTATTATGCAGGTATGCTTTTACCCATTTGTACATTGTTGAGCTAACCCTGCAGTTTCGCAATTTCTTTAAGAGTCCTTCTTCCCAGATCTTGGCAAATGCTTTCCTGAGGTCTATCCATGCTGCTAGTACCAGTTTCTTATTTTGGAAGGCGTCCTCAATCTCTTGGGAGAGGTAGGTTGCCTGATCTTCAGTAGAGTAGCACTGTCTGAAGCCTGCTTGCAGAGATACCAGAAGGTTTTTACTTTCAAGGTACCACTGCATCCTAACATTGATAATGCGTTCCATTGTTTTGCATAGACAGGTTGTGAGGTTGATGGGCCTATAATTGGAAACTGTGTTGCCATCTTTTTCTAATTTGAGGAGTGGTATCATTATTGCTTTCCTCCACGCCTGTGGTGCATTACCTGTGGACCAGACTGTGTTAAAAATCTGCAGTAGCTTTGCTCTTGCTGCAGTTACCAGGTTTTAATCATTTCATTGTACACTCCATCAGCTCCAGGGGACTTTTTCATTTTCAATGTATATATTGCATGCTTCAGTTCTTTCATTGGTATCTCCATGACTTCAGGTATATGTTCGCCTTGTCCAATGTTTTGCTGATTCTCTCGAACCTCCTGTTGTTTGTCTGGGCTAACTTTTACGTTATTGTCTTCTGTAAAGGAATCTGCAAAGTAATCAGCTGCATGTTTACCTGTTAAAATGTTTCTATCTTTATAAAGTGTGATCCTGGTATTTCTCCCTGTAACCTTGTCATTTAGTTGTTTTACAAGTTTCCATAATTTCCTAGTATCTCTTTCTAGGTTCAGCGACTCTGTTTTTTTCTGTCCAGCTGCTCAGTCTGGTTTGTCTCTTTGAAATGTACCCTTTGTTTGCTGATATTTGTTGTGATGTTCTTGGCTAGGTCTGTTCTCTGCCTGCTGTCTAGATGTTTCCATCTCGTTTTGCAGCTTTTCCAGTTCATCATTCCAGAAGGGTTTGTAGTTTTTGCATGTCTCCCCCCCCTCCCCTGAGTATGGATTTACTAGCAGCATGTAATATACATCTATTAAATTCACTCAGTGCTCTATTAATGTCTTTGTCCAAGTTCATTCATGTCCTTGAATTGGGCAGATCTGCATCTCAACTCCCGTACACAAACAATTATTTTAACTACCGTATGACCATTTTTAATTCACGCTCCCATGCGATTTCTTAAAATAACCATTGCATTAAAACCAACTACACGTTTTGAAGCTGTCTTCGTGAAAACAATTGCTTACTCAGTTTAAGTAAACAAACAGGAAAATAATTATTTAAATAACGGCAATTTCTAGTCATTATTCATTCGGAATTGATTCTTGATTCATGATTAAGAACAATAATGACTACTCAAGGATCATTTCCATAAATAATGTGCTTGCCATACGTCAGCCATCTAAAAGTATATAAGCTCGGTGTCCTTCAGTTGTTGGTTGTGGGTTCTTTTGGTCTTTCCAATGAGGACGCACTCTCTTTCCTTTCCCCTGGTCACTCCAATTTCTATCATTCTTTGAACATGTTACCAAAAATAGCTGAGATTTCTCCTAAAGTAAATACTTAACCTGTCTCGAAAATAATACTTCGTACTGATCTCACATAGCCTCACTCATGTTGATCTCACATAGCCTCACTCATGTTGATCTCACATAGCCTCACTCATGTTGATCTCACATAACCTCACTCATGTTGATCTCACATAGCCTCACTCATGTTGATCTCACATAACCTCACTCATGTTGATCTCACATAACCTCACTCATGTTGATCTCACATAGCCTCACTCATGTTGATCTCACATAGCCTCACTCATGTTGATCTCACATAACCTCACTCATGTTGATCTCACATAGCCTCACTCATGTTGATCTCACATAACCTCACTCATGTTGATCTCACATAGCCTCACTCATGTTGACCTCACATAACCTCACCCATGTTGATCTCACATATCCTCACCCATGTTGATCTCACATATCCTCACTCATGTTGATCTAACATAGCCTCACTCATGTTGACCTCACATAGCCTCACTCATGTTGATACCGCTGATAATTATCAGTCACATTTTGAGAAAAAGTCGAATTAAGCAAGAATAATGGATGCTGCGTGAGATTAGAATGCAGGGCTATATTTAAGAAGGGCTTGGTATACACGAGGCGTATAAATTATCCATATATTATCATGAAAAATTGTTCTAGGCATTCTAGCAACACTTGCTTGACAACCGACCAGTGTATAAGGGCGTATACATATCTAAATTATTGTGAATCAACATGTAGGATTTTGAGAAGAATTACTTGGCACACAGTACTATGTAGAAGAAGGACTTGGTATTCACAAGACGCGTACATATTCTAGCTATACTAGTTAAAATTAGGCAAAGACAGGAAATCCCGATACAACTCCCCGACACCGACTGTATTTGTGACGTCATGTCAATTTCTTATGTATATCTAGATGTCTGCAGCTATTTGTTCGAAAACAAAATGTAACTGTAGTGTTAAACTATGTGGCAGGTGAATTTATGACACTTTAGAGTATGTTCGTGAATTGCAGGAAAATCGAAAAGAGTGAAGCTTGTGTAACTTAGATTAGGTGACCAGGCACAGGCAAAGGTAATCTTGATTGTGTTACCAAGATGGAGTGTTTCGGTTGTACCTTTGTTCATTTTGTCTTACACGACGAAGACACAAATTACACAGACAATTTAGCGTGTATTTAGAGTTCAACTATTCTTCTGTGTTCATTTTCAAACTCCTGCAGAATAGCAGGATGTTTTCCGTAGAACGGAATGTGTTGTATCATGGTTTACAGCATTGCTTCAAAATATGCGCCTCCTGGCCGGACACATCCGACTTCAGCATGATTTTGGGTCACTGGCCCTATATGGAATGGGACAGCCAACTCCATCCCATAACCTCCTTAATCGCCTCTTACGACATGCATGGAAGGTAAACAGTGTTGCTATTCTTTGCTCCCCTCTCGGGATCCGGCAACACGCAGGCAGAGTTCAGCAGTGACCAATGGATTTAGTTTTACAATCAATAATTCAAGTCCAAGAAAAGACTATATATAGTAAAAGAATTCTTACCGAAAAAAAATCCAACAAAGATCATGTAAAATATGAAATGAAAAGACAAATAGTGAAAACGAACTCATTTGACAATAGATTTTGCTGGTGATGTAATTACCAGACATAACGTAATTGCTCGTACCAGGCATGACGTAATTACTAGTACCAGACATGATGTAATTACTCAAATCAGACATAACGTAATTGCTCGTACCAGGCATGACGTAATTACTAGTACCAGACATGACGTAATTACTCAAAGCAGACATAACGTAATTGCTCGTACCAGGCATGACTTAATTACTAGTACCAGACATGACGTCATTTCTCATACTAGACCTGATGATTCACTTCATTGAAGCTCACCAAAACATAGCCCACATAAAATAAGCTACAGAAATCCTCAGGAAACAACTTTACGACTAGTAATTTGAAGATGATCAACAGCGATATATGAAAAATGCCAAAGCTCAGTAAGAACAACAGATGGAATGACTGAGCCTTTTGAAACAAGATCTGGAGTAAGACAAGGATGCGTACTTTCACCCCTACTTTTCAACATATACATGGGTAGAATAATAAAAGAAGCTCACATCAACAAAGAGGAAACATTGCAAATAAACCTGATGAGGAACTTAATAATGAAATCAATGAACTATTATTTGCTGATGATCAAAGTTTAATATACAAAGATGAGGAAACTTTGCAAAAGCACATCAATTCGATGCTGTTAGCATGTCAGAAGCACAACATGAAAATTAATGTACAAAAAACAGAAGTTATGGAAATTAGCAAGTCTTCAACACCAATGAATATAACAATAGATAACACAAAAGTGAAACAAGCCAAAGAATCTAAATATCTAGGCAGCATTTTTTTTCCGAAGATGGAATACTAGACAGAGAAATAGAACAATGTGCCAGAAAGCAAACACCGTCACTTACAAACTTTCACCATTACTTCTTCATGCAAAGATCAAGATGGAAATTAAAAAACATAATGTGTACAATTTTTTATCCCAACACTGTGCTACCAATTTTAAACATGGTCTTTAACAGCTTCGCAGCAAAGAAAAATCGTCACATGTGAAAAGAAGTGTCTGAGAAAAGCTGCAATGGTTACCAAACTAGATAAAATAAGAAATGAAGAAATTTGGAAAAGAGTTGGTATAATATCATGTATCGAACATATTAGAGACAGCAAGTAAAATGGTTCTGTCACCTTATGAGAATGAAGCCAAACCAAATACCAATACGAGAATATAACATAAGAATATCCGGGCGTAAGGCCAAAGGGAGACGAAGAAAACGTTGGAGAGAAAACATCAAGATTACCATGAACAAACATGGACTAAATGTAACCTCAGCGACACATCTGGCCTTGGAACGACAGCTGAAGCTCTGACCACTTCGCTTAACGGCAAGTGTGAATACGACCAACCATCGTTCACTAGGGGACAGACAATAGACAATAGATACACAGTGATTACATACTAATAGTCTTGTATACTGCAACTTTAGTATCTATGTTTATATTTTTGTTCTTTAAACGTGTAAACCACACTATACCTGCAGAAATGCTGGCATAGTACAACGGTAACCTGCATAGTTATAAAATGACACTTCAAATTCATTATGAATTTAATATAAATGAAATTATGCTTAAGCCAGCAAAGTACCACAATAAATTCACAACGAATTTGTGATGCACCCTTAAAAGAACATAAGCTACATGGAGATTAATTATATACTGATAACGTTGCTCCTGTTGATATACCCGAATATTTCTATGATTTTCATTGGTCACCGTGATGTGAGCTCAAAGCAGCGACAAATGAAAATCACCGAAATATTCCTGCTAACCGTAATGACGCAGTCAATAACTTGAAATATCAGGTTAACTGTGAACTAAACGACAATTTCGAACTTTTGAAGTTTTCTGTATTCTGGTGTCTATTATGTCGATTTGGTACACGTGGAAAGCGATAATTTTAGTTTTGTAGGCGTATTACTGCTAAGCAAGCTATTTATAGAACAAGACGGCTGTTTTTAGCAAAGTTATATATTTACCGATATCAACATGGCCCAAGTTTGAACGTTATTCGCCCAGTCGTCACTTGAGGATTATTTAATATTGTATTATGTGTTATTTAAAGTGAATGGCTAAAAACTGAAATGTGCAGAAAATGCATGGTGTATTTTCTATTAAGAAATTTTATATTCCTGAAGGGGAGCCGGAGTTTAGACGTCAATGTTGCCATCATGATGTTCGCTAGGCGCGAACAAGGAAGCGACCGATAGCCACCGGTATAAGTGGTGCCCCTTCAACTGGGCAGGGTGGGGCACCCATTTGTCCTGACATAAAGTATTGTCAACGGTAGCGGATATAAATGGATATTCCCCCATATGGATGTGGAGGCAACGGGAAACTACCAAATTATTCTCCCAAGAAGAAAGTCATGGCGACACACAGAATTAGGTATATAGTACTTAGTGTTAATACTGCAACGTGGAATGTTAGATCGTTAGCACAGTGATACATTAGACAACATCTGGAAATGGAAAGAATGAAAGTAAATATCTGGGGCAGGAGACTGGGGCAGGAGAGATACAATCCGATACATTTAAAGTCATATACTAAGGTCGCCTGTGTGTTGCCGGGGCCCGAAAGGGGAGCAAAGAATAGCAACACTGTTTACCTTACACGCATGTCGTAAAAGGCTACTAAAGAGGTTATGGGATAGAGTTGGCGGTCCCATCCCATATAGGGTCAGTGACCCGAAGTCATGCTGAAGGCGGATGTGTCAGGCCGAAAGGCGCAGATATCGCAGAAACGCTGTAATCCATGATACAACGCATTCCGTTCTCCGGACTACATCCTGCTAATCTGCAGGAGTTTGAGAACGGACGCGGAAGAAGAAGATATACACAGGTGGACAAAAACACGAGAGAGGTGTGTATTATTAGACACAGAAATAGGAAAAACAGTGAATGGTTTCTTGGCAATATCAGAACGGGAAATATTAGTAAAATTAACATTGTACAAGTCTATGCACCCACATCAAGCAGTTCAGAGGAGGACATCGAAGCACCCACATCAATCAGCTCAGAGGAGGACATCGAAGCACCCACATCAAGCAGTTCAGAGGAGGACATCGAAGCACCCACATCAAGCAGTTCAGAGGAGGACATCGAAGCACCCACATCAAGCAGTTCAGAGGAGGACATCGAAGCACCCACGTCAAGCAGTTCAGAGGAGGACATCGAAGCACCCACGTCAAGCAGTTCAGAGGAGGACATCGAAGCACCCACATCAAGCAGTTCAGAGGAGGACATCGAAGCACCCACATCAAGCAGTTCAGAGGAGGACATCGAAGCACCCACATCAAGCAGTTCAGAGGAGGACATCGAAGCACCCACATCAAGCAGTTCAGAGGAGGACATCGAAGCACCCACATCAAGCAGTTCAGAGGAGGACATCGAAGCACCCACATCAAGCAGTTCAGAGGAGGACATCGAAGCACCCACATCAAGCAGTTCAGAGGAGGACATCGAAGCACCCACATCAAGCAGTTCAGAGGAGGACATCGAAGCACCCACATCAAGCAGTTCAGAGGAGGACATCGAAGCACCCACATCAAGCAGTTCAGAGGAGGACATCGAAGCACCCACATCAAGCAGTTCAGAGGAGGACATCGAAGCACCCACATCAAGCAGTTCAGAGGAGGACATCGAAGCACCCACATCAAGCAGTTCAGAGGAGGACATCGAAGCACCCACATCAAGCAGTTCAGAGGAGGACATCGAAGCACCCACATCAAGCAGTTCAGAGGAGGACATCGAAGCACCCACATCAAGCAGTTCAGAGGAGGACATCGAAGCACCCACGTCAAGCAGTTCAGAGGAGGACATCGAAGCACCCACATCAAGCAGCTCAGAGGAGGACATCGAAGCACCCACGTCAAGCAGCTCAGAGGAGGACATCGAAGCACCCACATCAAGCAGTTCAGAGGAGGACATCGAAGCACCCACGTCAAGCAGTTCAGAGGAGGACATCGAAGCACCCACGTCAAGCAGTTCAGAGGAGGACATCGAAGCACCCACATCAAGCAGTTCAGAGGAGGACATCGAAGCACCCACATCAAGCAGTTCAGAGGAGGACATCGAAGCACCCACATCAAGCAGTTCAGAGGAGGACATCGAAGCACCCACATCAAGCAGCTCAGAGGAGGACATCGAAGCACTCACGTCAAGCAGTTCAGAGGAGGACATCGAAGCACCCACATCAAGCAGCTCAGAGGAGGACATCGAAGCACCCACATCAAGCAGTTCAGAGGAGGACATCGAAGCACCCACATCAAGCAGTTCAGAGGAGGACGTCGAAGCACCCACATCAAGCAGCTCAGAGGAGGACATCGAAGCACCCACATCAAGCAGTTCAGAGGAGGACATCGAAGCACCCACATCAAGCAGTTCAGAGGAGGACGTCGAAGCACCCACATCAAGCAGCTCAGAGGAGGACATCGAAGCACCCACGTCAAGCAGTTCAGAGGAGGACATCGAAGCACCCACATCAAGCAGCTCAGAGGAGGACATCGAAGCACCCACGTCAAGCAGTTCAGAGGAGGACATCGAAGCACCCACATCAAGCAGTTCAGAGGAGGACATCGAAGCACCCACATCAAGCAGTTCAGAGGAGGACATCGAAGCACCCACGTCAAGCAGTTCAGAGGAGGACATCGAAGCACCCACATCAAGCAGTTCAGAGGAGGACATCGAAGCACCCACATCAAGCAGTTCAGAGGAGGACATCGAAGCACCCACATCAAGCAGTTCAGAGGAGGACATCGAAGCACCCACATCAAGCAGCTCAGAGGAGGACATCGAAGCACCCACGTCAAGCAGTTCAGAGGAGGACATCGAAGCACCCACATCAAGCAGCTCAGAGGAGGACATCGAAGCACCCACGTCAAGCAGTTCAGAGAAGGACATCGAAGCACCCACGTCAAGCAGTTCAGAGGAGGACATCGAAGCACCCACGTCAAGCAGTTCAGAGGAGGACATCGAAGCACCCACATCAAGCAGTTCAGAGGAGGACATCGAAGCACCCACATCAAGCAGTTCAGAGGAGGACATCGAAGCACCCACGTCAAGCAGTTCAGAGGAGGACATCGAAGCACCCACATCAAGCAGTTCAGAGGAGGACATTGAACATTTCTATGAGCAACTGGAAACAGTCAGTGTAGGATTTCCCTATAAGCACTGTCTTGGGGGCCCCAAACAATTATATTTGGTACTGACATATAATATCTGAACTTATAAAAGACCGCATATCTTAAATAGCTTATGGCCTTATCAATTCTAAATACGGCGCTGGAAACCGCAATGAAACTGTAAAAAAAATCATGAAGTAACTATAGTGATGGGGGACTAACGCAAAAGTAGGTGAAACAGAGATAAAGGAGGTAACTGGAAGTTTTAGTTTAGGAGTTAAGAACGAAAGAGGTAATTTATTTATTGAGTGGGCACAAGTACATAATTTACTAATATGGATTACATGATTCAAGCAACATCCAAGAAGGTTGTGTACACGGATTAGCCCAGGAGATAATACACGGAATCAAATCGATTACATTTTGGTCTCTAAAAGACTTAGAAAGAGCATTAGATCAATGAAAACAAGGCCATGTGCTGACTGCAACAGTGATAATTTACTACTGGTGGAGAAATTTTGTACAAGATTGAAGAAGATCAAACGATCACCAAGAAATATGAAATTAGATTTAACATTATTGAAATCAGATGCTGGAATTAAAGAAAGATTCAGAGTATTGAAGATCATTGGTACATGCTAAAACATTCGCTAAACTAAACATCTAAAGAGATATCACCAAAAGTAAAACATACATCAAAACAAAAATGGATGACTGAAGAAATATTAGAATTGATGAGCACCAGAAGAAAAAATAAACACAAGATCGTGGAATATCAGAAAATACATAAGGAGATACGAGAGAAATGGAAAGTAGCAAATGAAAGCTGGCTGAACAAGAAATGCACGGAAATAGAATCACATTACAACCAAGATACAACATTACTACATAAGTAAGTTGATGTGATAACAGGGAAAAGAACGCAAACAGTTACATGGTATCTATAATCTAAAACAGGGCAGGTATTAATAGGAAAAGATCACATAGTACAGAGATGTTCAGAATATATCAAAGAATTTTATGATGACAATAGACCCGAGACAAACATATTAGATAACGGAGAGGGTAAATACTCGCAGCAGAAGTAAGGGAGGCCCTAAGATACATGAAATATGGCAAAGTCCCAGGCCCTAACAGTATCACATTTGAGGAATTAGTAGCTTTAGGTAAATTTGAAGTTGAAGTAATCACAAAACTGCTGAATGACGTATACAATACCGGAAACATACCCGATGACTTAATGAGATCCATATTTATAGTCTTACCTAAGAAACCAAGGACCACTGAATATGAAGAACACCGTACAATCAGCCTCTTGAGCCAAAAAACAAAAATAATTCTCAGAATCACCATGAAGAGAGTGAAAAACAAAATAAAACCAGAAATAATTCTAGAACAATGTGGCTTCGTAGAAAGCAAAGGTACCAACAATGCTATATATATTCTAAGAATAATAATAGAGAGGTCCATAAAGATAAAAAAACATATCTGTACTTCTGTTTTATAGACTACACAAAAGGTTTTGATAAAGTTGAACATAGTTAAGTTATACACATGCTAGAGAATTTGAACATCGACAATAATGATTTAAGAATCTTCAAGAACATGTACTGGCAACAAACAGCAGCAATAAGAGTAGGAAATCAATAAATAAAACAAGGAGTTAGACAAGACAGTGGGGTGCAAAGGGAACGCAGTGCTCTAGGCGGACCCAGGTTTAGCAGATAACCAAGATCCCAAATGTACCTCCTCGCGGTGCACCCTGTTAACAGAAAACAGCAGCTCGAGCTGATTCTGGCCAAATCATTTAGGGATCGTGTCCGGGAATGTGAAGGAAGCAGATGGAAAGAGATTTGACTGCAATAGAGACAAGCAATACCTCAGACACTATTTGCATCACCACATACAGCGACACTGTCGATATACAGTGACGCCAGTCAGTCCAGTAAATACATTGGAGGGGCGGCCAATGTAAAAGGCACGTAAATGTAGATGCATGGCGAGAAATAAATAATGTCATAATGAGTACAATGACACAATGAACGGACAGAACAGCGCCAGAGGGCAGCGCGAACTGCAAATAGAAAGTGGAAGGTTCATAGGAAGGGGAAACTATAAGCTCTGTTAGCTCGAGACGAGCTTCTAGTTACCTGTACTCCTCATACGCAGAGACCCAGACCAAGTCACGAGCGTTCGGAAAAGCAAGAAGACCTAACCCAACTCTAATGTAGAGCCTTCCTAAACCAGAAATATGCTCGCGAAGAGAAAGGGTGTCGTACCCGATGGGCTTAAACAAAAAACGGACAACAACGGCAGTTCTGGCCCAACTCTATTGTCAAGATTTCCTTTACCGGAAATACACTTGCAGAGAGAAAGAGTTCAGTACCTGATGGGCTCAGGCGCTATTGGGACAAGGTTGTTCAGCTCGAGAACGCCTTGCTCTGAAACGCGTGGTGTGAGACTTGAACTTGGACGAGGGAACCACGATGTCCGTGAACGATGCCTCGGGTAGGAGGGCGAACGAGCCAGAGTCCAACTCTTCTGGTGAGTTCTTCATCAAACGGAACCAGGCTCGTGGATGAGAAACGGTTTGTCAAAATGCACGAGATGAATTCATAGATAGTGGAACACCTCGTTCCAGATAGACGCGCTCGACAAGCTTCTTGGCGAAGAGGCACTACACACCAGCGTTCCCTGCGACAGATAGACAGGCTGTCACGGACTAGGGACCAAACCCGAAATAAAGGAATGACGAAAACGGATGTGCTGTACCTCGGACGTCCTGACCACAAGTGGCTAACCGGGGTGCAAATAATCACAGTTCTACTGTGGAACTTGCAGTACAACGTACTTCACTCTCCCTGGCGGAAATCATACGAAATATTCGTTGTGGTTATTTGAGAGCGAACGCTGAAGAAGAAGAAGAAGACAAGACTGTTTACTTTCACCAGACCTAAAAAATATGATATTTTAGTCATGACTTGGAAATGCAGAGTGGTAGAATCCGTAAAACGTGCTGACACATGTTGCAGGGTGAATATGTGTCTGCTTAAGGTACCATGTTCAAATCCTATCTCCTGTCTTCTGATTGTATTCAATAACTCCTAGATGTTTCCTGTTTTTATTATTTAAACCGAGTCCTTGTGTCTTTGCTTTCCGCTACTTCCATGTTGACGAGACACTGCAATATCATTCACTTTTAATCATTAGGTCGAATTCTTCAGTATCTCTCAATTATATTGTTAGTAAATACCTTAAACATCTCTCAGTTATGTTGTTATTAATTACCATCTGCATATTTCAATTGTGTTCTTATTAGTTACCATCTGCATATCTCAGGTATGTTGCTATTAACTATCTTCAGCATCTTTCAATTATGTTATTATTGTTATTTACAATTATGTTATTTACCTTCAGTAAACACTAACCGTTTGGTTTAATAATTTTTCATTAATTATTTCTCTTGGTGTTTTATTTCTGCATCTTGATAATGATCATTAGACCGTAACGTAGAAGTTGTTCTGGATCATATATATATATATATATGCTTAGGCCTCTTTATTACAATTACAGTTATTTGTTTATGTCATTACGGCGAGCCGTGGCTAGATTTAAACTTTTAAAATATTATGCGTAGTTTTATTCATCATTCTTGGCCTCTCTGAACTCGGATTAAAAAGGCGATAGGTCTCTATCAATCTGCGCTAAGACTATGCAATAAGAGCCCCCCCACCCTTTCTGGTCTCCCAGGGTCATCCATAGGCACGGGAAGAGGGCTCTCAGTGTGTGGCAGGCAGATCGATGGATTCACCAATAATCTTAGCCACTATAAAAAATTAGTTTTTATAAATATTTCGTTTTGCTAAATAGTATACGTACATGTTTCGTTATAAATGTGACTACTGCTTTCCGTAATGTACCATCTAGTCTTCTTATGTTTGTTTGTTTGTTTTGCGTTAGCTCCATTGTAATCAGCACATATATCTGTGCGATTTCCGCCGGGAACGTGATTACGTTGTGCCACAGTTATGCGCCTTGTAGACCTAGCACATCCGATTTCGGCATGCCTTGACAATTCGGATGGGCTACCCTAGCCTGTGACAGCCTCCCTATCTGTCGCCAAGCATGCGTGTGTGTGGTGACTCTTCGCCACGACGATTTTTGCTCAAGTCTGTCTCGCACGAAGTGTTCCACTGTCTATGAACTTGCCTCGTGTAATTGGACGTACTGTGCCTGTGCCCATCGGGTACTGAACCGTTTCTCATCTTTGACTCTAGTTGATTAAGAGTAGGAGCTCAACAGAAGAGTTGGACCTTGGCTCTTTCGCCCTCTTAGCCAAGGTATCATTCACCGACATCGTGAACCCCTCTCCCAAGTTCGAGTCTCACACCACGCCTTTGAGAGAAAGGCGTTCTCGAGCTGAGCGACCTTGTCCCAATAGCGCCTGAACCCATCAGGTACTGAACCCTTTCTCTCTGCAAGTGTATTTCCGGTATAGGAAAACCTGACAGTAGAGTTGGGCCAGGGCTAAAATCTTTGTCCCTTTTTTGCCTGAGCCAATCGGTTACGGAACCCTTTCTCTTTGCGAGCATGTTTCCGGTATAGGAAGACTTGACATTAGAGTTTGGCCAGGTCTTTTTGCTTTGCTAGACGCCCATTATTGGGTATGGGGCTCTGCCTATAAGGAAATCAAGTAACTAGAAGCTCGTCACGAGCTAACAGAGCTTGTAGTTACCATTTCCGTAATCGTTTCCACTTTCTATTTGCAGTTGGCGCTTCCCTCTAGCGCCGTTCTGCTCTTCCATTTTTTCCCTTGTACTCAGTATGAAATCTGTCTTTCATTCACCATGCAATCACCTTTTCATGCTTTTTTCATTGGCCCCCCCCCTCCAATGTTCGGACTGGACTAACTAGCTTCACTGTATGTCGACAGTGTCGCTGTACGTGGTGTTGCTGGTGGTGTCGAAGATATTGTATGTTTTTTTCCAACATATTGTGGTTCTTGTCTTTTTGTCAAGATACATTTTTGCCTATTAGTTATTAGGATTAGGCAAAATGATAAACTAGGCTGCATACACTTCACAACACGACTGGTGTCTTAGTTATTCTTCCATTGTCTTTCCAGTCATCCTAATATCTATTTCATACATTTTAATTCATGAACTTATTTTATAAATATTAACTTTTCTCTTTCCGCATGCATACCTCTGTATACAAGTTATTTAGCGAAGATTTGACTCAAAATGTGATCACAACAACCGGGGTCCCCCAAAATGGCATAAAACCAAATATTTGAACACCAGAAAAAAAGGAGAACAGACTCTCCTTAAGTCGAGAAGATACTCGACAGGCTTAAATCAGTCCTGACAAACTTCAGCCGACACACGTTACATGTTTTAAAAGTGCTCAAGGTGAGTTTAAGTTACACATCATAAACAGCTGCTTCCTTCTTCAATAAAAGGAAATTAAAGAAATTGTGCTTATCACTTCTTTTAGTGGACTAATGTTCATCATTTCTTTAGTAGACTATATTCATAATTTCTTTTAGTGGACTAATGTTCATCATTTCTTTTAGTGGACTAATGTTCATCATTTCTTTTAGTGGACTATTGTTCATCATTTCTTTTAGTGGACTAATGTTCATCATTTCTTTAGTAGACTATATTCATAATTTCTTTTAGTGGACTAATGTTCATCATTTCTTTAGTAGGCTATATTCATCATTTCTTTAGTAGGCTATATTCATCATTTCTTTAGTAGGCTATATTCATCATTTCTTTTAGTGGACTGATGTTCATTTCTTTAGTAGACTATTTTCATTACTTCTTTTAGTGGACTATTGTTCATCATTTCTTTTAGTGGACTGATGTTCATCATTTCTTTAGTAGGCTATATTCATTACTTCTTTTAGTGGACTATTGTTCATCATTTCTTTTAGTGGACTGATGTTCATCATTTCTTTCAATGGACTGATGTTCATCATTTCTTTAGTAGACTATATTCATCATTTCTTTTAATGGACTGATGTTCATCATTTCTTTAGTAGACTATATTCATCATTTCTTTTAGTGGACTGATTGTTTATCATTTATTTTAGTGACTGATTGTTCATCATTTCTTTTAGTGGACTGATTGTTCATCATTTATTTTAGTGGACTAATGTTCATCATTTCTTTTAGTGGACTATTGTTCATCATTTCTTTTAGTGGACTAATGTTCATCATTTCTTTAGTAGACTATATTCATAATTTCTTTTAGTGGACTAATGTTCATCATTTCTTTAGTAGGCTATATTCATCATTTCTTTAGTAGGCTATATTCATCATTTCTTTAGTAGGCTATATTCATCATTTCTTTTAGTGGACTGATGTTCATTTCTTTAGTAGACTATTTTCATTACTTCTTTTAGTGGACTATTGTTCATCATTTCTTTTAGTGGACTGATGTTCATCATTTCTTTAGTAGGCTATATTCATTACTTCTTTTAGTGGACTATTGTTCATCATTTCTTTTAGTGGACTGATGTTCATCATTTCTTTCAATGGACTGATGTTCATCATTTCTTTAGTAGACTATATTCATCATTTCTTTTAATGGACTGATGTTCATCATTTCTTTAGTAGACTATATTCATCATTTCTTTTAGTGGACTGATTGTTTATCATTTCTTTTAGTGGACTGATTGTTCATCATTTCTTTTAGTGGACTGATTGTTCATCATTTATTTTAATGAGCTGATGCTCTCTTACCATTTTTATAGCGAGCTGATATTCTCTAATCATTTCTTTTAGTGAACTGATGTTTAGTCATTTCCTTTAGTGAACTGATGTTATCTAATTATTTAAAATGTAATTTGTGTCATGTTTTGTTTAAAACCATTGAAGTTGGATCTGAGTGAATTTAGAATATTAATTTGAGGTATACTTGCAGCTTTTAATGTCCGTGCCATTTTTTTGACAAGGCACATTCTGGCTTATTTGCCATCATTCGTCTTGTATGATAATTTTTTTAGCGCAAGTCGTTTTATTCTTTTCACTCGAAAATGTATTCGAGAGATCAATAATAATTACAAGTAAATTGATACACAAACACAGCGAAATCTATTCTTACAGTATTACATTCATCTAGACGACATATCATTTGTTATATAATGTGAATAATTTGCTAGTAAGGAGCTTTGAAAAATCTGAAATTAAATGAAACAGTTAATCCTCTACATATAGCGGTAGCTTTCACCCCCCCCCCCCCCCCAGTGAAAACGAAGTGGTAAATAAATTTCAGATATGTTTGACGTTGTCAGTCCACCTAATGTATTAACTAAAGTAAAACATTTGGAGATAGAAGCATATGTTACCAGTACATATCTTGACTGAAGCAACTGATGATTAAATGAACATTTAAAAACAGTAAGACGGTCGGTCTTAGTTTCCTGCAGAGGGTGAATACGACAGGAAATATTAACCAGAGTATGCAGGCATAGATCAACACATGGATTGGCATGGATAATAAATGGAGGTGTCGGCGAGTATATACATAATCTATGCCAGGGATA
Source organism: Meghimatium bilineatum (assembly GCA_034231615.1). NCBI lineage: Eukaryota > Metazoa > Mollusca > Gastropoda > Stylommatophora > Philomycidae > Meghimatium > Meghimatium bilineatum. Next base: position 53,935,512 of record CM067321.1, on the reverse strand, counting down.
GGCCCTATGATCAGAGTGACAAAGGAAAATTTCTGCCAAAATTATGGGACCGAAAACAAAGAAATCAAGGTCACAATGGCAAAAACAACAAACACAACAAAAACAAAGAAACTGTTTAGCTTCAATCTTGATTCACAACCAAATGCAATTATTGATAGATACAATGTGAAATCTCTAGTCCGAGAAGAAATACCATTCCTGCAGGCTCACCTGACTGAAGTTTGTAACCAATGCATCTGGATACCTTCTCACTGACAAATACCAAGAAACGAGACAAAAAACCGACGTGATAATGTGGGTACTACTGATATGTGTGTCATGTGACGTTTCTTTCCAGAACGTTGTCTTCCCAATGAACTCTTTGAGCCCCTTTTTATCTATGGCGATGCGGCTAGCATTTTTCAGCCACATATTCATGTTATCTTTATTGTCGTCAGTCCATCATCTTCTTGGTTTGCCCATTCTCCTCAACCCAGGTAGGCGTCCATCCATTATTTGTCTTTCTAAACAGTTTGTCTCTTTGTATGACCAAACAGGTATATTTTTCTTTTTGTTATTGTGTTTAGTAACTAACACTCTGGAATCTTCAATGTGTTTATAATATCTGAGTTTCTCTTTTTTCCTTCCGTGATATTCTAAGTATCTTTCTGTAGCATTTCATCTCAAAGGCGTTGATCTTCTTCGCCGCTGTGTTACTTAGGGTTCATGTTTCACACCCATATATTGCAACCGGAAAAATAAAAGTTCGTAACATAAGCAATTTCGTTTCTGTTTTGTTGTTTTTTCTTATGTTTTCCAACCGAGTTATTTTACAATATGCCATTGCCAATCTATTATACTACTAATAACTAAACAAAAATATCAATTACTTATCATCAGTAATGATCAGAAATTATATATTAATATTGATTCTTCTTGATTATTGATTAGAAACTGGTCTCACAGCATGTGGGGCATTCCCATAAGTGCTCCGCCTTCTGTTCCAGCAGACATCCGACTCAATTGTGGTGCGAGTCTAATGTCGCCGAAACAGACGTCGAAATCAGGGCACAACACTGGCCCTTGCGACAGGTTTCTTTGTTGTTCCGCCCACCAATGCCGTGCCCGTAACTAGTTCAAGCACAACGTCGACCTGTCGGAACAACATGGTAACTGTTATCGAAGGTTACGACTACGGGATTGTATAGATGACATACAATGAAGCTTCTATAAGAAGATAATCTCAATATAAAGGCATCTACTAAGGTTTTTTTGTTGTATGGTTGGTTTGTCTAGTGAGCAATTGGTGAGACCCACAGACGCAACCACAAAAAATGTATTAATATATATATATATATATTAAACTAATCGGAAAGCAACAAATACAAGACGACTATGAAATTATGAAATCATATGAATTCTATTCGACAGTCACTTATGCACAAAATTCAAGATTGCCAACATAACCATTTCAACGTATGCGAACAGACACCCCAACCTGCTTAAAATACCAACTTAAAAATGTATCCCAATATGAACAAATCACGCACATCAGGAAATATACATGGACAAAGCACACGTCATGGGTTTCCTGTTTTTAATCAATTCTCACTAGTCTAATTAAAAACAACTACACCTTTAGGCTACTTTTCTGCACTGATCTCATGCATATTGTCTCTTGCCTGTTCCTTGATTTGCTTTGGCTGGCAACACAAATTATAAGCAACGCGGAAAATTATCTGTTGCATTAGCCAAGATGAGTGATGGTATGTTTGTGCTAAGCACGCATGCCTGTTTTCTAGAAGGACACTAAATACTATACCTGAAACCCCGCATATTTTTGGCAACAATCGACTATTTCTGTGACACGCGTTCTTCATACACACATAAATCTAGATGTCCTTGGGTAAACCCCCTGATTAAGAAAAACAATGCTGTAAAAAAGCTTGATGGGTTTATCAATTAGTTACAAATGACAGTAAGAGGCAACTTTATTCAAGAGACAACATTAACTACATATAGCGTATATGTAGACACACCTCAAACGCAGGAAGAATAATTTGCATATATCATACACCTTCGATTATGTCCTCTTATGCACATGTGGACATGCGATTTAGCAGTTTAAATTAACATCTTGTTTACAAACACTTAGTTTATATAGTACTTCGAAGATCTTGTGGCTACTTATTTTCTGAACCGACGGCGATACATTCCAGGTATTCCTATAGGAGTTCCGTTTATTTTAGAAGACAAAGAAGTACGTATGCTTATATTTCCGGTAGCTTATCGATTGTATATTAAAAAAGGTAAATAAACCCATCTAATTTATTAATGCCGTAGGGGTGTGAGAGGTTAGCAATTTCAGAGGCTCTTCAAATGAGGGCGGTAGCCATCTCCTCTCCCTCCTACTGGGTCGACCCGGGAGCCGTTGCGATCTGAAAAACATTTCCTGCTCAACTGGGGAATGAACACAGGACCACTTATATGCGAAGCCAGTGCGCTAACCACTGCGCTACGCGGCTCCCTACAATTTATTGATTGCACATGATTGATTGTATATTTATTTAATATTTCTCACCCAAGCCCGTAATCGTGTTCCTCTACCAATTCCCATAGTAAACTCAACTGAATTGTCGTGTCCTGTCTTATCCTAGCTACAAAAACCACGAATCAACGTGGGAACTTAAGTCTTCATTCTTGTGCCAAATGTGTTGTATTTGTTGTTGTAATACCATGTTGTTGTAGCATGACTCTGACGGAATCAATCCACCTGCCTCTAGGTCTTCCTCTCGTCCTATACTCAGATATTCTTCTGTTGGAATGCGATCTGGTTCCATTCTTATAAGGTGATCGAACCACTTAATCTGTTGCCTTTCTATATATTTGATGCTTTGTACAGTTTCTATAAACATTTCTGATGTCATCGTTTCTTATGCGGTTTGTTCTTTTGACCCCCAACAAACTTCCTTAGACAAGTCTAAGATATTGATCTCCATTAGATGAGTCCATGATATCGATCTTCCTTATACGAGTCTAAGATATTCATCTTCCTTAGACGAGTCTTAGATATTGATCTTCCTTAGACGAGTCTAAGATATTCATCTTCCTTAGACGAGTCCAAGATATTGATCTTCCTTAGATGAGTCTAGGATATTCATCTTCCTTAGACAAGTCTAAAATATTGATTTTCCTTAAACGAGTCTAAGATATTGATTTTCCTTAGACAAATCTAAGTTATTGATTTTCCGTAGACAAGTCTAAGATATTGATCTTCCTTAGACGAGTCTAAGATATTGATCTTCCTTAGACGAGTCTAAAATATTTATCTTCCTTAGACGAGTCTAAGATATCTATTTTCCTTAGACGCTTCTAAGATAATGATCTTCCTTAGACAAGTCTAAGATATTGACCTTCCTTAGACGAGTCTAAGATATTGATCTTCCTTAGACGAGTCTAAGATATTGATTTTCCTTAGACAAATCTAAGATATTGATTTTCCTTAGACAAGTCACTAAGTATCTTATTAATAGTATTGCGCAACATTGTTTCCTTCTTCACAAGACGTATATATATAGGGAATTCAAAATTTCTACATTATAATTTATTCTGATTCATCTGTCTTGGCTACCGACAGTACTATAGACATTCTAGCTGAATTAATTTGGATCCCGTTCGTTACGTTTTTATCTGTTGGAATTTTGATTGGTCGCTGTTTACATACTTGGAGCCGCATGCCAGAAACAGCCAATGTCAGCCAATATATTTCACGCAAACGGGAACTAGTTCATGTTTACGTTTTAGTTTAGAGGTCTCCAATACCACCCGATCTGTCACGTATGTGCACTTGAAGCCAATTTGTCATTACTCGGAACTACAGCACGACCAGGCAAGCCCGAAGAATAAAATAAATGGGGAGGGGGGGGTCTGAGAGTGGTGGCTGTTCAAGGCCCCAACCCCTTAGGAAATCATAGAACGACCCCTTAAGTACTAGTACTACGATACTACGAATTTTGAAATAATGGTAGTAAACTTCTACCCCCCCCCCCAATTTAACAATTTATCACAAAATAGTCATACAATTCATCATGAGAAAAAGGGAAGAGGAATCTACGAGTGAAGACCGGCAAATGACCTTTTCTGGAAGACAGAAAAGTATTTTTTTTAAAAGACCGGCAAATGAAATTTTTAATAGGTAAAATCCTCCCTATTAATGATGACGTAACTACGGCAATGGTTACCCCCCCCCCCCCCCCCCCACCGTAATGAAGACATAACAACAACTATGAAGTATTATATATGAATATTTCTGTCTAGTTCTATTGATATTTGTAACCTCGCAGCACGTAGGCCTAATTATTCAGTGCAGCACAAATGAATATGTATTGTTCCGTGCAGTACAAAGATATAGGCGTTGCTCCGTGCAGCACAAATGCACAGGCATTGTTCCATACAGCACAAAGATCTAGGCATTGTTCCTTCCGTGTAGTATAAAGTAACACGCATTGTTCCTTCAGTGTAGTACAAAGTAATAGTCATTGTTCCTTCAGTGTAGTGCAAAGTAATAGTCATTGTTCCTTCCATGTAGTGCAACGAAATAGGCGTGTTCTTTCCGTGCAGCACAAATGCATAGGCATTGTTCGGTGTATCATAAAGAAATAGGCATTTTTCCGTGTGTGTATTTAAATGTGGTTCTTGACAATTTATGTTATTGTGCAATACAGAAGTATATAAGGGGGTGGGGTTTGAGAGATTCAACGCCTACATCCTTTTAGTAAAATGTAGCATGTCAATTTATACTAATAAACAATGCTAAAATTAGAACTTTCACACCCCCAACCCTTTAAAAAAACAAACAACCAGTTATCCCTAAAAAAGTCATCTAGATTCTCAGAAAAGGGAGACGATTTTTTTTTTAAGGTAAACCTCTGCTTTTTAAAATTCGTATCCCTTCTGCTGTGCAATGCTTATTTTGTGGTTGTACCTTTATCTATTAACTAGAAGGAATACCCGGCTTTGCCCGAGGTGAGAATATGAAGATATTAGGGTACAATACGGGGAGAAGTAACTACATTTGAACGGAAAAAATTATTTCATTATTTAGTGAAACGAAATATCGATAAAGATATATTTTACAGTCGCTAGATGCATCAATTTGCTGCCGGTGTAAATATTACACTTAGCACACCAACTTAGATGATAAACTAACTGAAATAGATATAAATATTACACTTTAGTGCACCAATTTAGATGAAATACTAGCTGAAATAGATATAAATATTACATTTAATAATTAAGTGCAGCAAATTAGATGATATACTAACTGAAATAGATATTTATTACATTTAATAATTAAGTGCACCACTTTAGATGATATACTAACTGAAATAGATATTTATTACATTTAATAATTAAGTGCACCACTTTAGATGATATTCTAACTGAAATAGATATTTATTACATTTAATAATTAAGTGCACCACTTTAGATGATAAACTAACTGAAATAGATATAAATATTACACTTTAGTGCACCAATTTAGATGAAATACTAGCTGAAATAGATATAAATATTACATTTAATAATTAAGTGCAGCAAATTAGATGATATACTAACTGAAATAGATATTTATTACATTTAATAATTAAGTGCACCACTTTAGATGATATACTAACTGAAATAGATATTTATTACATTTAATAATTAAGTGCACCACTTTAGATGATATACTAACTGAAATAGATATAAGTATTACAATTTAGTGCACCGACTTAGATGCTATACAGAACCTCTTATTTATAAAAATTTAAAAAAAATTACATAACATAGCAGGAACACAAATTACTGTTAATAAATGTGATGTACACTACGTTCCCTGAATTCTCATACATTCGGGAGTACGAATAATGAAGGGTTAATAGTAATAATTGATTCACGCTGTTTTCAACGATGCTGAAACAATTGCCCGCTGGACTTAACCATCACGAGGACAATGGTTTATTTCAAAGTATTACATATTTTTACATTTGTATACAATGAGAGACAATACACTCACATTCTGGTGTCTGACGTGACAATAATATTAATCACGTGAAGCGATAGTTTGTTGTCAATGAATCGGCCAGGTAGATTCTATTTAAACTTGGATACGGTCGCAAGCGAACACATCCGGACAACAATTGTTACTTGCTGTGACTTGACATAACTATCATTGAGTTCTTTATCATTGAGTGTTTATGCAATGCCATCTGGATATAATAATTTATGTTTTATGTCGCTTTGAGAAAACTAATTGATTGTGCATATCTAAGTACCTGCCTATCTATCTACGTGCATGTTGCTCGTCAATCACAAGTGATGCTCATCATTTGTTGCATCCACTTTTGAAATTTAGTTATGTCCTTGACTATGAGTTCGTACATGGCTAATAAGCCATATTCGAGCCTCAAATGTGATTGGACAATACGAAAATGGAATGACCACTGTAGACGGTTTTTTGTCTACCCGTGACTTTCTAGCCGCTCTCTGCGTTTGAGCTGTGGAGTTTCTCCTTTCACAAGACTATGCGTCTTTGTCAACTGTAGAGCGATGTGCAGCTTTATTTTGTTCAAGTTCTTCTCATGTTATCTTAGTATAGTTGAAAGGCTTTCAGTGACGTCTTTAATGAGTCCTTGTAGTGCTTCTTTTGTCTACATTGAGATGGTATGACCTTCTGCAACTCATCAGAGAGAAATATCTTTGACAGGGGATGATCTTTCATACGTACCAGATGACCTGCCCAACGAATCCATGTCTGAATCAGAATAGTGTCAATGCTAGGAATACCAGATCTGTCAAAGAAAGTTGTATCTTGAATCTTGTTTTGCCATCTGTTTTTCATATTTTCTGTGATGAATTGTGTTAACGTGATAGAGTTTCCTCACATTTCATCTATACAAAGTCCATGTTTCACTTGCGTATAACAACACTGGAAGTACCACTGTTCTGTAAACTTTCAGCTTAGTTTTTACATTAATGGCATGTCTGTGCCACACATTTGCGTACAATCTGCCAAAAGTGCTGCGTCCATTAAAGTTATTTGTATACACTCTTTTATCAACAGTCTGCCTATTTATAACGTACCTACCTACATAACTATCTATTGTCTCTTATTGTCTTTCCATCTCTCTGTTTCTTTGCATGCTTACATATCTGTCTATTGAATATATATGCCGATCTCCAGCTCTACTTACACACCAGCCTTATTTTATATCAGCTTGTCTGATGGTATTTCAGTTCAGCTGTCTCTTTATATAGAATATAGCAATAATAATACTATGTACCATAACCTGTTAGGGTTGTAGGTGTGCCACATTTATCTGCAAAAAATAAATAACTAAATTAAAATACTTCTGACTTCAGACGTTCGGATAAGTGGAGAAAAATCATGTCCGACCATTTTTTTAATATTGTCAATCCAGGATTTCTTTTTTCCGCCTCTTCTGTTTCTACCCTAAACTGTTCCTCACAAAATAATTTTAGAAATTGAGTCGTACATGTCCAACAAAAGCAAGTTTACGCTGTATCATCAGTGCCCATAATGGGTATTGATAACCCGCAAGTTTATTTATTTGTTGCTGGGTTAATAAATGTGTTTTACATAACTGATTTTTAACAGACGTCTGTATCATTTATATTCAAAAGCAAAGTGTATATTTATAATATATATACTGACTAATTATAAGATATACCAAGTTATACATACGTCTAGAATACTTTGGGTATGTAAAGGAACATAAAGGTTTAGAAGGATTAATCATGGAGGGCAAAGTTCCAGAAAAGAGAACAAGAGGCAGACAAAGACTACGATGGACACATGCCATCGAAGACAGACCTCTGTACATAACACTGGAAGAAGCTGGTCGGCTTGAACAGAACCGAGAGGCTTACAGAGTGGCAGTGAGGACAACGTTCTGTAAAGTCAGATAGAGAGATTTACATATGTCAGTCGTATATATGTACATTCATGTAATATATTATAATTTATATTTTAATATATTTTACATAATATATTAATATTACATCTGTAATAAATCATTTTCGAGAAGCATTGACGTATTCATTAACTGAATGAAATGTAGAGGAAGACAAATTAATGAGAACACATTACTATCATGTTGTGATCAAGATCTCTATGCTAATATTGACTTCAATGTATTAGATGTCAATATAAAATGTATTCTGTTTAAGTGATATATTTATTTTGTGCATGGTTTCATTACAGGTCGAAGTCTTGCAAGAATGACTAACATTTAAAGACTTGCTAACCTCAATACTTGGTGCAAATGTTTTCTGCAGACTACAATCTGAAACTCATAACGAATCCAAGTTCGTAGTACAATGATTGAAAATGATATCCCAAGATACTTATAGGAAAAACAATCCTGCCGTTCTGAGAACGGAACCGGATATTATCATACGGCAGCCAATCACAACTCAACTTTTAGTGAATTCATTTACCAATTCTGCGTCATGGTCGTACGCTCCCTGCGGGTCAGTACCAGTTGAAAGACTAGGCACGCAAAGTTCGGAGGGGAACATCTCTCTACAAACTAAATTAAGTTCCTCTTTAGAATGCAAGAATGCATTACCTGTTTCAACACATACAGGTAGCCGTGATTGGTCAACGGATTTGTTTGACTCTTTTAAAGAAGTTCGCAAGTCCAAGAAAAAGTTCTGGAAGCTAATCGAACGTAAGAGCATCTGTTTGTGCAAAATTATATACTTAGTACATCTAGTTATATCGATAGATCTCCGTGGCATATTGCTTAATCAGTTTGCTTTGTAATCTAGAGGTCCTCAGATTGAAACCTGCTCGTGACTTCTTGTTTATACAGTGGATTTTCTTTTGAGATCTCTTGGAACTATCGCTTGAAGTTACGGAGCTGTGTGCAATGATTGATACTCTCATCATGCGACGTTTTGTTTCTTTGAGAACGATGGAGAATATATTGGAAACCAGAATACAATAAAGTTAGTCCTCTATGCCCTTCAACCCTTTCTGAGTAAATTTGAAAAATATGTTTGATTCTTTCTGTTTTATCCCTGTGTGTATCGTCATGGGTAGAAAATTTCTCTGTAGTCGACTTTGTTGTGTACTTTGTAAATATTTGTTTCCGTGGCTTCTTCTATTTTAATATGTTTATATCATATTCAGTCTGATTAGAAACTGTTGTTACATCAACAGTGTAAACATCTTCGTGGTCCAAGCTTTGAATTTAAATCTTCCCTTACTATTTTATTGTCTTGTTTCGGTGTTTTATCTATTGTTTGTTGTAGATCGTCATAAAATGTGTCTATTTCTTCGTCTTCTGCTGCTGAAGTTCTTGCATATGTTTGGATGATGGTGATGTTTTTGGATCTTCACTTTAGTCTTGCTGTCATTATGCCATCATTGATTGTGTATTGTTGATTATATATATTCTGAAGCTGCCAAATTTGTAATTAGTCATTTGATACCGGAAATGATCTTGTTCCAGTGTGTGCTGAATGTGCGCGCATTCCCTGCATGATGTACAATATAGCAAGCAGTCTAGGAGACAAAGGCTACCTGCCCTTTATACCTGGAACTGGAGCTGCAATACGATTCAAAGTTCGTGTCTTGGGTGGAATTCACGTAAGTGCACTAAGCATATGCCAATTGCTGTTTAGCATTTTGATATATCACATACAATTTAATTTCATCAAAGCCAATGAACTGTCACTTATCGCTTCAGTATTTCAAATATATTATTACTTATCGTTCTGACAATACCACATTACTATTACTTATTTGTCAAAAATTGTCAATACTGCATTTTACCAGTTCAGGTGTTGCAGGGAGGGGATTGAATAGCTGTGTGATAAAGGCCGCATTCTCTTGCTGTCGCCACGTCATGTACAGGGTGCGTTTTTTTAATTTACCCACCGACAGAAAAAAACACAGTCCTTACCGGGGATCGAACTCTAGACCTCACTCGTGTGAAACTCACACGTGGCGCATGGCAGAGAGGTTAGAACGCTAGTCTCACACGAGTGACGTCTAGAGTTCGATCCCCGGTAAGGACTGGGTTTTTTTTTCTGTCGGAGGGTAAATTAAAAAAACTCACCCTGTACATGACGTGATGACAGCAAGAGCATGCAGCCTTTATCACACAGATATTCAATCCCCTCCCTGCAACGCCTGAACTGGTAAAATGCAGTATTGACAGTTTTTTTACTATTACTTATCGTTGTGACAATATCAGATAACTATTACTTAGCGCTCTGACAGTACCACATAACTATTCCTTATTGTTGTGACAATACCACATAACTATTACTTAACACTCTGGTAATACAACACAACTATTACTTATCGTTGAACAAGATATTCAGATGAGGGAAAGATTTATGTTTCATGTATTTTTTGCCTCTTACGAATTGACTGTAATATTCTAATACTTTAAATGTATTTAATAGCCGCAATGATATGTCCATGTCAGGAAGAATGATCAATAGCCGTGAATTCCCAAGAGCTTGAGTCAATGCTGTATTGCTTGAGAGATATCTTCAAGTATTCTTTGAAACGTTTTCTCTGGTTTCAGAACACAACAGAACAGCATCAGTGGAAGACTAAGGTAAACAACAGAATAGTGAAAACTGTTGCTACATTTGGAGGAATATTAAAAAAAGTATGGAATAGAAGGTGAATAGCTACTACAAACAAAATCATAGTTTACCAGGCAGCAATAATATCATCACTTCTATATGCCTGGAAATATGGACAAAAATAGCCATAAACGCTAGGAAACTCAACTATTTCTACATAATATGGCTTTATAAAATACTCAACATTGGAGAGAAAATGCCAGACAGTCAAGTACTGATAAAATCTAAATATTTAAGCATATACACACACTGTTGATGAAGCCACATATATGCTGGGCAGCACGCATGGTCCACATGAAAGATAATCGTCTGTCAAAGGCTGGAGAATGTGGAGAACACCAGAATGCCTCCCGCCGTAGGACAGCAGAAATGTTTTATATACACTCGTAAATCATCACTGACTCACTTCAACTTGGACATAAATTCATGGGAGAGATTTGCCTAAGGCAGATTCAACTGGCGCTGCTGAATCAAGAGTAATGCAGCAGCCGCAGAGGAGCTCAAACAGAATGATACGCAACAAGGCAAGAGCTGCACAGTGTCGTACAGATTCCTCCACGCATCACAGGGTGTGGTTGAAAATAACTCATTAGTCAAAGAATGAATCTCCACAGACATCTTCATTATCTTTCCAGTTAAGCTGAATGGTGATCGTTACTTCGATGGACAAAGAAAACCTTCAGAAATTACGAGCGATTTGCTCTTACTTTCTATATGCAGTGGTGTAGTTTCTCAGAGCTTTATTTCATATACAGGTGTCTTCAGCGTTCGCCTTAATGCAATTTCTAGTGTAGGAGCCTTCTATTCGGAGACGTTTTATGTTACGAGGCGATTTGGTATGTTGTCTGGATCACCCACTGCGCATCTTTTCTCAGACGAGGCTCTTTTCTCAGATGGGCAAACTGTTCCCCATGTAGAAAAACGCTTTCAATGTCCGCTGTGACTTTAGAATCCAAGTCTAATTTCTAGTGTATGAGCCTTGTTGGGCAAAGGCGACAATCGAATTAGGCTAAGGCTGCTACATCTTTGTAGATGAGGTTGTAGCCTCGCGAAACACGTTCGAAATCTGGTATTTGGCCCGCGTATTTCCTACACAGTCCAGTTCTGTGGCGAAGTGGTACAGAGCGCGTCTTTGGCGGCCAATGTACCGAGTTCGATCACCGCCACAGGCAATTGTGCATCGGGACCGTTCAGAAAAGCAATGACAAACTACTGAAATATTTATATTGCCTAGAAAATCATCACAGCCAAAAAATGCTGGGTTGATAGCTACGTCCTGAATAGGATATGCTACCAATTTCCTAAACACCAGCCTCGTTTGACTGTGATGGCCTTCTAATTCATCATCAAGCACGGTCTATGTTTTGACTCTTTTCAATTGCGTTTATAACTCAAAGTGGATGATAACTTGGACGAAATTTTTCGCAGACGACGAACAATTCTTGTGCAAGAAAGACGACATAATTTCTCATAGGCTCTTGGGCACTGAACACATATTTTCTTTGTATGAATCGATTTGAGTAACCGCGACAGCCGAATTAGACCAATGTTAGCTCATCCTAAGAAACAAGGCATTGCTTCCTGTCTACGTTGCCCACAACATACATCCATAGTCCAAGTCTCAATACTGCTTCGGCCAGATAGTTTAAACAATATGTGGTCTCCGACATTTATTCGATGCTTTTCCCCTGTGCAATAGGGAGCTGTATTCACAACGTTGTTTTCATACGCAGGAGTATATGCTCAAATTGGCTTGACTATTAAATGAATCATGGCTGCTACTTTAAATGGGGTCAATTGAGGTTATACGTTTGCTTTTGAACACATCGTTTTGGCTAATGTTAAATGTCTAGTAGATGGCATATATATAATGTGAGGGTTTCCCACCAAGCAAATTGGATATCGTTGTCACCTTAGCTTTTCCTTTACACAACGCTGTACTCTAGGTGTCGTTATATCGTACTGATATCTATCCATATGGAGACATCTACAGTCCAGCTAATTTTATATATTAGCTGGATTTTATATTCGAAATTTGAATTATATATTAGCAAAAATGTCTTGCATCTGCAGTCAAACTGTCCGAGTAAAAATGCCTTGCCTCTACAGTCAAACTGTCCGAGTAAAAATGCCGTGCCTCTACAATCCAGCAGTCGGAGCAAACTTGCTTTCATCACTGTTTGTCGACAATAACGCTGGCTGTAGCGGCTGATAGATGCTAATATAGTGCTCATCTGTCTGCAGTCAATTCTCATTCCATGTAAAACATCCGCACGGACACCTAAATGTGTTGGCTAGAAACACCGCACCAGCCGTGTTTATATATTTCAGGATGTACAACGAGAAGGTATATGTAGATTATAGGAGTTTTGTTATCTGCTAACCCCGGGAACCACATAAGAGCACTGCAAAGCCGCTGGCACCCGTTGTAATTGTAGTGTAAAAGAAGTTCTTTGGAGATTCTACAAGATGAATGTCTCATTATAGAGGCATGTAATCTACTAGATGTTTACTATTGTATTATGAATGGTCTGGTATATCACAGTTGAGATGTAGAGTAAGTGTATTAGATAAATGACTGATAAAGTGATATGTTCGTACTTCTCAAATAAAAAGTTGAAATTCCTATTTATGTTAATATGTGTTATTGTTCACACACACCCACCGTATGTGAACTTATTACATACTCACGAATGTGTTACAATGAATCATTAAAGATCACACTGAACGCCTTCGATATAAGCCATAACACACGGGAAAATGCTGCACGAAACAGGGTTACATTCAGCTCTGCAATAAAATAAATACGCGCCATTGTGTGAATAAAGGAGAAATTCTTCTTCAGCGTTCATTCTCAAACTCCCGCTGGATCTCTTGTAACAGGACAATGGTCCAACTAGATTTCCAGCAGCATGTAGTCAAGAAAATGGAAATGCGTTGTGTCGCAGTTTTATCTGCGCCGATGGCCCGACACATCCGTCTTCGGTGGTAAGGAGAAATTCACCAGCCCAACAACGGATATTAGCTAGAAAGTTAAGGGCAAATGGAAAGTATTCATTCCATTTTCAAACTGTCCAAGGACCCTAACACTTACACTTAGTGTGCAAGTTTGTTTGTTTGTTTTTCGTTCGCTCCATTGTAACCATCACGGATATCCGTGCGATTTCCGCCGGGAGCGTGATTACGTTGTGCCACCGTTATGCGCCTTATAGGCCTAGCACATCCGATTTCGGCATGCCTTGACAATTCGGGTGGGCTACCCTTAGCCTGTGACAGCCTCTATATCTGTCTCCAGGCACGCGTAGTGGAGACTCTTCGCCCAGACGATTTTCTTGCTCTTAGTCTGACTCAAACGAGGTGTTCCACTGTCTATGAACTTGCCTCGTGTAATTGGACGTGCTGTGCCTGTGCCCATTGGGTACTGAACCGTTTCTCATCCGTGAGCCTGGTTCCTTAAGGGGAAGAACTCAACAGAGGAGTTGGACCCTGGCTCTTTCGCCCTCTTAGCCGAGGTGTCATTCACCGACATCGTGTACCCCTTGTCCAAGTTCGAGTCTCACACCACGCGTTTGAGAGCAAGGCGTTCTCGAGCTGAGCGTCCTTGTCCCAATAGCGCCTGAGCCCATCAGGTACTGAACCCTTTCTCTCTTCAAGTGTATTTCCGGTGTAGGAAAACTTGACAGTAGAGTTGGGCCAGGGCTAAATCGTTGTCCCTTTTGTGCCTGAGCGAATCGAGTACGGAACCCTTTCTCTCTGCAAGTGTACTTCCGGTATAGGAAACATTGACAGTAGAGTTGGGCCAGGACTACCATCGTTGTCCCTTTCTTGCCTAAGCCCATTGGGTACAGAACCCTTTCTCTTCGCGAGCATATTTCCGGTTTAGGAAGGCTCGACATTAGAGTTGGGTTAGGTCTTCTTGCTTTACCAAACGCCAGTGGATGGGTCTGGGTCTCTGCCTGTAAGGAACTCAGGTAACTAGAAGCCCGTCTCGAGCTGACGGAGCTTGTAGCTCCCCCTTTCCTAGGGACTTTTCACTTTCTATTTGCAGTTCGCGCTGCCCTCTAGCGCTGTTCTGCCCTTTCATTGTTTCATTGTACTCGGTATGAAATCTATGTCTCTCGCCATGTATCTACCTTTACGTGCATTTTACATTGGCCGCCCCTCCAATGTTCGGACTGGACTGACTAGCTTCACTGTATGTCGACAGTGTCGCTATATGTGGTGATGCTGGTGGTGTCGGAGATATGTCTGTCCGTGTGCAGGATAATCTCTTTCCATCTGCTACCTCCACATTTTCGGACACGATCCCCAAATGATTTGGCCAGAATCAGCTCGACCTGCTGTATTTCTGTTTCCAGGGTGCACCGCGTGGAGGTACATTTGGGATCTTGGTTATCTGCTAACCCTGGGTCCGCCTAGAGCAATGCGTTCCCTTTGCACCCCAGTGTGCAAGTGTATGAGTTAAACACTTAGTGTGCAAGTGTATGAGTTAAACACTTAGTGTAAGTGTTATTAGTCACCAATTGATAGACAAGTTTATACCTCTAATTCATCGTCATCAAGTGCAGTAACCGCAGCGAAGGTTGGCTGCAACAGAAATCCAGCATCCCCTGTCTCTTGTTTTGATGGTGCACTCTGATAGATTGGAACATGTCCATTTTGTGTTGTTACTCTCCCACTTTTTTCTCTTACTCGCTTCCCTTAGACTTTACCCTCAAGTAAGGTCTTCAACGAAGTGTCATGTCTTTTAATGTGTTCAAAGTATTTTATTTGCCTGATATTTATTTCCCTTAATAATTATTTCTTCATATAAATTGTTGTTAGAGCCTGGTGTTTGTTTTCTTCTCTTTACATAATGTTCTCCCTATTCTTCTATATACCGACATCACAAAGGCATAAATTGTATCTTCTAAGTGTTTGTTAATACCGAGATAGAATGTGTGTATAAATTTGAATACTTAGGAGCAAACATCAACGGTGCAGGAGACTGCATGGCAGAAATAAGGAAGAGATTAGCAATGGCATATTGCAAAATAACACGGCTGAAAAACATATGGAAAAACAACAAAATAGAAACGAAAGTGCTGATGTTACGAACTTTTATTTTTCCGGTTGCAACATACGGCTGTGAAACATGGACTCTAAGTAAAACAGCGGCAAAGAGGATCAACGCCTTCGAGCTAAAATGCTACAGGAAGATACTTAGAATATCATGGAAGGATAAAATCAGAAACTCAGATATTATAAACACACTGAATATTCCAGAGTGTTGGTTACTAAACACAATAACAAAAAGAAAACTACGCCTGTTTGGTCATATAAAGAGACATAACTTTAGAAAGACAAATAATGGAGGGAAGAGTACCTGGGAAGAGGAGAAGGGGCAGACCAAGAAGACGATGGACTGACGACATTAAAGATAACATGAATACATCGCTAGAAAATGCAAGCCACATCGCCCAAGACAGAGAGAGGTTCAGAGAGTTCACTGGGAAGACAACGTTCTGGAAGGAATACGTCACATGACACACGTGTTTGTTTAGTGTCCATATTTCTGACGCATACATTAATATAGAATAGATGTTGCATTTTATAATTTTCATTGTTAACGTGTTTGTAATTTGTTTAGATGTTAATATTTTCGTCATGTTGGCCTCTAAATGAATTTCATAAAGTAGAAATAACAGCTGGTCGTCATCACTTGTGATGGACGAACAACAACTTACGTATGCTGCCACCCACATAACACAAACATATATGAATATTTATGTGATTAATTTCTACTGTAAATTATGTCGATAGTACGTAGTAATTAAATATATGTTCTAATTTTTCAGGGCACTATAGCAGACGATTGCCTGGTGACAAGTTGCTGCTGTCCTTGTGCAACGTGTCAGATGCACAAAGAAATTGAAGACATTGGTTTACGGCCCACCTAGAAGAGTTTTCTGTGGACAAGTTATTCGTCTTGATTTCTAAAGGAAACTCTATATGTACTTGTGACGGAGCAGCTAATTGACTATGATATAAATTAGGTAAAATGTATGATAAAATGAAGCGCACTCCTACATTTATATATAAGCATGCGGTGGTTCTGACTGTTGACTCGTGGTCTATCAGATCAATCACCAAGGAAATTCAAGATGTAGTCTTGAAGATGGCACACATATATTGTGAGGTTCTCCTACCCAGAAACTTCAAATATCTAGTAGATGACATGCATATATTATGCTGTTTTCCCACCAATTAAATTCAAATATCTAAAAGATAGCACGCGTATATAGCGAATATTTCCACCAAGTAAATTCAAATGTCTAGTAGATAGCATGCGTATATAGCGAATATTTTCCACCAAGTAAATTCAAATGTCTAGTAGATAGCATGCGTATATAGCGAATATTTTCCACCAAGTAAATTCAAATGTCTAGTAGATAGCACGTGTACATAGCGAATATTTTCCACTAAGCAAATTTAAAAATATATTTTGTAGATAGCACGCGTATATAGTAGAAATTCCCCACCAAGCATATTAAAATGTCTGGTAGATGGCACGAATATTATAAAGTGAATATTTCCTACGAAGCAACTTCAAATGTTAGCAGATGAAGCTTATATAGTGCGGGTATCTCCTTATTATAGTTCACATATAACCTTCGAGTGAAGAAGCGATGGAGCGATATCCAGGCGCCAGGCTTAGGGGTCTTATTTGGGGGGCTAAAATATTAGAAATGACTCCTCTTGCGGGGGATTATGAGGTACACAATTATTTTTATTAGTGTCTTCCATGGCGCTATATACACTAGCTACGCCACTGTTGCCTTCTCTAAGTTGATTTCTTCTCAAGGCATTTCACATCAATGAGAGTTGAAAGTCCTACGGGTATAAAATAAAACTGTGGTGACACCTCCGTCTTGCACAAAAGCAGATACCGTTCTATGTTTCATAATTTCTGGAGATAGAAGTAATCAAACATGATTCATCTAAGATTATCATCAAGATCGGTCATATGTTAATCAGAGCCATGATTCATCACAGATTGTCAGCATGTTATATGTCAAACCAAAAGATGATTGATCACAGATTGTCAGCATCTTATATGTCAAACCAAACCATGATTGATCACAGATTATCAGCATGTTATATGTCAATCCGAATCATGATTCATCACAGATTGTCAGCATGTCATATGTCTATCCGAACCATGGTTCATCTAAGATTATCAGAAATCGTGTCATATATCATTCTGAAGCATGATTTACCTAAAATTGTCAGGAAATCTTGTCATATATCAATCAAAACTATAGTCCTATTTCATCTAAGATTATCAACAAGACGTGTCATGTGTCAATCCGCACTACAAGTTGCTTGTGCTTACATATGCATCCTTAAAGACAGCTTTCCTAGAATGCAACATCACCAACACTGTAGACAAACACAACAGAACAAACAACAATCATGGTCATGTATTGTTTACAAAAAAAGTAGTTTCACGTATTCGCGGGTGACGCTTATCGGGTTAGGCCTTTACTTTTTATTGACCGACTGCATACCAACGGATGTTATAATCAACATATTGCCTGCCTCCTTTACTTTCTCAGAAGGTCTGGAACCATTTTTTCCTAGGTCTAGTTGAGCTATAGTCCGTTCAGAATCGTTTGCCGAGATGTTAAATTATTTTTATCAAAAACGTATTGTTCATTTGGATTGATCATTTGAAGTTAGGTTTAGAATAATAATGTCGCTATAGAAATATTTTTTTATCAAAGAAATGTGATCCAGTATCAAAGATACCTTATTTAACCTATATTAAAAAAAAGTTAATCTAAATTATAAACAACCGCTGGATTATGTAGATGCTTACATCTCACATCTGATTATTAAATATAAAGGCATGACCCTCACGGTAGAATGTGCACCGTTCTAAAAGTAGTTGTTTCCACTGTACATTTGTATAAAGCAATGTTACATATGGAAATTCCCGTTTAGCACCAAATATTATTTTTCCTGAACTTAGAATTATGTGAAATCAAAAACGGATATTGACTCGATTTCAAGTCACAAGTCAGAGGCACGTCTCAATATTTACAGAATGTAGGCGGCACTAAGCATATTACCTTCTGCAAGTCTATGTGAGAATGAATCTGAAAGCGAAATATTTTACTGAGCATAACATTGCTATAAAGATTTAGCAATACTTCTGCAGAGAGCGTAAAAAGGGACATCTTTATTGTTCTTTATCAAATCCTGAGAAGAGAACAATGCATATTTTAGGTTTGTGTAAACGTTCATTTGATCGAATAGTGGAAGCAAGCGGATATTTATTGCCAACAAATTCACGAAAGCAAGGAAGGAAAGAAAAGATAGACAGTTTCGATAAGGACCTAGTAAAAAGAGAAATATGTAGAATGTTTGATAAAAACGAAGAAGTGACACTTAGAAAGTTGAAGATTTGGCTGAAAACTAATAACGACATTGAAATATCAAAAACTTTATTATGGAAAACTGTAAGAAATGCAGGCTTCACCTTTAGAAAGTATGCTGGTGGAAAAAACATTATTTGTGAAAAGCCACATCTGGTAGCTCTTAGAAGCAAGTATTTACGTGAAGGGAATGCGCGAGAATGGTTATGATATTGTGTATTTAGATGAAACTTGGATCAACGCTCATCATACAAATGAAAAGGAATGGCAGTTAGCAGATGGAAGTATTAAAAGATCAGTACCAAGTAGTAAAGGGCAACGTTTGATAGTTGCACATGCAGGTAGCAGACATAATGGGTTGTTGCAGAATGCTCATCTAATTTTCATTTCAAAATCCATTGACAATAGAGACTACCACTCCGAAATGAATGGGCATATATTCGAAGACTGGATCGAAAAAAGTATTCTTCCAATATTAGATAGACCTTCTTGTCTGATAATGGACAATGCTTCATACCATAACGTAGTGAACGTAGAAGATAGAATCCCAACATCATCAAGTACAAAAGATGCAATCAAAACGTGGCTCATAAAAGAACACATACCATTTACCGACAGGTACTTGAAACCCGAATTGCTTAACCTTGTAAAACAGACACAACGAACAAAGAGATTTAAAATAGACAAGTTAATTGAAGAACATGGTCATAGATGTTTGAGACTACCTCCATATCATGCACACTTAAATCCTATAGAGCTAATTTGGGCAAAAGTTAAAGGACACGTAGCATCTACAAATACAACTTTCAAATTATGTGATATTGAGACTCTTACAAATCAGGCTCTATCAAATATACATAAAGACTACTGGGTGAAATGTGAGGATCATGTGTTACGCCAAGAAGAGGAATATTGGAAAAAGGAAGGTTTGTTGTTTGTTCAGCCGAAAACAGTAATCGACCTATTTGACTCGTCTGATTATGAATGATCATTACTCTGATTAAGTCTACACTAAAAAAAGTTTGATTTGCAAAATTTACAAGTTGATTTGTAAAACATTTCATTGCTCAATACCACCCAAGCAATTCAAAAAAATGTTATAAGCAAACCATCAACCATTACTTATAAAAATTAGCCCGCTTGATTCAATACAGAAGTTCAGATATCTTGGATCAACTATTACAGACAAAATTTCCTTACATGAAGAAATATATGTACTTATTTCAAAGGCAGCGACAACATTTGTGAAACTCACACCAAGAGCATGGAACAATATCAAATTGACTCTACGAACAAAAGATATATTTTAAAATTTTTTTACACCTGCCACCATGTAAAATTTTGTGGACACGCCTATGGGTCATCATTGCACTAGATTACTGTAAAATATTTTGTTTATGGTCGAAATAATATTTACATGGGCAAACATCAAAAGAATTCGCCGCTTTCAAATAACCGTTACAGCTAGACATCAAGTAACACATATGTTTTCGCGACATGGACATTTTAACAACGTATGCAAAAATTCATGTGAAATCATCAAGAACTTTTTGAATTATAAATCATAACATCTCGGCAAACGATTCTGAACGGACTATAGGAGCCATTGTTTATTTAACATATTTATAGGTGAATAGGTGAACTAGAAGGGGGGTGGGGAATGAGTGTGATACCTCTGGTGTCTGCACTGTGTCCGTAGTCTCCTAAACACAACTTGGCAACATTTGCTAAACCGGTCATCCACATTGTAGAGACAACACGATTGCATATATTAGTGGTGATTAACGATGCAGAAGTAGTTGAACAGCAATTTTCTATACATGATATGCTTCAATTATTTCATTATATTATTACATTTTCCTATTTGAGGAAGTGTGTTTGAACTTTGTAATGCTAATGATGTTCTATTTTCCTATTTGAGGAAGTGTGTTTGAACTTTGTAATGCTAATGATGTTCTATTTTCCTATTTGAGGAAGTGTGTTCGAACTTTGTAATGCTAATGATGTTCTATTTTCCTATTTGAGGAAGTGTGTTTGAACTTTGTAATGCTAATGATGCTCTATTTTCCTATTTGAGGAAGTGTGTTTGAACTTTGTAATGCTAATGATGTTCTATTTTCCTATTTGAGGAAGTGTGTTTGAACTTTGTAATGCTAATGATGTTCTATTTTCCTATTTGAGGAAGTGTGTTTGAACTCTGTAATGATAATGATGTTCTATTTTCCTTCATTTCTTGCACACAACACACTCGTATATGCTATAATGTAATTTTTTAGATCAGCGGTTCACTTTTAGGACAAATGTTTTTCCCGTGACACTCTATTAGGACGAATTTTCCCATGTGACACTCTATCAGTACAATTGTCTCCCCCTAGCACTCTATTAGGACAAATTTTCCCATGTGACACTCTATCAGTACAATTGTCTCCCGTAGCACTTTATTAGGACAAATTTTCATATGTGACACTCTATCAGTACAATTGTCTCCCGTAGCACTTTATTAGGACAAATTTTCATATGTGACACTCTATCAGTACAATTGTCTCCCGTAGCACTCTATTAGGACAAATTTTCCCATGTGGCACTCTATTAGGACACATTTTCTCATGTGGCACTCCATTATGACACATTTTCTCATGTAGTACTCTATTATGTGAAATTTTCTCTTGTGGCACCATTGATGCTTTATAAAAAATAAGTTAATTGATTTTCCCTGCAAGTTACATAAAAAATACATTGACATTCCCTTCAAGTTAAAAAAAAGCTCTATCTATAAAAATGTATTTCGTTTAAATAGTTATCTACCTGTGATCCACTCTCCTGGACGAGTCATTAGCTTCCCAATTTCATAATGTATCTCCGTTATTACCTTTATGTCTCTATTTCGCCTAGGAGAGCCATATGCGCATAGGGGAGCTATGTTGGCCTAGGGACCAATATGGTCCTAGGAGAGCCATATGGGCGTATGGGAGCTATATGATCATAGATGAACCATATGGGCCAACGGAAGGTATATGGGCCTAGGGAGCCATATAGACCAAGGGGAGCTGCATAGACCTGGTGGAGCCAAATAAGCATAGGGAGCTATATTGTCCTAGTGGGACGATATGGATTTAGGGGAGCTATATGGGCCATGTTGAGAAGCATTGTTTGCACAACACATTGAAGCACAACACAAACACTTTATGAGATGAACTTGTGCATGTGCATTATGTGATAAATCAAGTGCTATTTCTGTCTCTATTCTTTAGGAGCAGTCATGTAACCTTTCTTGATATCAAGTGAGTGGGTGTTTATTGTGAGGATGTGATAGTTTAAGTGAAGATGTGAATATGTAAGTTGAAGTGTGTGGTTGTATTAATGTGTACTTTCTCCGACACAAATATTCACTCTCTATCATACACTATACATTCACCAACTCATGCCCTCACATACACAAACTCAGTACACACCTACCAAAACACCAATACACAGCCAGACACACAGGAACACATACTGACATGTATACATGCTAATACAATAAAGGGAACGATTGTCAAACAGTCCGGCGCCACTGAAATGTTTGTCTATGACCCTGTGTTTAAAAAGACTAATACGAGCAAACATCTGTGTTTGAAGTCAACTGTGGGGGTGAACAAAGTTATCACCGTGGCACGAGTAAAGCATCATTTGTCAAAGTTCGAGTAGGCTTACATTAAAAATGTCACGGAGATGGAAACTATTTTCAATATTTTGTATTCGAGCTAGTTTAAAAAAAAAAAAAAACAAGAGAGAGAGATCAATACTCTAAATTATTATATTTACAGTATCTACAATGTCACTCGTATTTATTTTGTGTTTATTAGACCAAAAATGTACATATATGTCGTCTTGAGTTTTCTTACCAAGACACAACGCATTCCGTTCACCGGACTACGTCCTGCTAATCTGCAGGAATTTGAGAACAAACGCAGAAGAAGAAACTCGATAATGTTAGATCTCGCCACTTTCAGTCCCTGCTTTAGCATCGCATATTTCTAGCATTCAAGTTATTCATAGTGAGTTGTTGTAGTCTACCTGGGGAGTCTTGCATGCAGACTCTGTGCCCAAGCTCGTTGAACAGACGTTCTACAGGAGAAATGTCTTGTAGTGCAGACCAATCTATTGTTGTTTTACAGGAGAAATGTCTTGTAGTGCAGACCAATCTATTGTTGTTCTACAGGAGAAATGTCTTGTAGAGCAGACCAATCTATTGTTGTTTTACAGGAGAAATGTCTTGTAGTGCAGACCAATCTATTGTTGTTTTACAGGAGAAATGTCTTGTAGTGCAGACCAATCTATTGTTGTTCTACAGGAGAAATGTCTTGTAGAGCAGACCAATCTATTGTTGTTTTACAGGAGAAATGTCTTGTAGTGCAGACCAATCTATTGTTGTTTTACAGGAGAAATGTCTTGTAGAGCAGACCAATCTATTGTTGTTCTACAGGAGAAATGTCTTGTAGAGCAGACCAATCTATTGTTGTTCTACAGGAGAAATGTCTTGTAGAGCAGACCAATCTATTGTTGTTCTACAGGAGAAATTTCTTGTAGAGCAGACCAATCTATTGTTGTTTTACAGGAGAAATGTCTTGTAGTGCAGACCAATCTATTGTTTTTACAGAATCAATGTCTGGCAGTGCAGACCAATCTATTGTTGTTTTACAGAATCAATGTCTGGCAGTGCAGACCAATCACGAATGGCTCACTAGACAAATCAACCATGCAACAGAAAACCTTAGTAGATGACATGCCTTTATATTGAGGTTATCTTCTTATAAAAGCTTCATGGCACGTCATCTATACGTTCCCGTAGTCGTAACCTTCGATAACAGTTACCATGTTGTTCCCGCAGACCGATGTTGTGATTGAACTACTTACCGGCACGGCGTGAGTGGGCGGAACAACAAAGAAACCTATCGCAAGGACCAGAGTTGTGACCTGATGTCGACGTCTGTTTAGGCGGCATTGGACTCGAAACACCATCGAGTCGAATGGCTGCTGGAACAGAGGACGGAGTACTTATGGGAATGCCCCACGTGCTGTGAGGTCAGTTTCCAATCAAGAATCAAGAATCAAGACCAAGCTATTGTTCTTCTATAGGAGCAATGTCTTGAAAAGGCGACGCGAGAAAGAACACTCTCTCAAGAAAGATCATAAGAATGCGTAATCAGCAACTGACTGGGATACTGAGCTTATACACTTTTAGATGGTTGACGGAACGGAAAGCAGAGCATGTATAGGAATGTCCCCAGTGCTGTAACACGTGTTAAGAATCAAGAATGTCTGATAATTATTCTACATGTATAAAGTTGAGTGTAGTGGCGCATAGCTGGTATTCATGTCTGGATTAGATCAGGGAAGTAATCGAGTATATACTGATAGTGAAAATGAAATTGAAGGATTAACTCCTCTTTTCTAGTGCTGGAACAATTTCTTCCATATGCGAAAATGCATACATTTAAGGTGACACATCCACCCAAGGTGTGGTGCAAATATTTACTTTGCGTGATCCATTATTTGTTAAGGTATCCGCAAAACAATTGTGAAATGATGTATTCTTGCGAATTAGTTAAAATTGTTAACAATATATTCGATATTATGTTTGCCAATGGTTTGCAATTGCATAAAACACAAACACACATCCTTCAACCTATCATGCATATCGTTAGAAACAACTAATGAGGATTGAGTATATTGTTGTTATCATATCCCACCCACCTGGGAGAGATTTGAGAGTCTCACTAGTGGTCCATCAGAAGAACCATCCTGCAACAACAAACTTCGAATACATGACGTGCACGTATAGTCAGGTTTTCTTCTTGTGAAAGTAACTGATAGTGCTTTATGTATATATAGTCAGGTTTTCTTCTAGTCATAGCTGACAGTGCATTATGGATACGTAGTCAGGCTTTCTGCTTTCTAAGGCAGCTGACAGCGCTTTATATATATATATATATATATATATATATATATATATATATATATATATATATATATATATATATATGAAATATATACCCATTATACCCATTATATACCCATATGATGGGTTGAAAATCAACACATCAAAAACTCATATACTAGATTTTACGAGATCCAACGACAACATAGAAATTCAAAATGTTCCATTATTAAAAGTCAACAATTTTACATATTTAGGCACCAATCTAGCATTGGATGGAGACTCATCAAAAGAAATTTTACACCGTATTGCCCTTGCAGCGGGTGCTTTCAATAAACTACGCAACATATGGACGTCAAACACACTAAGAAACACCACAAAACTCAAGTTATTTAACTCCAACATCATCCCTATTCTATTATATGGGTGCGAAAGTTGGAAAGCCACAAAAGCCACAGATAAAAGACTCGACTCCTTTGAAAACAAATGCCTACGTACCATTCTGAACGTTAAGTGGAGTGACTTTAAATCTAACACTACTATAAGAGAGGAAAGCAAACAAACCTATATATCTTCCTTCATTAGACAAAGGCGTTGGACTTACATCGGCCATGTTCTCAGAATGAACAGCCTAAGAATTCCCCAGCAATCACTATATTGGGTGCCACCTGGAGTAAGAAGAAGAGGGAGACCTAGAGAAACTCTACGAAGAACCATTAATAGAGAAGGCATGTCAATGAACCTAAACAACACGCAACAATTGAAAGACCTGGCAGCACAAAGACAGAAATGGAAAGCTATGGTTTCTGCCCTATGCGCCGCCTATGGCCCTGGAGGAACATAACATAACATATATATATGTATATATATATATATATATATATATATATATATAGTCAGGTTTTCTTCTTGTGAAAGCAAATGAGCTGACATGTCGAAATGTATGTCGTGAAATGGCAGGGCCAAAGAACAATGACAGCATATACAAACTGCAGTAGAATTAAATTCCTATCTTTCAGTTGCAGTTTCAGGACACGCGAGAGTCAATATCTATGTAAATCTCATCAAGTCCCATAAACTATTCATGTGTGGACGCTTGCTTTCATCCCAATGAAACAGTGAAAAACCTTATTTACTACTCTTCCCTCTCAAATCCCAGGAATAAACATTTACATGCACCCTTAGCAGTCACTAACTCACTGTATGGATCATTAAGTCAACTTCAGAAGACCTGTACTTTTTCAAGAAAGTCACCGTGCTGGCAAGAATAGAACTACTTAGCAGCAATTGCCTAACAACAACATCCGATTTCAACATGCTTTTAATTCAGGCGAGCTTCTCTAGCCATGCCAGCCTTCATATCTGCCACCAGGCAATGAGCGTGTTTCATCAATGCAATTACGGTTTATCGCTTACTTTTCTCTTGAACTTAACAGATAAGACCAAATCATGTCACTGGTTGTCAATCTCTGAGGAGGCAGTAAGCGGGAATTTGGGAAATCGATAACGTCTCCTTGTACGAGGTGTACAGCTGAAAGTGAACTTGTACGAGGTGTACCGCTGAAAGTGAACTTGTACGAGGTGTACCGCTGAAAGTGAACTTGTCTCGCGTAATTAGACGATTCATTTACCCCTCTGGTACTGAAATGTTTCTTATCTGTGAGCGAAGTTCCGGTATTGAGAAGAATCTAAATAGAGTTGGAACTAGGGCTGGTTCGCATTATTAACCGAGGGTAATCTAGAGATTGATAACATACCATTGCTTGTCACTCAGATTTGATAACAGACCATTGCCTGTCACTCAGATATGATACCAGACCATTTCTTGTCACTCAGATATGATAACAGACAATTGCTTGTCACTCAGATATGATAACAGACATGCTGACATTAAGAGATTATGCATTTCTGCAACTCACGACATAGTGAGTTTCTGTGGTACGCGATGATCTGACATATGCCCCGATGAATGGCTGTTTGTCAATGTTATGGATACGATCTCTGTCAAGGACAGTAGTATCCGGAATCAGACCTCGCCATCTATTGTTCAAATGTTTCTGAGATAATTTATGTGAAAGTAATTGAGTTTTCTCCCATGAAACGATTAGCCAACCTATAACAGCATTGAAAGCACCACTGATCTGTAAACTTTCAACTTAGTCTGTTGGTTAATGTCATTTCTATGCTTGTCACTCAGATATGATAACAGACAATTGCTTGTCACTCAGATATGATAACAGACCAGTGCCTGTCACTCAGATATGATAACAGACCAGTGCCTGTCACTCAGATATATTCAACATTTGATGTATTTTGAGAGACTGGACACTGACAAACAAGGAACACACAAGGCAGACTATGAAATCCAGTAGCATTAAGAAAATCAATGGCCAACACACACACACACACATACACACATATATATGGTGCTTCAAATGGCCAACACACACACACACATATATGGTGCTTCAAACGTGAGATCCGTTTCTGAAAAAAAGGTATTCACAATATGCAGAGGATTGATTCTCTGTACTCTAATAACCACATATATACTCCGGCCTCACCCCTCCCATCATGGAAACATAACCCAGCATGCCAAGTGTTGTTGTTCGTCCATCACATGATGACGGTGACTATCTGTTACATTCAGTATATGATAGTCAGTTAGTTTTCTCCTTGAATATGACTTTAATGATAAATAAATCTTAATCTGGCCACAAATGTTCTTGGACAGTTTGGTCATAGGATGACCACTGTAGATTATGTTTGATCTAGCCATGACTTACTAGCTACTCTTCGCATTTGAGCTGCTGCATTTATCTTCTTTTAACAAGATTCAGCGACTTAAAAAAAATGTGCATCACCATGTACATCAAAAGCTTTCTGTGAGGTCTCTAACGATTCCCTGTAGCGCATCATTTGGCCACATTCAGAGATTATGCATTTCTGCAACTCACGACATAGTGAGTTTCTGTGGTACGCGATGATCTGACATATGCCCCGATGAATGGCTGTTTGTCAATGTTATGGATACGATCTCTGTCAAGGACAGTAGTATCCGGAATCAGACCTCGCCATCTATTGTTCAAATGTTTCTGAGATAAATTATGTGAAAGTAATTGAGTTTTCTCCCATGAAACGATTAGCCAACCTATAACAGCATTGAAAGCACCACTGACCTGTAAACTTTCAACTTAATCTGTTGGTTAATGTCATTTCTATGCCACACATTTGTGTAGTCTGCCGAAAGTGCTGTTTGTCTTGGAGATCCTGGTATACACGTCTTCATCAATGATAACATTCTGTGATACTTAGATACTATATTGATACTTAGATACTATCTTGATACTTAGATACTATCTTGATACTTAGATACTATCTTGATACTTAGATACTATCTTGATACTTAGATACTATCTTGATACTTAGATACTATCTTGATACTTAGATACTATCTCGATACGTAGATACTTACTTAGATACTTAGATACTATCTAAGTATGTCAATCTATTCTACTTACATATTGTGATAGCGTACTACCTAGGTATATGAATCTATTAACACCTTTCAGTGTTAGTCATTTACCTTTATGTAGGATTCGTGATAGATTTTGCCAGGTGCTGGCTGTAACACGACTTTTTTCTCCGTTAGTTAGTTAGTTAGTTAGTTAGTTAGTTAGTTAGTTAGTTAGTCAGTCAGTCTGTCAGTCAGTCAGTAAGTTAGTTAGTTAGTTAGCTAGTTAGTTAGTCGTCGGATCATCATCACTGCAAACTGGACACGCCCTTAGTTGCTCCGATCTCATCTTGAGTGTATCCGCCATTACACTTCTGTTGACAGTACCGGTCCTATGCTGGTTGACCATCATTCTTCTGCGCCCTCCAAAATGTTCACCTCTAGCAACACCACATTTCAATCCCTGATCTTTAATCCTAGCCATTGAAAAGAAATCATCATCCACATTAGTCTCACTCTCGGTGTTATATCTCTTATGGAGTTCAAATAGTCAAACTTTTTTTTTTCTCCGTATGAATTGTAAGCCCAAAATTGGTACATGTTTAGGAGAAACTGCATATGGTAATTTGTAGATTAGCTTCAGTGTTGATATTTAGGACACATCTATCAGCAAATATGAAATCTCTGATGATGTGTGAGTTGGCTTTGTGTTATTTAAAAATTGACCATAATTCGATGGCGACGCTGCCGAAAGTTGAGAATTTTTTCATCAAATGTGATATCTGATATCCATTCCTAAGTCTGGATCTCTGAAAACATAATCCAAAACTACAGAGAACATAATGCTAAATGCTAATACACATCACTGTTTAGCTCTATTTGAGGCAGGAAAAGTTGCAGATAACTCCAGTATTCTGAACTCTAGCTTGCATTCCATCATGCAATTCCTACAACATTGGGATGCATTTATTTGGACAATCGTATTTTGCCATAATCATGCACAGACCTTCTCTACTTTCTGTGCTAATTACTTATGTGAAGCATATGAATGCTTTGTAAAGGTCACAGTGTTATTCTTGACATTTTCCCGGGAGTTGTCTTCCAGAAAAGACAATATCAGTTGTTCTATGATGTTTTATGAAGCCACATTAAAATTACCATTATGATAGTACCATTATGCCAAGAGTACCACTCACAGCATATAACTCCATAGATTTACGCCGTAATACCCAGGGATTTCAGATAAATCCACTTTGTAAACCACAGCGTCACGAGTAGGATTCGAAACCGCTAGCGTTTGAGCACAAATGGAACAGCGTAACCACTAATCCATGGAAAAACCAATATCTAGGTATATTTAACCTACTGATTAAAAAAAGTGCATCAATTTTCCCTATTAGTTCGGTCTAGCTCTTCAGATAGACTGCATACATTATACTTTCGTGACTTCTATTTTCCATTAGATCAACCACTTCCAGTGTTGCCAGATATGTGAAATTTGTCCAAAGTAGTAAACAATGTATACAACCCATGGAAATAAAATTAAAATAGCTGGAATTCAGCGAAATAATTTTCAAGCTATAATTCTAATAACGGTTTCTAGATGAAGCTGGCTCCTATTTCTTTGTAGTTTTTTGACAGCAGTTTAACTATTATACCAACAACACTTTTATCATTTTTGATGTCACAAAACGTTTCATATTTTCATTAATTTAAACAAGGAAATATGTACAAATTAACACATTTGCAAACTAAAAACAAAAAAGGTGCCAAAACATACATTTCGGTGTCATTCACATTTAAATATGGCTAAATTGGCTTATGCCTTCTTCACGATCATAACCTCCATAGTCAAAAGACATATGACAACAGCAAAAGAACTTCTCTCCTGTTGAGCTAGTCTGCTCAAACACCGAGATGTAAAAAAACCATAGAACTGAACACAAGACAAATAGTGATCCATCGATGTTCATACCCGATTATAGAATCTTCTTTGACAAAATCTGCACTTCTATGTCTACTACCGAATTTGAATTTCTGTTTTTTTAAGCGATTGTGATAACGACTTGGAATAAGGTCTGGAGATTTACATGCATCAACATGCATGTTATCCCGTGATCCACGACCTTTCCTCACCCACATGGTTTTTATATGTTTTTATTTCCTGGTACATTGGTGCTCTTTGACTGAGAATATATTGAGAAGTAATCTTTGTTTTCGCATTTACTGGCCAGTGCTCTTTGATTTTGCTTTTTACTGATGAGTGCTCTTAGATTTCACTTTTCTGATAAATGCTCCATGATTTCAATGTCACTTATGATTGCTCTTTGATTTTGATTGTACTGATCAGTGCTCTTAGATTTCGCTTACAATACGATAAGCAAATGGTTGCAAATAAACAAATGGAGTGAGCAAGATGACGCAGTAAACAACCGTTCGGCACTCTTGTGTTGTGTATTTCATGTTTTTCATCTGGATTAGGTCATCACATGTGATTCATTAGGATTGTTCTATGTTCAGAATAAAGAAGACTCTATGACAGACCTAGCGAGTCGGTAGATGAGTTATCTTTGAAAACAAAGATTACAAATAATTCGCTGAAATAAATTTCATGTGGAGAACATTTCAACAATGGTGGGCAGCGATCAAGTTACCAATATACATCATACTTCGCAATCGAGATACCAGCTTCCAAAATACACTAACATCAATGGAGCACGAAGTAGACCTAGCAAAATCAACAAATGCAATGGTTTGGTCATTTGGTAAGAATGCCGTGTGATTCATTAGTTTATAAATAATATATGAAGAGAGGAGAAGCAGAAAGAAGAGCCAAGGGTAGACCTAGAGTACGCTGGATCGACAACATCAAAGAGACATTACACGAACACTAAATGACATTACCTGAAGCTGTCAGAAAGGTGAGAACAAGAACATTGTATCTCCCTCGACACCAGTAAAGGGTAAAAGATGAAGGAGAGATAGATAGATAGAACGGTTGCAACTGCTCTAATTGCTCTCTATCACAACGATCAAATAAGATTCCCAAAATACTTATTGCAGCATCGTTTGTGTATTGAAGAATGATATGGATTGTTTATTGTTATTTAAGGGAGACGCCTCCTTGTGCCGAGACCCGTCTCTTTCATACGAAGATAGAATTTCGATGAGGATCTTATCTAGTCTTTCAGCAGTGCTTTATTGCAACACGATCGTATCTAATTGTTAAGCTGTGTTTTATTTAGTGTTATCATTTCCAATGTTTACTTTACCTCAGAAGGAACCAAATTCTGGCATAAAACATCAGGTGACACTAATTCGTTGCGAGCAGGACGCATTACTCTGAGCGTTGCTTGGTCTTTCTTAGTTCTCATGATTGTGTCATCCTATGTTCTGTGACCTTTTCTCACCACATCACATCATAATTCTTAGAATTTATCGACGCACGAACAAAAAAAAAGGTATATAAATTGTGGTTTATAAAAAGTGATATATCTTAAAAAATACATTTTACATCAATGTTTACTTAATTTCTAAATATACATATGTAACATGGTAACGCTACACATATATGTCAAATACTGCATGTTCTCCAGTTAATCAGTAGCAGGGAGGGATGTTTTAGTTATGTGATAAAGGCCGCATGCTCTTGTTGTCGCCACGTAATGTACAGGCTGAGTTTTTTAGTTTACCCTACAACAGAAAAAAACCCATTCCTTACTGGGGATCGAACTCTATATACATGTTGCAGATAGTGAGTTAATAGTTAGTTAGTTAGTCGTCGGATCATCATCACTGTAAACTGGACACGTCCATAGTTGCTCCGATCTCTCCTTGAGTGTATCCGCCATCACACTTCTGCTGACAGTACCGGTCCTATGCTGGTTGACCATCATTCTTCTGCGCCCTCCAAAATTTTCACCTCTAGCAACACCGCATCTCAATCCCTGATCTTTAATCCTAGCCATTGAAAAGGAATCATCATCCACATTAGTCTCACTCTCGCGTGTTATATCTCTTAAGGAGTTCAAAACGTCAGCGCGATCCATTACCCCATCGCCCTTTGCCACAATCGCACACGATGCCAGTTGATCCGCTCTTTCATTGCCTCGAACGCCCACATGTCCCGGCACGAAAATAAATGTAACCGCTTTCAAGCTCGCATTTCTCAAGGCCTCAATCCACTGTTCGCGAAGGAGACCC
The DNA here is from genome assembly GCA_034231615.1 of Meghimatium bilineatum. Taxonomy (NCBI): domain Eukaryota; kingdom Metazoa; phylum Mollusca; class Gastropoda; order Stylommatophora; family Philomycidae; genus Meghimatium; species Meghimatium bilineatum. Next base: position 53,902,868 of record CM067321.1, on the reverse strand, counting down.
ACTTGTACCTTCTTAATCATACTCATAGAGTCACTCAAGATGCAGACCTGCGTTACTTTCTGTGTGCGTAGCCACTCAAATGCCTTGGTCACCGCCATAGTCTCCATGGTCATACTACTCGTAGTGAGCGCAAAGGCACCACTTTCCTCCTTGATCGTTTTACCTGCGCACTGAGCTGTAAAGGCCCAAGCACTGCGAACATGCCTAATTACAGATCCATCAGTGTATATAATCACATCCCCCTCTTTGGTATTCTCACTGATTAAAGCCTGCACTTCTTTCTCCACAGCTGTGGGACACCATTCTCTGCATTCCCTGCTAAGTGATATTACTACTCTCAAACAAGTTTCGAAATCTGTGGGTAGACCTATCCATTCCGCACCAGCTGCCACATCCTGTAATCTGCACACTCTTTGTATTACATCCTCAGCACGTCCCATCCACGACCTTCCTCTCTTGAGTCTGCTGCCTTTAACTTTCTGTATTTCGGAATGCAACGGGTGTTCCTTATCTGCATGTATTTGAAGGTACGCCCGTGCACGGCAATACTGTAATCTATGCTCAGCTGTTGGGCAGTCAAGTAGGTATCGCATAGCTCTTGTCGATGTGTCTCGTGTGCATCCCAGAATGATACGCATTGCTGCATTCTGGACTCTATCCAGTCTTTCGATCTGAGTTTGGCTAAGAGTCAGAATTGCCAGTGCATATTCCACCACAGCCACAACCAAACCCTGGTACAAAAGAAATAACAATCTTTGCTCACACTGCGCAGCAGCCATAACCTTCATTGCTGCTAAGCCTTTGTAATATGATAAGTGAGTTAATATGATTTTGTAGTTGTTCTATGTTGCATGTGACGGGGAAAATAATTTTTGGTGATTTAGTGATGATAAAGTAGTGATTAATTAATCAAATCGTATGAGGTAATTAAGGAGGTTCCGGGATGGAGTTGACTGTCAGATTTCATATAGTCAAAGTGTACCAGAAACCATACTCAAATTGAATGTTTCAGGCCGAACTGCTCAGATATCTCAGCTAAGCTGTAAACCATAAAACAACCCATTTTGTTTTCCGTGCTACATCTTGCTGATCTGCATTATCATGAGCCACATCTTGCTGATCTGCATTATCATGAGCCACATCTTGCTGATCTGCATTATCATGAGCCACATCTTGCTGATCTGCATTATCATGAGCCACATCTTGCTGATCTGCATTATCATGAGCCACATCTTGCTGATCTGCATTATCATGAGCCACATCTTGCTGATCTGCATTATCATGAGCCACATCTTGCTGATCTGCATTATCATGAGCCACATCTTGCTGATCTGCATTATCATGAGCCACATCTTGCTGATCTGCATTATCATGAGCCACATCTTGCTGATCTGCATTATCATGAGCCACATCTTGCTGATCTGCATTATCATGAGCCACATCTTGCTGATCTGCATTATCATGAGCCACATCTTGCTGATCTGCATTATCATGAGCCACATCTTGCTGATCTGCATTATCATGAGCCACATCTTGCTGATCTGCATTATCATGAGCCACATCTTGCTGATCTGCATTATCATGAGCCACATCTTGCTGATCTGCATTATCATGAGCCACATCTTGCTGATCTGCATTATCATGAGCCACATCTTGCTGATCTGCATTATCATGAGCCACATCTTGCTGATCTGCATTATCATGAGCCACATCTTGCTGATCTGCATTATCATGAGCCACATCTTGCTGATCTGCATTATCATGAGCCACATCTTGCTGATCTGCATTATCATGAGCCACATCTTGCTGATCTGCATTATCATGAGCCACATCTTGCTGATCTGCATTATCATGAGCCACATCTTGCTGATCTGCATTATCATGAGCCACATCTTGCTGATCTGCATTATCATGAGCCACATCTTGCTGATCTGCATTATCATGAGCCACATCTTGCTGATCTGCATTATCATGAGCCACATCTTGCTGATCTGCATTATCATGAGCCACATCTTGCTGATCTGCATTATCATGAGCCACATCTTGCTGATCTGCATTATCATGAGCCACATCTTGCTGATCTGCATTATCATGAGCCACATCTTGCTGATCTGCATTATCATGAGCCACATCTTGCTGATCTGCATTATCATGAGCCACATCTTGCTGATCTGCATTATCATGAGCCACATCTTGCTGATCTGCATTATCATGAGCCACATCTTGCTGATCTGCATTATCATGAGCCACATCTTGCTGATCTGCATTATCATGAGCCACATCTTGCTGATCTGCATTATCATGAGCCACATCTTGCTGATCTGCATTATCATGAGCCACATCTTGCTGATCTGCATTATCATGAGCCACATCTTGCTGATCTGCATTATCATGAGCCACATCTTGCTGATCTGCATTATCATGAGCCACATCTTGCTGATCTGCATTATCATGAGCCACATCTTGCTGATCTGCATTATCATGAGCCACATCTTGCTGATCTGCATTATCATGAGCCACATCTTGCTGATCTGCATTATCATGAGCCACATCTTGCTGATCTGCATTATCATGAGCCACATCTTGCTGATCTGCATTATCATGAGCCACATCTTGCTGATCTGCATTATCATGAGCCACATCTTGCTGATCTGCATTATCATGAGCCACATCTTGCTGATCTGCATTATCATGAGCCACATCTTGCTGATCTGCATTATCATGATGTTGCAAATAAACGCAGGAGAGGAAGACTGCGAACTATTTTTTTCATTTACCCCCCTCCCCGGCATATCTAGCCATTAATGACGGTACATTGGTGTGCCACACCGGCCTCAGAGCACGGCTGTAGTCGATGCGATCTTGTCATTAATATGTGATATTATCAATACTTATACATCTAATATACATTATTTAAAGAGTCATAATCATCAGGTAGCATATCCTGAAAAGAATGTAGCAGTCATGACAACCTTTCTAAACTTCTGTCGATCTTGAGTTAATATTCTTGTTTCTGTTACTGTCATGTTCAGGTGCTCGTTGATGTCTTTTAACCATCTTCTTCTTGGTCTGCCTCTTGTTCGTCTCCCTGGCATCATCCCCTCCATTATGGTCTTCTCTAGGCTCGGCTTCTGATATGGCCAAACATATTGAAACTTTCTTGTAAGAACCATGCTGTTTAGCCAGTTTATTTTATATTCATTTCTCTTATGATAGCGATATTGCTGATCTTTTTAGTCCATGGTATTCTGAGGATTTTTCTGTAAAGAAGAATCTTCTTCTTCTTCATCGTTCTTCAGTCAGATATCAGGTTATAGCTTCAATGAATTGTGTGATTCGCTTCAGGTCATCCATGGAACCCCTCAAGTCTGGAAGCAGTGCTGTCTCAGTAGGCCATATTTTCTCCCTCTCTTCTTGGTAGAGCTGACAGGCATGAAGAATGTGTTCTGCAGTCTCTGGGCTCAGTCCACAGTTGCACAGGTCTGTCTCGCCAATCTTCAGTTTTCGGAACATGTGACTTCTCAGTCTGTTGTGGCCAGTTCGTAGTCTGAAGATGATGGTTTGTTCCTTGCGTGATATTTGATGGTAGGGATCATTTGGTTCTGCAGTTGGGTGCATCTGCTTCCACGTTTTCTTATATTCTGCTTTTAACATGGTCTTAGATTCATAGTACATGTTATCACTTTCTATTTGTTCAAATGATCCCCCTTTCCTTGCCAGGAGATCAGCTTTTTCATTTCCATGTATGCCACAGTGACCAGGGATCCACTGCATACTGTTTCTTTTTATTTTTTGGTAAAAAAGAATAACATTATGCTATTTAACATACAATTTAGAGGTTGAAGTACAAAGTTCATGCTTTTATATTTATAATGATAAACACACGTAAGCTTATATAGGATATAGGACACCAATAAAATTATACAAATATGTCAACAATTAAAACATAATTATTATAGTTCTGCATATCACGAAAACATATTATTATAGTTCTGCATATCACGAAAACATATTATTATAGTTCTGCATATCACGAAAACATATTATTATAGTTCTGCATATCACGAAAACATAATTATTATAGTTCTGCATATCACGAAAACATAATTATTATAGTTCTGCATATCACGAAAACAGATTATTATAGTTCTACACATCACGAAAACAGATTATAATAGTGCACATAAACAAAAAAAAAACATTTTTTGGTGGAGGAATATGATGGAATAATGTAGGCCTCCATAGTACACATTTATATTTGTTGTCATGAAAGCAGCCTTTTGGGTATAGTCTTATTGATTTCTGAGCTGCGAAACAGTGTTATAAAGTGCTCAGCGTACACACGGGACTTCTGAGTATATCCCACAAATCTGATAATACTAGTCTCTTGAACTTACGTAAATATAATAAACAATGCAAGAGCTAAGGACTTTCTGTTATCCAATCCAGTGTCACAGTATCACATTCAGTTTGAATTATATGATTTAAGTTCGTATGTCTTATTGTTAGGAGAGATTTGACTAATGGTTTGCACGGTAAACTAGTATTTTTCCTTAGGACAAGACAATTCACGTACCAGCTTCAATTTTTGCTTGTTTTATCTGATTCTTCTATCTATTACCTGTTAGCTATGTTCAGCGAAGGCTTCAGCTATTGGTTTCAGTTTTTGTTTTAATAGTTATAATTAATTTCCACCAGCATGTTGCTAATAGAGAGTAAGAAATAGTATCACTGGCATATGCTGTTCATGTCGCAAATAGGGACTATAGGTAGAATTGGGTTTGAATACCTCATGCTTTGGAATGATCCAAGAATCCAAGAATCGTCATTGTAAAACTACCAGTGTTTCTGTAACGGATGTTATCTGTTTACTCCGATACGGCTTGCTATGTAAGAACAGAAAGTGGCTTTTCCATCTGGTTCCCAGTAACAACGGGAGTAAAACAAGGATGTGTTTTGTCCCCAGTACTGTTTTGCATCGCGATTGACTGGGCGATGAGAAAATGCACAGATAAAAAACAGCTAGAAATCAAATGGGTAAACATCAAGACCCTGGAAGATCTAACCTTCGAAGATGATATTGCTCTCATGAGTTCAACACACCAAGATCTCCAAGAAAAAACAGAAAGACTCAAATGTTTTGCACAACAGATAGGTCTTCAAATAAATACACATAAATCGAAAATCATTAACTTTACCAGCCTGACAGAATCAATTAATCTATATGATAATATACTAGACAACGTTTCAAATTTCGTATATTTGAGAAAAAAGATAACAGCAGACGGGGATACCAACTCAGAAATCAAGACTCGAATCGCTCTCGCTTCCAAAGCCTTTAACAAACCTTCAATCATCTGGAGATCGAAGATCGCAAGTAAACACATCAAACTGCGACTATTCAATGCAAGTCTTATTCCATCATTGACATATGGATGTGAAAGTTGAAATTTGCCGCATAAATGGATAAGAAGTCAGTTGCCTTTGAGAATAGATGCCTCAGAAAAATCACAAATACTAATTGGAAAGATTTCAAATCAAACGACACACTAAGAGAGGAGACAAAACAAGAATATGTGACGAACATCATCAGAAAACGCCGCTGTACATACATCAGCAACATACTTAGATTGAAGGTAGATAGAATTACACGAAAAGCCTTCATGTGGACATCAGACAGGGAACGAAAACTGGGAAAACCAAAAACAACACTCAGAAGAACATTTATGAATGAATTAAAATCAACATACATAAATACACATGATCTGCACTCCTTGGAAACTGGCCGACAGGCATGGGGAACTATGACATTCACCCTATTTGTCAAACTTGGCAAAAGAGGAACTCACTGAAGAATTAAAGGTTACAGTCGAAAATCGAATATACGTATATATCGCATCCATCCTGCAACGCATTATGTTTTCTGCATTACATCATAAGTATGAGACTTCTCATGAACGAAGGTAATATTAGAAGATATTACAGTAATATTATTATATCTCCCAGAAGTATGGTAATTCTTGTCTACCTGTGATTACTGCGCATATATTCTCCAAGTCAATTCAACAGACGTAATCTGTCACCGATTTGCCAGAGATGTCTACGGTAACAGTTCAGAGAACAGAGGAGCTAAGTACAAATTACCGCCTTCATATTTATCACGCGAACGCATGATGAAATGCGAGCTTCAAGCAAGTGACCAGCCTTCAGTATAGAGCACTGTTGCTATAAGCTCTGGCAGTTATGTTGAGTACAGTTTAGTTTACTCCAGGACAACGGATGCTTTTTAACATATTTTTGATAGTGTCATTTATTTATATAACAATATCTCGATTAGCTACAGTTGATATAATATTTGAACATATTGTGTAGATAGCGGTATTCTATAAGGATTGAGACTGCTCTTGGATTATCTGACTGCGCTGCTGTGGTAACTATACTAATCTATTTTATAATTAAAAACAATCAGTACTGTGGTAACTATACTAATATTTTTTATTTAAAAACAATATGTACTGTGGTAACTATACTAATATTTTTTATTTTAAAAACAATCAGTACTGTGGTAACTATACTAATATTTTATAATTAAAAACAATCAGTACTGTGGTAACTATACTAATATTTTATAATTAAAAACAATCAGTACTGTGGTAACTATACTACTTTATTTTATATTTAAAAACAATCAGTGGTCATGTTGTTAGTGCTGGTACTCATGTTTCACTACAATTGTAGCACATCAGATATGACACAGAACTGATCGCACTGACATCGTATTATATATATATATAAGTATGTGCCTGTATTTCGATGTCCAATAATTGCGAGCAATAGAACTCTTGTATCCTGTTATGCTGTTAGAAATTTTCTCTAGATATGTATTTCATACTCAGAAGGCACAAACTTCAGAGGAGTGAAACACTTTGGGATGGAAACTTATACTCAAGCGGGGTCTGTTGTATATATATATATATATATATATATATATATATATATATATATATATATATATATATATATATATATATATATATATATATATATATATATATATATATATATATATTTATTTATTTATATTTGTTGCACAGGATTTACGGGGGATTGTTTTCTCTTTGTAATGGGGCATTCATCTAGAGATTGTTTCATATCGAGAGATTTCTTTCAAATCCAGGTATTTTTTTCTGTTTAGGGATTTAATATCCAGAGATTTCTTTCATATCCTAAGAATTCTTTCATACGAGCTATTTCTTTCGTATCCAGAGAATTCTTTCATATCCAGAGATTTCTTTCATATCCAGAGAATTCTTTCATATCCAGCTATTTCTTTAGTATTTAGAAATATCTTTCATGTCCAGGATTTCCTTTATATTTAGAGGTTTCTTTTATATCCAGATACTGTTATATCCATAGATTTATTTCGTATCCAGATATTTCTTTCATATCCGCATACTTTTATATTCATATATTTCTTTCGAATCCGGATATTTCTTTCATGTCCAGATACTTTTTATATTCATAGATTTCTTTCGTATCCAGGTATTTCTTTCAAATCCAAAGATTTCTTTCACATTCAAATATTTATTTCATATCCAGATATTTCTTTGATATCCATATATTTCTTTCGTATCCAGATATTTCTTTTAGATTTATGGGTGCGGATCAGCGCACTGGCTTCGAATATGAGTGGCCCTGGGTTCATTCCCCAGGTGAGGTGCAAATGTTTTTCAGATCGCAACGGCTTCCGGGTCGACCCAGCCTTAAATGGGTACCGGATTAATCAGGAAAGTAAAGACTGCGGTGGAGAGGATATGGCTGCCGTCCTCATTTTCTTAGCCACTGAAATGTAATATCGCTAACATCTCACACTCCTGCGGCATTACTAAATGCTATGGGTTACTTTACTTCACTATTTCTTTCATATCCAGGTATTTCGTTCATATCCAGGTATTTCTTTCATATCCAGGTATTTCTTTCACATCCAGGTATTTCTTTCATATCCAGGTATTTCTTTCGTATCCAGAGTTTTCTTTCGTATCCAGATATTTATTTTATATTCGGAGATTTATTTCCTTCCCATGTATATTTCTTTCATATCCGGGTATTTCTTTCCAATCCAGAGATTTCTTTAGTATCCATAGATTTATTTCGTATTCAGAGATATTTCATATCCATAGAATTATTTCGTATTCAAATATTATTTTCATAACCGGATATTACTTTAATATTCAGAGATTTATTTCATATCCAGATATTTCTTTCATATCCATAGATTTCTTTGATATCCTGAGATTTCTTTCATATCCAGAAATTTCTTTCGTATCCAGAGATTTCTTTCATATCCAGAGATTTCTTTTGTATCCAGAGATTTCTTTCGTATCCAGAGATTTATTTCATATCCATATAATTATCTCATATTCATTGATTTCATTTGTATCCAGAGATTTCTTTCGTATCTAGAAGACTTATCAGCGCTAAGAAGTGCTTTAAGAAGACACTTATTACACAAAAGGTTAATGCGTGTAAGTAAGAAGATAAGTTCACAATATTGTGTACAGATATTCTTAAGCATGGAAATACGTATATATATTTTATATATTTTAGGATTAATGTTGACATGGAAACACGTACAATCACCCAATGTGAATACAAGGAACTCAATCTTGTAGAAATCACGCAATGTGAATACAAGCAACTCAATCTTGTAGAAATCACACAATGTGAATACAAGCAACTCAATCTTGTAGAAATCACCGAATGTGAATACAAGCAACTCAATCGTGTAGAAATCACACAATGTGAATACAAGCAACTCAATCTTGTACAAATCACACAATTTGAATACAAGCAACTCAATTTTGTACAAATCACACAATGTGAATACAAGCAACTCAATCTTGTACAAATCACACAATGTGAACACAAGCGACTCAATTTTGTAGAAATCACGTAATGTGAATACAAGCAGCCCAAAAATAGACAAAAATTTTAATGTGAATACAAGGAACTCAATCTTGTAGAAATCACACAATGTGAATACAAGCAACTCAATCTTGTACAAATCACACAATGTGAATACAAGCAACTCAATCTTGTACAAATCACACAATGTGAATACAAGCAACTCAATCTTGTACAAATCACACAATGTGAACACAAGCGACTCAATTTTGTAGAAATCACGTAATGTGAATACAAGCAGCCCAAAAATAGACAACAATTTTAATGTGAATACAAGCAGCCAAAATAGTTAATACAAACTGCCACACTGAAAAAATTGCTCGAGGCATCGTGAATATAAACAGCCAAAGATGGGAAAAAATACTCCTGAGTCATCGTGAATACACATCAAACTTATCGTCAGTTAAATGCTGTTCTATACATACAGTTCACAGCTAAAATATACACGTAAATGTCACGAATATTACACTGTAATCCAACCATTATTGTTAATGATATCCACTGTGGCGAGGCAATTACTACAACTCTTTACAAACTGCATTTTTCATTCGTGTGTCATATCACTATCAAAGGTCTACTGTATTTATTATCTAAATATTCTTTTCAATAGTCAGTTGGTACATTCCGTCAAACGTTGATACGTTGATTTCTTAATTTATCCATTCTAATATATTGTTTTCCTGTTTAAGAATAAACATGCATAAAACTTATAACTGATAATTGTTGTTGTCGTTTTGATCCCCAGGATTTACCAGTGACTATCTCTTATTTTATTTGTGAAATAAGATAGTTTCTCCAGATACATACACAGAAGATTAACGCACGGTGGTGTGCAATAAGGTAGTTTCTAAAGATTCATACACAGAAAACTATATCATAATGGTGTACAACAAGGTAGTTTCTTCAGATTCATACACAGAAGACTAAATCTCAGCGGTGTGCAATAAGGTAGTTTCTCCAGATTCATACATAGAAAACTACCGCACAATGGTCTGCAATAAGGTAGTTTCTCCAGGTTCACACACAAAAGACTAACTCTCAGCGGTGTGCAATAAGGTAGTTTCTCCAGATTCATACATAGAAAACTACCGCACAATGGTCTGCAATAAGGTAGTTTCTCCAGGTTCACACACAAAAGACTAACTCTCAGCGGTGTGCAATAAGGTAGTTTCTCCAGATTCATACACAGAAAACTACCGCACAGCGTTGTGCAAAGCTGTGAGAAGTCTCCTACTCAGAGAGGGGTGTAAATTCTATTGGTTGTGTTTCTTTTCTATCTTATCGCAACATTCCGAGCTGGAGTTATGGGGGTAACCTCCGCTACCACGCATCCTGTCCTGTCAGGTTTCCATATTAACCCAACTCTGAACCATAGTCACTTGTATGGGTTTAGCAAACAGCGTTACATTCTCGCCATCCAAGAGGGCTTTTCAGTTATGCAGGGCTAACATGTTTGCCGTATTCTGAACTCCCTCAGGGAATTGCAACGTCTTGTACAGAGTTGCTTCACACCACATATGCCATATGTTCATAGGCTGGGCCATCACGTACACATTGGAAGTTAGGAGCACCCTCAGGGTTGGGGCTCATCTGACTCCTATAGTGATGTGCAATGCTGAGTTCTGGCAATGTTGCATCACAAACGGAAACCTAATTGTATAGATGAAATGGTGTTGGACTTCCACAGTAGATGATGATGATGTTCGTCCGTCGTGATCGACGATGACCAAAAACTCAACCATAATAATAATAATAACAATAAATAATAAAATAATAAAGTTAATAGTCCGTTTTTAAATGACTAGCAAGACCAATGCGCGCACAAAATGTTCTTTTACAGAATTGACAACAATAGAAGGTATCTGTGTGAGGTTGAGATGTTTTTTCTTTTCTACGTGTCCGCTTCTGTCTTGCAGTTTCTTGTCTGAATTCTTCTGCCGCTAGTGCTCCCGTTCTAATGATGTAACGCCATGATGTTCTATCCTGAGCGAGGCTCTCCCAAGCGCCTACGTCAATGTTAAGATGTTTCAAGGATGACTTGAGCGTGTCTTTGAAACGCTTTTTCTGTCCACCAGCTTTTCGAAATCCTGCCTTGAGTTCTCCATAATATATTTGTTTTGGCAAACGCGAGTTCTTCATACGCACAAGATGGCCTGCCCAGCGTGCTTGCGCCTTCATAAGTATTGTGTGGATGCTTATTGAGGTTGAATTTTCCAAGACCTCGTAGTCTGGTACTTTGTCCCACCAATGGATGTTTAGTAATTTACGTAGGCAGGTAAGATGGAAATGATTTAACTTTCTTGCATGTCTAGCATACACTGTCCACGTTTCGCAGGCGTATAGTAAGGTTGGTATAACAGCAGCATGATATACTTGTAGTTTGGTGGTTGTTCTTATACCTCTTCTGTCCCATACATTGTTGCGTAATCTGCCAAATACAGCACTAGCTTTTGCCAGTCTATTGTTAATTTCCACATCAAAGTTGACATCGCGAGAGAGAGAGTGCTTCCAAGGTAAGTAAAATTGTCGACTACCTGCAGTTTTTCCTGATTGACGATGATGGAAGTAGCAGTATGTTGGCTATTTGATGTTGCTTGGTGCATGACTTCTGTTTTTTTGGTGTTAATAGTGAGACCAAAGTTGTTGCAGGCCTTTGAGAAGCGGTCTATGGTGCTCTGCATGTTTACGACAGAGTCAGCATACAATATGACATATTATCTACTGAGAGTTTAATTGTGAGTTGTGATTTGTTCTATAGGCCATAGTGTTGTCTTCCGCATGTGGATAACCAGGGTATATACGTTACTTCTATGTCACGCGATACAGTCTATAAAGTGTTGAAATATATTTTGTCGTATGGAGAAATAATATAGTCTTGAGCTGACGTGATAACAAATGAATGCTAACAGAAATTAAAATATGTGAATTCAACTATACAAGCGTGGCTGTAAATTGCAACAGAGCAAGGGTGTTCTTTGGATTAACACAGTCACGCATATACATATAAATGATATAATAAACAATTTACTAAACACTTCCTCAACGGCATCGTAACCTTGACATTTTAAATCTCTCAATTATGATACACCTACTTTTTGTCGAGTTAAAGGATGCAATAGCTAAATGTGACAAAGTGTAACAGCGAAATCTGCTAATCTACAAAATGGTGCGTTGCATGCTCTCGGAGGTCGTGGTGACAGGATTACATAAACAGCAACGCCCATAAATTTTCAATGGTCATACGCCCTGATACAAACATACTGGTTTTAACATGGGCAATTATAAGGGCGTGACTCACCACAAATAGGATTTAATGAAATGGAAAGTGTGGCAGTATGACATGTTGCAAGATAACTACGAGTATGATAGTGCTGCAAGAATACTAATTAGTAGTATGATAGTGCTGCAACAATAGGGCCTACTAATTAGTAGTATGATAGTGCTGCAACAATAGGGCCTACTAATTAGTAGTATGATAGTGCTGCAACAATAGGGTCTACTAATTAGTAGTATTATAGTGCTGCAAGAATACTAATGACTTTTGGTACTGTGTCCCTGTTCGCCAGTGTCTTCAATCCTCCAATGATCCTCAATGTCCTGGCAAGAATATAAAAATGGTAATTTCTCTGGAAGCCTTTCTGGAAGTTTCTTGAAGCATGGACAATAAATAAGACATCACACAAATCATTGGAGGCAGCAGAAATGTGGTTTATTCAAAGAATGTTAGGCATTCCTTGGAACAGCAAAGATTACTAATGAAGAATGTCTTAGAAGGATGGATGTGAAAAAATTCATTATTGATAATATAAGAAAAAGAAAGTGAACATTTACTGGGCACATAATGAGAAGATGAGACATTGAGAATATAGTGACAACAGGAAAGATAGAAGGGAAAAGATCATGGGGAAGACCCAGAGAATTGATATTGGGCGGTTTGACTAAATGGCTTCGATTGACAACACCAATATAAATTTTGACATATGTTAGAGATCGATGTACATGGAGAAATATGATCGCCAACGCCATTCGGCACGGCACCTGATGGTGATGAATGTTTCTGGTCATAAATTGCCTCTATAACTGTAATCATCGACAGCGTACAAATCCCGCTTCAACTTTGCCTGCTATGTTTGTAAGTATACGCGCATGAGATTAGTCCTATAACATCAACCGTAACAGTTTCTGTCATAACCCTTACCTCTGTCGTAAGAACTGCTCATGGTTGTAGTGCAGGCAACATTGGATCCTGTGACAGTTTTCCCACCGGACCATGCATAAACAGCATAAGTACAAGTAAGTTGATGAAGAATGAATGAAACGTCTCATGTCTTCACCCACAGTCACGGGATTTTTGTCCATGTGAATGAAACGTCTCATGTCTTCACCCACAGTCACGGGATATTTGTCCATGCGACTTCACACGAAATTGTTGATTAAGGAATTGCCACTTAATGTGGGTGGAATGGGCATCCAGATCTTCTCAGGGTCGATGCAAGTAGGGTTACAGACTTATCTGAGGATATATTCTTCCTGCCCAACCATATCTCATGAGGATTGATGCAAGTAGGGTTACTTATCTCATGATGTATTCTTTCCTACACATCCATATCTCCTCAGGATTGATGCACGCAGAGTTACTTATCTCATGATGAAATCTTTCCTGCCAATAAATAATCTCCTCAGGATTGATGAAAGTAGGGTTTTTTTATCTCATGATGTATTCTTCCTGCCCATCCATATCTCCTCAGGATTGATGCAAGTAGGGTTACTTATCTCATGATGTATTCTTCCTGCCCATCCATATCTCCTCAGGATTGATGAAAGTAGGGTTTTTTATCTCATGATGTATTCTTCCTGCCCATCCATATCTCCTCAGGATTGATGCAAGTAGGGTTACTTATCTCATGATGTATTCTTCCAGCCCATCCAGATCTCCTCAGGATTGATGCAGGTAGAGTTACACACTTATCTGAGAATATATTCTTCCTGCTCATCAGTTATCTGCTCCTATCTATCATTATTTCCGTTACTACCATCATTATCACTTCCACCACATCCACTGTCACATCAAAAATCACTATCACCGCTGTCGCTACCCCTACCATACCACAATCGCAACCTTACTACCGCTACTACTACCGCTACTACTACCGCTACTACTACCGCTACTACTACCGTTACTACTACCGCTACTACTACCGCTACTACTGCTACTGCTACTACTACTACTACTACTACTGCTACTACTACTGCTGCTACTGCTACCGCTACTACTACCGCTACTACTGCTACTGCTACTACTACTACTACTACTACTGCTACTACTACTGCTGCTACTGCTACCGCTACTACTACCGCTACTACTACTACTACTACTACTACTACTACTACTGCTACTACTACTACCGCTACTACTACCGCTACTACTACCGCTACTACTACCGCTACTACTACCGCTACTGCTACTACTACTACTACTACTACTACTACTACTACTACTACTACTACTACTACTACTAATAATAATAATAATAATAATAAAACTATTTTATGACTACCATTATTACGTATACTGCTGCTTTGTAAGTTATTGTATCCTTCGATTGCATCAAATTTCAAGACTTGGAAGTTCTATTTGTTTGTATAGAGTCCATGATTGTGAATCTGTGTAGTAATTTTAGATCAGACAGGAATGATAATTTTTTATTCTGCCAAGCACTATTTTTATCTGCTCTTAGCTAAGCAATGTTGTTACCTGATCCTAGCTAAGCACGATTTTTACTTGATCTTAGTTATATTTTTTCTTACAAAATGTTTTTCTCTTCTGCAATTCTAATTTCAACATCAGAGCGGACAACTTCCATAATTATTAGACCGCTAGCTAACTGTGAGCACCTGTGAGGTGGTTCTTATGTACTGTTACTGACACCGTGAAACTGGGTGGTAATTATCCTCTGGAGTAGTGTTTCTCAACCTGTTTGTTACCATGCCCCACCTACGTTTTTCTAAAGTTCTGATGCACTATGTAACATATACACATTTTTTTAAATATTAAAAATTAAATTGAATTATTCCATAAATGAAGCCTAATTACAACTTGTTCGAATTGCTCCCCTGAACAATCAAATTGTGCCACTGTGGGGCGTGGTACCACGTTGGGAAACACTGATCTACAGGAAACTACAAATTACAGGAGTAATGTGTTCAGTAATTCTATTTTGGATAATCTCAACACACTTGAATTTAACACCAACTTACAAATAGCCAAACAGCAATCAAGAACGGAAATTAGGGAAATCGAAAGTTAACATTAGACTGTAGATTTGATGTTGCTACTACGCCACGACGAGCGAGACTTTACAACATTAGACTGTAGAATTGATGTTGCTAGTACATCATGACGAGCGAGACTTTACAACATTAGACTGTAGATTTGATGTTGCTAGTTTATAATGATCATCATCAAACCCATAACGCTTCAGGATCGTAGGGGTGTCAATCTGGAGACACCAACACAAAAATGCCGCCATGTTTCTCTGTTATCAGTTCTTCGTTTGAATGCGGAAAACCTTAACCATGAATGTTTATAATATTATCAATCTATTAGTTAGTTATTCCTCTGGGGCCAAAGACGGCACATAGGGCGGATGTCATAGATTTCCATGTCTCTCGCATCATTGCAATTTGCTTTAGATCTTCAATGTTTCTAATACCGATGGTGAAACGATCCCTTGTAATAGTTCTACGTAAAGTTTCTTTTGGTCTTCCTCGTTTTCTCTTGCCTTTTGGTGACCACACCAAAGCTTGACATGGAATTCTTTCAGTATCCATTCGTAGCGCGTGTCCGATGTAATTCCAGCGACGCTTTCTAATATAGGTGGATACATATTCTTGTTTTGATTTTTGTTTGACAACTGTGTTTGATTTGAAATCTGACCAACGTATGTTCAGTAGCCTTCTAAGACATTTATTTTCAAAGGTGTTTATTCTTTGTTCTAATTTTGATGCTGCTTTCCAACTTTCGCCTCCATATGTTAATGTTGGAATTATGCAGGAGTTGAAGATTTTGAATTTTGTGTTATTTCTTAGTGTTTTTGAATGTCAAATATTTGATAGTTTATTGAATGAGTTAGCAGCCAGTGAAATACGGTGTGATATTTCTGTTGATGAATCTCCTGTTGTTGGTAACTTGCTGCCAAGGTATGTGAAGTTGTTGATTTTTTCAAGAGTCTGCCGTCTAGTTTGATGTCCGTTTGTTTGTTGGTAAAGTCAAATAATTTTGTTTTGGATGTGTTGGTTTCAAGCCCAAGTTGTGCAGAGAATAATTGTAGGCAGTTTTTTGTTGGACATCTTCGTGAGTTGAGCTAAATAACGCTATGTTGTCTGCAAAGTCGAGATATTCCAGACTTTTATTTCCGAGCCACTCGATACCACGATCTTTATGGGCTGTGCAATTTCGCATTACCCAATCCATTGCAATACTAAATAACATCGGTGACATGACACATCCTTGCTTCACTCCTGTATTTACTGGGAACCATTAAGAATTGCCAGCTTCTGTTCTTACACAGCATTGTGAGTTGTCATAAAATGCTTTTATAATGTTCACATATTTCTGTTGGAATCCATATATTTCAAGAATGTTCCAGAGTGAAGGTCTATGTATACTATCAAAGGCCTTTTGAAAGTCAACAAAGTGTATTATCAGCTGTGATTGGTGTTCTACTGATTCTTTTATTATTGTCCTGAGTGTAAATATTTGGTCAACACATGACCTGTTTGGTCTAAAACCTGCCTGTACTTCTCTTAATAATTTGTCTATTGATGTTTTAATTCTTTCCAGTACCATACTACAGAACACTTTTCCTGGTATTGAAAGTATTGTGACGCCCCTCCAGTTGTTGCAATCGGTTAGGTCACCTTTTTTGTGGAGTTTGAAAATAATCACATCCTTCCATTGTGCTGGGGGTGCTTCTTTCAGTCATATTTTATTAAACAGTTGTAATAAGTATTGCAGGGTATTTTCATCTGCTGCTTTTATCATTTCTGCAGAGATCTCATCGTTTCCAGCTACTTTGTTGTTTTTAAGCTTTTTTATGGCTAATTGCAGTTCTTTTATGGTGAATAAATCACACGTGGCGTCTAGGGAATGCATTTTCTCTGTTTTACTTGTAGAGGTTGTCGGCTGTGGTCTATTTAGTATCTCTTTAAAGAATTCAGCCCATCTGTGTTTTATGTCTTCTTCGGATGTTAATAACTGTCCATGTTTGTCTTTAATTGCATTATTTTTTGTTGGTGTATGGTTGCAGAGTTGTTTCATTATATGAAATAGTGTTTTGACTTTTCCAGTTTTAGCTGCTGTTTCTGCTTCATTAGCTAGTTCGTTAATAAAGTTTCGTTTGTCTTTTCTTGCGCTGTTCTTAACTTCTTTATACAGTATTCTGTATTTCTGTTTGTTATGTTCTTTCGAGAGTAGATCTTTTGAAGATGATAGAGGTAGCGTGGCTTATCAATCTATCCTTTCAGCTAAACTCTTCTTCTTCAACCCTCAATTGGTCCCTGCAAGACATTTCTGGAAAAGGAATCGTTCCTCATCACATGGCAAAAAAACAAAACAAGTTTAGGATGCTTCACCGCTGCCATGATAAATTTTTATTGGCCTGCAATAAAAAATGAAATCATTGTTAAATTATCAAAGAAAGGAGATCTGTCTGACTGCAACAATTGGCGAGGTATCACACTACTATCCATCCCTGGTAAAGTCTTTCTCAGTATATTCTACAAAGACTAAGAAATTCCCTCGATGAGGCTCTCAGAGACGAACAAGCGGGCTTCAGACCTAACCGCTCAACAATAGATCACATCTACACCTTAAGAACAATAATGGAAGAAACCACAGAAAGACAATAAAAACACATGAACAATTTTGCAGATTTCCAGAAGGCTTTCGATAGTCTTCACAGACCATCTCTCTGGAAAATTCTTACGCTTTACGGCATCCCGACGAAATACATTATTATCATAAAAGTTTTTTTTTCTCCGTTACGGCTTGCTGTGTTAAGAACAGAACGTGGCTTTTCCAGCTGGTTCCCAGTAATAACCGGAGTAAAACAAGGATGTGTTTTGTCCCCAGTACTGTTTTGCATCGCGATTGACTGGGTGATGAGGAAATGCACAGACCAAAAACAGCTAGGAATCAAATGGGTAAACAACAAGACCTTGGAAGATCTAACCTTCGCAGACGATATTTTTATCCTGAGTTCAACACACCAAGATCTCCAAGAAAAAACAGAAAGACTCAAATGTTCTGCACAACAGATATGCCTTCAAATAAATACACATAAAACGAAAATCATAAACATTACCAGCCTGACAGAATCAATTAAACTAGATGATAATATAGTAGACAACGTTTCAAATTTAATATATTTTGGAAGCAAGATAACAGCAGACAGGGATACCCTCAGAAATCAAGACTAGAATCCGCCGTGTGTTGCCGAGGGCCGAAAGGGGAGCAAAGAATAGCAACACTGTTTACCTTCTAAGCATGCCGTAGAAGGCGACTAAGGAGGTTATGGGATGGAGTTGGCTGTCCCATCCCATATAGTGTCAGTGACCCATAGTCATGCTAAAGTCGGATGTGTCAGCCCGAAAGGAGCAGATATCGCAGCAATGTTGTAAACTATGACACAGCGCATTCCGTTCTCCGGACTACATCCTGATAATCTGCATGAGTTTGAGAACGAACGCAGAAGAAGAAGAAGAAGACTCGAATCGCTTTCGCTTCCAACGTCTTTAACAAACTCTCAAATATCTGGAGATCGAAGATCGCAAGTAAACACATCAAACTGCGACTATTCAATGCAAATGAGATTCCATCATTGACATATGGATGTGAAAGTTGGAAATCTACCGCAATAATGGATAAGAAGTTAGTTGCTTTCGAGAATAGATGCCTAAAAAATCACAAATACTAATTGGAAAGACTTAAAATCAAACGACATACTAAGAGAGGAGACAAAACAAGAATATGTGACGAACATCATCAGAAAACGCCGCTGGACATACATCTGCCACATACTTAGAATGAAGGAAAATATAATTCCACGACAATCTTTCACGTGGAGACCAGACGGGAAAAAAAGAAAACAAGGAAGACCAAAAACAACGCTCAGAAGAACATTTATGAATGAATTAAAATCAACAGGCATAGATGCACAAGACCTGCAATCCCTAGCAACTGACCGACAGTCCTGGAGAAATATTTCATCCGCCCTATGTGTCAAACTTGGCAAAAGAGGAACTAATTAACGGAATATATAACTGTGGTGTAGTATAGATTTGTCACATTATCTTTAACAGTTTAAAAGTATTTCAGACAATTATTTCTTGCAATATATATGACACTTGTACTATAGACTATAAGAACAGATATAACAATATTATGACATAATAACTTACAAAAATAAGTCTTGTCCACATGATTAAGAACTGCACTACAATGTATCAACATCATCATCATTCACATATTTATGTGAATAAATTATTTTTTTCCCATAAGTTCCTCATTTCTAGAGATACATTCGTAAAATTCTGTGCATGAAATAATCTCAAAGTTTGCCCTTCTCACTATCATTGTCCTAGCCGTCTTAGTGATTAAACAGTTCTTGTCATCCGTCCACAAAGAACTTATCAGTGAAAAAATTCTTTCAAAAGCTGAGTTGGTTACTTGAATTTCCATAACAAATCCAACAACTAGCAGTATGTTTTTGTACTAGATGTATTTTTTCTGAAACACATTAAAAACGATACACCACGTTGTATTCACTTCAGCGTTTGTGTCCTTCCATTCCCTCATCTTGCTGTTCATAATATCATCTATATTATTGGTTTCGTCGAATATTTCATCATCATCAATAATATTCAAGATATTGCTATCAACGTCATTAATGGATTTTAAATTTGTTGAAACATCAGCCCAAGTTAAAGTTCTCAGCTTAATGCAGTGAAATGCTTTCAAAAGTTGGACATAGTAAATCCACTTATTTAAATATTCTAGGATTGTAGAAAAAATGTGTGGTATCCAAGAACTCTTTTTCATTAAAATCACCCTATCTTTAAGTTTCGAAATAATCGATGTCATTTTGAATGTTTGGAAATTTTCAAATTTTCTGGACATTATTTTCTATCTCAACACGTCTAGTCCTTCTGCCACTTCAGTTACAAAATATTATCCCCATCTATTTTCATTGCTGTGCGGAGAATATTTTCAGTTGGCTTTAGAGAAAATGGAGCCAAAGTAATGAATTGTGATCATTAAAAAAATTATTTCATTTGTGTAGGGTATTTATCTTGTGGCAGAAAATAAGACTTGAGTCCATCATACATATCATAACCCTACTCATAGCTGGCAGAAATGATAACCATTTTTTTCACACTTTCAAGAACACGTTTGTATTCTATTTCTACAAATTCACAGAAATGATTCAATTCCTCTACTCTCACCGAGTAAATATGAAAATACTGATAAACTGTGTTTCATTCACAATTGTTTAAATGTCGATTGCTACATATCGGCACTTGTCTGAACACCACTGTGGTCAATGTGAGCAGCACAATTAATATCATGAATGGTATTTTTCTTTTATAAGACTTTATTGTCTTGCAAGTATGTAATTGGAACGCGCTCTTTGTATCCCCCGAAGTTGGGTTTACAATTATCACCAGAAAATCTTCTAACTTTTACTGTCAATTGATGTTTCTGCAAGATGTGATCTGCGAACAGTTCCGCTGTTTTTCCATTTATGTTCTGAAACTTAATCACCTTTGACTTGAATGCTTTTATCAGGAATAAAATACCTAACAAGAACCGGTATAAACTTCAAATTCCTATGGTTTGATGTGTCCACTATAACTGAAATGTATTTAGCTTCTTTCAATTCTATATCTCTTTCAATTCTATACCTCGGATCCAGTATATGCAGCGATGGTGAATGCAAGGCAGAACTAAAAGTAAGGCTGGAGATAGCTTTAGCGTCCTTGTCTAAGCTAACTGTGATTTGGAAAAGCAACATCAGTGTTGGAGTGAAAATCAAACTGTATAAGTCGCTGGTGCTTTCTGTTGCACAATTAGATTGTTGTTGTATGGTTGTGAGAGTTGAACACTCACTGTGGACATGGAGAGAATATTACAGGCTTTCGAGTACAAATGCTACAGACAAATTCTAGGAATTTCCTATAGGGAACATAAGACCAATGTGTACGTAAGAAAAAAAGTAGAGATGTGTGCAGGTGTTCAAGAGCCATTGCTTTCAATAGTGAAACGGCGAAAACTAGCATGGTTCGGACATGTATGCAGGCATGATTCCGTGTCAAAAACAATACTGCAGGGAACTGTCGAGGGTGGAAGAAGCAGAGGAGGTAAAATAAAGGCATGGACAGACACCATCAAGGAATGGTCAGGGCAAGATATTTCCATACTCATCCGCGTCGCTGAGGACATAATTCGCTGGAGGACTCTTTGTGCTGAAGCATCCAATGTGGTACTCCTACGGCTCTGAAGGGTTACGGGTTTATTGATGATGATTGATATCTATTTCTCACGCTTTACATTTTCAGGATATTTACTAGAATTTATTTGCTCTTCGTTCACCCACATGTTAATTTGATTTCAAATAAATGTCTAACTATTGCAGACGTATAAACCATTTATCTCATGCAAAGGTTATTTTTTCACTGCATGAAATGCAAACAGAGCTTCTTGGGCTGCTAGACGCTTACTTTCATTACTTAACTGCCCTGTTTCATCTCTTGTAAAAAATGATGCAACCACCTTGCTTGAACTGCTACAGCGACTGTCATTTTGTATTTCTGCATATTCAAGTACTGGTTTACATTATAACGACCTCCATTGTCAATGTAAAACACGGAATGACGCACAGTACATTGCACCTTGTCTAGTGTGACGCCTTCTTTCAAGAAAGGATATTCTACTTTGATGTTTTTACTAAAACTCCACTTTCTTTTCGGCATCACGCAGGAGACTTAGCGCCTAAAACTTTACTGACTTCAGAAGAGTATTATGTAAAAATCATGTGAATAATGGTAACTGTCGTAAAATATGTTTCATATAAAATTCTCCCATTTTGAAGAAATATTCGATATGAGATCAAATCTTCAAGAACTGCAACATTCATGTCACAATTATAAATAAGGGGACAAACGGGACTGAAATCGAAATAAATGACAATTTAGCGTCCCCTTTGAGTGTCAATGAGACAATGGGACAACAGCCCCAAAAAGGGGACAATCCCAGAAAAAAGTAAACGTCTGGTAACCCTAATTTAGGTATCACCAATTAACATCCTTCAAAATGCGATACAATATAATTATCACCAGAGAACATTCGTCAAAAAACGAGGTTGTTTAGTTATTTCCAGATAACATCGTACAAATAGCGATGTTGTTAATTATCACCAGAGAACATTCTTAAAAAAACGAGGTTATTTAGTTATTACCAGACAACATTCTACAAATAGCGATGGTGTTAGTTATCACCAGAGAATATCATTCAAAAAGCAATGTTGTTAGTTATCAGCAGAAAACGTATTTTCAATTGTGATGTTATTTAGACTGAATGTTCTTGAGGCTAAAACTAGCGTAAATGGTGAGACACAGAAATATCAGAACCGCTGAATATTACATTTGTATACGACATATACACAGGCAGGATTTAAAGATTTCCTCATGAACTAATCCCCTAATGTATATAACAGAAAAGTAAGAATAAAGAAATATGCTGCTTCCAGTAAATTGCATTGCTCGCACACACAAAAATCAATTTGTAACATATTCTACCAGTTTTTGTAACATATTCTCCCAGTTTTTGCAACAATTCTCCTCGTTTTCTTCACTAGAAATTGAATAAATAATATTTACATATGCTTGACCAGTTCGTGCCAAAGGTTCCAATGTTTCTGTATCTGTGAGTTTCTAGTTTTATTGACAGGTAGCCTTTGACATTGTCAACACCCACATCGAATCTAGTAGATTTGATTTGTATAAAAAGAGGATTTAGCTGTCAGTGTTGCATGCAAGATTCATTCCACTTGCGTCATGTGTTGGAATATAATTTTTGTCACGATAGTTACCATTCACTATTTGTATCATGGTGGAATTCAACACAATATTGATTCTTCTAAATTAATATTAAAAATATGGTTAATGGCGAGTATTTCTGTTGTTAATCTTACACATGTGTACAGTCAATTATGCTAACATCTGTACATTCAATTATGCTAACACTCACTCACGCTAGCATTCAGTCATCCAAACGCTCAAACATATTAACACTGACTCGTGTTAATACTCACGACCGTTCGGTAATTTTTCTCATTGTGATGCAAATCTTAGAAATTCCGCCCCCTTTAAATGGTGTTAAATGCCGCCCCCTCACAAAGTATTTTAATTGGTGCCGCCTGATCCGGCCGCTTCTCTATACAATAGCACGACATGGCCATATTTATACTCATAAGTGTAACACTCCCCTATGCTAGCACTTACTCAATGTTAACACGGACTCACGCAAACGATGGACCATGTTACTACTGGCTGATTCTAACTAATGCGCATCAATGTTAACACAGACACTAGCAATATTAATTCATGCTAACACTTGCTCGTTTATAAATATTTATGTATTATAACACTCATATTAACGCTCACACATTCTAAAATTCACCCCATGTTAACATTAACGCATGCTAATAACAGTATAAAATTAACCCATTCGATCATATTACTGTCTGGGAGCCGCGTTAGCGCTGTGGTTATGTGGTGTCACACATTCATTTCTACTTGTGGTATTTTTATATTTGTATGTTATGTGCGTATCTTGAAAAAGGCCTATTGGTCCGAAACGTCGACTTTGTCCTGTGTATTGTCATTTGTATGATTATATTCTGTATTTTGTTTTGTTGTATGTACCATATTTATTTATGTTAACATCCGCTAGTGATAGTGTGTTAGTCGTCATCAAGTAGGACTTCATTACTTGTCTTCCACGTGAGTATTACCTTAAATGGGTACCGGATTAATCCGGGAAGAGCCTCTGAAATGTAAGATCGCTAATTAATGACCTGCGGCATTAATACATACTATGGGTTACTACTACTATTACTGTCTGCCCATGAGTATTGACAATACAAGAACTGCAGGCTACATTGGGAATCATTCATCTAACGTGACAAATTTGACCTTTCCCATGCTTCTCATTGCATGTTGATACAAAATATACTCAACGCAAATTACACGGAAAAAGATATATGCATAAGCTTTTAGCATATGGCTTTTTGTGCATTATTTGTCAATAGTTGTCAAATTATTTGTGCATTATACCTTCTCGTGGTACTCCTGTAGTCAATGAAACATGTGTATATGTCTGCACTGAACTCTCTGTATTGCTATGTTATATTTCTCATGTTGAAGATGACATACCTTTCTTCTGACTAAACCTGTCTGAACTATATTGATTTCTCTCTTTATATGTTGTTCCATCCTTTTCATGATTATATTTCGAAGTGTCATGCCAGCATGATTGATCAGTGCAATTGATAATTAGTTTATGTACAGGGACAACAAATATATCTCAAGCTAATTCGTACACAATCATACAATTTTCATTTCAGCTAAGACACCCTAGAGTCTAACGGTGACGGAAGGGCAAAACTAACTGTCGGATATTGGAGCCACATTTATAATTGTACATAAACGCTAACACATAAAATTACTTGACATATCAAGGAATTACGGAGTTCCGACTATGAATAATATGTAAATAGAGCCTAACCAGCGTAATGTAACATCTAATATTTGACCACTATTATTTATAATGGTCCTCAAACATCAAAACAATTCGCCGATGCGCAAAATGTACAAAATCTATGTATTAAATAGCAATATTTTAGCCACATTGATATTCGAAAGTTGCATGATAATTATCTCTGCGATCTAGCAGATAGTTCCCGAGAAAATAGCTTACAATCATGTTATAAATTTGTACACGGACCATAGTTCCAGTAACACGTCATTGAAATCTTTGTTGTTAAAATATACAACAGATTTTTAAAATGTCTAATTTATACATAGAGTACCTAAACATTTTCAGTCTTACAGCGTGACCTGACAGCGTCGACTTTACAGGACCTAATGGCCAATGGTAAAACACGCCTTCTTAATGACTCTATGACTATTCTCGTAGTTTTTATTAGTCATTATGATTATACTTTGTGTGACAGCTAATGAAAATGAAGGGAATAGTAACATGAGACATTTTAGAGGTCGTATTTTCCCATTAGCCAATGTTTGTTTGCTACCCCTACGAATTGCGAGTGACTAGCTCTTACTTCCTACGTGCCATGCGGGTGTTTCTCTGAGCTTTCTTTCATACAAGTCATTTATTATCCAATAGGTGGTATATTGTGGAAATAACTCTTAGTGGTCTCATTTATGGTTTTGAACTTGAGAAGTGTACACGACCTACCAATATAAGTACCAGTTTAAACCGTGATTATTGACAAAAAGGTATACATTAAAAAACATGACTGTTGGCAATGGAGACATAATTGCTAAACGTAAACAGGCCTTCATTGGGTACATTTTTGATTATTGTCGTTTTATATTGGCTACTATTTATATGGTTGGAGTAGCCGTGGCTATTTCTGGCATGCGATTCAAAGTATATAAATATTGGCCAACGGAAAACATGGGAATAATCAAGAAAAGTAACGAAAGAAGGCCTCATTAATTCAGCTAGAAGGCTTGTTAGTACTCTGTCAATACCCATGGTAGAACACACATAATACTACAGATTTCCTATAAGTTGGCTCTTGCATAGAAAAAAAAGGTTTGAAGTAATATAACAGGATCAACAATAAGAGTATTAAAGAACCACCGAAATCAGATGTGTCGGGCCATTGGTGCGAAACAAACGTAAACAAAACGCATTTCCGTTCTCTGGACTAAAGCGTCGTGGAAATATGACAATCAAGAAGCTTGAGAGCTTGAAAACAAACGACAATACACTATAACCGAGGTGACACAAGTAGAGCACATCTGAGAAATAGAGAGAGAAAGATAGAAAGAGAGAGAAAGTGAGATAGAGAAAGAGGAAGAGAGAAAGAGAAAGAGCGAGAGAGTAAGAGGGAAAGGGAATGTTTTAAACGGTACTTTGAGATGGATATTACTAAGATTAAAAATCAAGCAAGTATTGCAAGTCTGAGGTATATCTGAAACGTCATGAGAAGTAGAAGACCATGAAATAGATATCGTATGGCCTATTTTTATCCAGAACGTAGTTTTTCTTATGGCCGTTCTGAACTCCTCGCGAACTTAGGCCAGCTGACCTGCCTCTGCCAGTGTCGCCTTCAATCATTCTTATATGTCTGTTATCCATCTTGTTCGTGATCGATCTTTGCCTTTTGACGAAAGCAACTGAATAATATAATATAGAGGTATCCTGAGTTTATTAGTAAAGAAAGATAAAAATGCAGCAAACGGGATTTAAACCGGGTCAGATTAGATGGTACCAGGTGGTGCAAAGGGTACCGCATTGCTCTCGGCGGACCCAGGGTTAGCAGATAACTAAGATCCTATGAGTACCTCCTTGTGGTACACCCTGGAAACAAAAATACAGCGGCTCTTTCTGTATTTCTGGCTAATACTCTTAGGCTCGTGTCCGTTGATGTGGATTATGTAGATGGAAAGAGATTTGACTGCAAATAGACAGGAAATATCTCCGATTCCTCTGCGCAACCACATGCAGCAGCACTGTCGACACACAGTTAAGATAGACAGTTCGGCAGAAGCATTAGAGGGGCGGCCTATGCAGATGATACGAAGTGGGCAGACGCTATTAGAAATATAAAGGACTGGTGCGTTAAGCAGCATAAGAGTGATTGCAGAATGAGTACACTGAAAAGGGAGCACAGCGTTAGAGTGCACCGGCATGTGCAACGAGAACGTAAAACGTTTCAAGGAAATCGGAACTAAAGTGTTGTCTGTTCGAGACAAGATTCTAGTTACCGGTGATCCCTGTCTGGGTCCAACTCTACTATCGAGTGTTTCCTATACCGGAATTATGCTCGCGGAGAGAAAAGGTTCAGTACCCGATGGGTACAGGCACAGCAGTCTAATGCGACAAACAATGTTCAGCTCTAGAACAAAATGCCAGTCCCTGCCGATTCTAAATATGTGTATAGACTCCAACTTGGATGAGTGGTTCAAGAAGTTGGTGAACAACACTTCGGCTAAGAGGGCGAACGAGTCCGAGCCCAACTCTTCCGCTGAGTTCTTTCTAAACAGGAACTAGACTCGAGGATGAGAAAAGGTGCAGTACCCGATGGGTAATACATCTAATTACACGAGATAAGTTTACTGGCTGAGGGACACTTCGTGGCAAGATAGACGTGAAGGACAAACCGTCGTGGCGTAGAGTCAGTACACGTTCGCTGCTTGGCGACAGATAGGAAGGCTGTCACAGGCTAGGGTAGACAACCCGAAATGTCAAGGCATGCCGCAATCGGTGTTACAACGTAACTACGCTCCCGGCAGAGATCACACGCATATCCAAACAGATAGTACAAGGTCTATCAATGAACAATAAGGTCACACTTCTCTGGGACTGCCTTCATCTATCTATACGCTGTGTCCCTTGTTTGCCTTGCAGCGTCAGGGGTGGAAGAGTTCTCTGGAGATGGCCTTCTTGTGCGCTGTTTGTAAGCTTGTTCCTGTGGCCTTCATATCATGAGCAAATCCAATAGGCTAGCGTAATATTATATAAAGTAATATACACATATGTATCAGCTGAAATAGTATACACGCAGATTTTCTTTCATAATTGATCAATGATTAATTAGAAGAAACTGTTCAGCAGTCATGTGCCCAGTACCAAACGTGCAAATGTACCAGAGTGTCCTGGTACTTAGTTCTACTTTTAGAAAGGCATAGAGAGTTTGTGAGGAGATAGATATGGTGCGCAGAAAAATATGACGTCAGAAACGACGTCAGATGGGGACGGCAAGAAGGAAGAAATATGGCAGCCGAGAAACAAAAAAGGCCGTTATATTGGCGCACGATGAGAATGGCAAAGCTTGGTCACCCTTTGATCGTCTTCGTTATGTGAGGAAACCACAGGTCATACTACGATTATTTAGTTTGATTTTTGCAATTGTTGTGTTTGATTGCATCTCATCAAGTCATGACATGATCATAAGTGCATCATGAACAATGATATCAATGCATGTGGCATGTGCTATGGCACAGGCATTGGAATTCTAGCATTTCTCATCTGTCTGGCGTTTCTAATTATTCATGTATTGCTTGAGAAATTGAGCGACTGCAATATGTTATTAAGGTGATTAAAAGAGGTATGAAATGTTACACGGTGTTACGGTATTATTTACAAGTTTGGTATCATTATCAAGTGTCGTTTATTACTATTACACAAATGTCTATTTCTCTTTATTACATTTGTGGTAAGGAATGATATAATACTTATATATCTGCCAAACACGCAAGCGCTTCGATTTGGTCGATATTTCTTAATAGCGGAAGTCAGGACAGAACGCTCAAATTATTTGGTAAAATGGCATCGTTTTTGAAATTATATTGTTAAATAACTTATCAAAACTCTCTGACTTTGAAAGCAATATGGAGTTACAAATGATAGAGTTCTGGCTTAAGTTATATGTAACACGTTGTTGCACATCAATGAGCGCCTGACATGAATACTATCGGGCTGTTAAGTAATTTCTTTATTTGTCTCATTTTCACATTTTATGGGTTTGTATTTGTATATTTCCTATTTTTGTACATTTTTTGTTTGTATCACCTCTGACCTATTTCTATCCTTTGGGCTACCCAACATCTAGCTTGACATATGAACACAAATTGTGTCGTCCCTTCTCGTCGTTTTTGAATAATGTATGTATGTATCTTTGATAAAGGTCTATTGGTCGAAACGTCGATTTGTGTGTGTGATTATGTGAGTGTCTAGTTATTAGCAAAAGTTCATTTCCCCGCTTGAAGCTTTCCTGTAAGTTCTATATAACACGCTTTTTTTATAAGTTAGAGTTCCGGCTTAAGCTTTATGTAAAACGTTGCTGTATCAGTTAAGTAGAGAGTTCTGGCGTAAATTCTGTAAAACGTTGTTGTATCAGTTAAGTAGAGAGTTCTGGCGTAAATTCTGTAAAACGTTGCTGTATCGGCGAAATGCTTCATCCTATTCATGTTACTGTTTGCATGATAAGTGAATGACAATTGCAATGCAGTGATATGCTTCTTAAAAAGGACGATCTCGTCATGAAATCAGGAACAATGCAGCAGAGATGAACATATCCAATATGTTTGTTTATCCGTGTCTTACTTATTTACATTTTATTTGTACAAACATCAGCTCTTTATCATATTCTAACAATTGTAAAGAGCTGATGGTAAAAAAGGTGACTTGAGGGTGTTGTATACAAGATCACATCATTCAACCAACTGTACACGTCATCACATCATTCAACGTACTGGATGCGAGTTTACCTTACTTAACGTATTGTACACGAGATACCTTACTTAGCGTATTGTATACGATATCACATCTCTTGATGTATTGTATACGAGATCTCCCGATTTAACGTTTTGTATACGAGATCTGACAACGTATTGTATACGAGATCTCCCCACTTAACGTATTGTATACGAGATCTCCTCACTTAACGTATTGTATACGAGATCTCCTCACTTAACGTATTATATACGAGATCTCCTCACTTAACGTATTGTATACGAGATCTCCTCACTTAACGTATTGTATACGAGATCTCCCGATTTAACGTTTTGTATACGAGATCTGACAACGTATTGTATACGAGATCTCAGCACTTAACGTATTGTATACGAGATCTTCTCACTTAACGTATTATATACGAGATCTTAATTAACGTATTGTATACGAGATCTCCTCACTTAACCTATTGTATACGAGATCTCCTAACAACGTATTGTACAGGAGATCACGCTATATATTATGTCTTTGGTAGGACTAAGAACTTGAACCCATGCTTGCGGTATGGGATAGTTTTAAATATTGCTCTGTTTCGGATCACGAATAACACGATCTAAGGATACTCTGATTGAGAACTCTATGTTGAGCTTCATTATCATGGAGGGAGACATAATATGCTTGAGAAATAATATGCAAGCAGACTTTACCGGAGATCAATCTTGGGCTATAAATCAGTGATTCTCAACTTTCTTTACCCAGTGGCCCACTTTACAGTGAAATCTTTTTCGGTGGTGCCCATCCACCCTAGGAGCACATAATAGTTTACATAAGAGTTCTCTACCATTTCTTTGTTACCTGCAAAGTGTTTACTGGTAATAAGTATGTCTCAGTTTAATTTATCTTTCTATGTATTGCCTAAATAATTTCAGGTCTTAAACTTTCCATGGCCCCTTAGATGAATCCTCCAACCCCCCCCCATCCTTCCCCATTACACACTTTTACTTGTGACCTCACCAAAGACGCTGTAGAAGTCTGTTGTCCACATGGTTCCCGCTGAGACACACTGCTCTGTATGTTATGGACGGGTTTTATCATAGCCTTATCTTACTCTCATATTGATAGAGTCATATACAATTCAAATAAAGCAGGCAAGTTCCCTTACACGCACGTCAGGCGTCAGAAGAATATGGTTGTAATTCCAATTTTTTTATACAGTCAAACAGTTATACAGTTTTTTATACAGTTTTATTTGGTCAGCTATACGCAAAACTCTTTTTTTTTCTCAGATGATTTGTGACACAGTTGAGGTATGGTTGACATGTGTGTCGTTTGTGGTCAACGATTTTCCAACTTGCTACGCAATCATTGCCAACATGGATCTGAAGTTAAATCCAATTAATACAACATATAAATGGGGCTGTCTATAAATTACTGTCTACAATAATTTGCACATTCTGGCGACCACATGTCAACAACTTTCAAGAATTCATGGCTTTCACTACTTAATTATGTAAAATATTTTGTCCCCACCCATCTCTCCTCCACACCTTGTGTTTCTATTTCACATCATGCAATCTAATCACCTCATATAGAGAATAGAAGACAAATATTAGAGACGAATTCTAATCATCTCTTATAGAGAACATACAACAAATGTGTACACAAGAAATAAAATCGAGATGTATACATGTTCATAAGAACCATTACTTTCAATAGTGAAATAACAAACACTTGCATGGTTTGGATATGGGAGGAAAAGCATGGACAGACAACATCAAGGACTGGACAGGTCAAGATTATTTCTCACTCGTCTGCATAGTTGAATATAGAAGTCAATGATGACCCTGTTTTGATGCATTCAATGTGGTACCCCCTAAGACTCTGACGGATTACGGGTATATAGAATAGAACAGAAAATATTTTCAATTCTTTTATAAAACGTAGCGTGAAACAGAGGAGTAGGAATATATATATATATATATATATATATATATATATATATATATATATATATATATATATATATATATATATATATATATATATATATATATATATATATATATATATATATATATATATATATATATATATATAGGGGTGCAAAGGGAACGCATTGCTCTAGGCGGTCCCAAGGGTTACCAGATAACGAAGATCCCAAATGTACCTCCTCGCGGTGCACCCTGGTAACAGAAAAACAGCAGCTTGAGCTGATTCTGGCCAACTCATTTGGGTATCGTGTCCGAGAATGTGGAGGTAGCAGATGGAAAGAGATTTGACTGCAAAAGAGACAGAAACTATCTCCGACACCATTAGCATCACCACATACAGCGACACTGTCGACATACAGTGACGCCAGTTAGTCCAGTCAGAACATTGGAGGGGCTGCCAATGTAAAAGGCATGTAAAGGTGGATGCATGGCGAGAAACAAATATATGTCATATTGAGTACAATGACACAATGAAAGGGCAGAACAGCGCCAGAGGGCAGCGCGAACTGCAAATAGAAAGTGAAAAGTTCCTAGGAAAGGGGAACTACAAGCTCTGTTAGCTCGAGACGAGCTTCTAGTTACATGTGCTCCTTATAGGCCAGGACGCAGACCCAATCATGGGCGTTCGGAAAAGCAAGAAAAACCTAACCCATCTCTCATGTCGAGCCTTCATAAACCAGAAATATTCTATCGAAGAGAAAGGGTTCAGTACCTGATGGGCTCAAAATATAGTCCCAAAACAATGTTAGGGATACAATTAAAGTACCAATGTTAAAATTCTGCCATAAATACGAGGTAGAGATCCAGGAAATCAAGATGGCAACTAAAAACTTGAAAACTGCTAAACACCAATCTTGAAGCACATCCTGTGGTAATCCTGGCAGATGCAAGAACAACACTCCGACTCCTCCAGTCAAAAAAACTACCAGACCTGCAAATACTACTAACCGAACTAAGTAATCAGCGTAAAGCTGCAATGTAGTGGAGACCATAACATTGTGGAATACCTGGGATTTAGAAAGCAGATCGTCTGATTAAGGAGGGATCAACCAGATGAGCCAATAACATGCCATCAAAAGAAACAGATGATCAAGGCAATTAGAAAGTCAACTCTAACACAAGATGAATACTAAATTATGAACAGAACAGAACAAGTTGTCATTCTGTGTTTCAGAACAGGACACAACCGACTCCGCAGTCACATGTATACAATGTGTACATGCCGACAGGTACTTCAGACAGCAGAACATCATCTTCAGGAATATGACATGCTGAGGAAAATACACTGGCCCATAGAAACAAATTTGAAAGAAAAACTCTACGGAACTCTTTACATGTTACAGAACACAGTCAAATTTATAGTAGAAACAAAACTTCAGATATAGACATGTTCCAGGCGAACGAAAGAAGTAAAATAAAACTCAGTTACACTTCACGGCAAAACGAAAACGTAAAATTATACTGGAGGTTTAATGAAGATAAATTATGTTATAAGAAAACAACGAAGATTCAGCTCAGGTAGCATCTCCCCTACAAATAATGAACTAGGCTGGTTATAGAGCGTGAACAATGTATTCAGTATGCACATAATTGTTAGAGAACTCATGCAAACGTATTTGTGTTCAACATTTTGACGTGTATGACAATTTGATGAATATGTGATATCGTTTTGTGGAAAATGATCAGATGTATGTGC
This sequence comes from Meghimatium bilineatum, assembly GCA_034231615.1. Taxonomy (NCBI): domain Eukaryota; kingdom Metazoa; phylum Mollusca; class Gastropoda; order Stylommatophora; family Philomycidae; genus Meghimatium; species Meghimatium bilineatum. The sequence goes on along the minus strand of CM067321.1, from coordinate 53,869,666 downwards.
ATGGCGTTTACTGGATAGCTGAAAAAAAGAGTATGCTTAGTTTATATACACTTCTGCCAGGTCTAATTTTGTCAATGAACTTTTTCGTTATGTCTGTCTGTCCCCTAGTGTCTATTCCTGTCATTCGATTGCCTTCTTGCTCAATAATCAGTGACGGTAATTTTGTGCTCATTAAATTGATCAACGTATTAATTGATCCAAATATCAATCCAAAGGTTTTTCTCTTCTTCCAGGTTTAAACTCTGGCACATGGGTCACTATATCGTCTTTTTATTTTTTCTAGATTGTGCCAAATAGAACATTCTATCGTCTTTTAAAAAATTTTTCTAGACTGTGGTACATGGAACACTCAATTGTTCGTTTTAATTTTCCAAGACTGTGAAAACATAGAACACTTCTTTGTCTTTTAATTTCTCAAGAGTTTGACTTTCATATTTTGTAATTTTTCTAGACTGTGACAAATGGGACATTCTATGCTTTACTTAAGAGGAAGAGACAATCTCGATAAAAACATGGCAGTTATAACGAAATATATTGTTGCTATCTCTATCATTAAACATAAACATATTGTATGTTCATCTAGTTGAAACATTGTAAATATACAACAGAACATAGCATGTACGATTATTTTTCGCCATCAAGTCCATGTCTAACAACAGTGTCACAAATGGAACTAAGAAAATAAATTAATAGCTTACTGAATCAATATCAACGCAACATATATGATATCTTAGCGCGCCATCTGTACACGTTCTATTTCACTACTAAGAAATAATAAAAGATCAGACCAGATCAAAATACAAGCGTAACGACAAAACAATGACACAACTATAATAATTTCACGTGTAGCATAAGCATCAAATACAACACAGACTAATATAACTTATGGTGTTAATATACACAAATATGAGACAGGCAGGTTTAGAGAACATAATCACAACAGGCAAGATTGAAGGCACCAGAGATAGAGGGCGACAACGTGAGAAAATATTAGACAGTTTGACAACCTGGCACGGCAAGGAAACAACAACGACTTTGATACATAATACTGTGGACAGAGAGCTGTGGAGAGCCATGACTGCCTACGCCACCCGGCATGGCACTTGATGATGATGATACATAAATAATACACCACAGACAAATATAACAGACGATGCTGACATACACATACGACATATAAACATTGTGTTGTTCGTCCATCACAAGTAATAATGACCATTTGTTACACCCACTTTGGAAATTCAGTTAGAGATATGTTCTTGCCTCTGAATTCGTAGATGACTTGTAAACTCTATTCTAGCCACACATATCCTTAGACAGTTCGGGCATGGAGTGACCACTTTCTAGCTAATCTACGCTGTTGACCTGCTGCTTTTCACCTCTTTTCACAAAATGATGTACCCTTTTTGACTGTTGGGCGGCATGTCGATCTATTGTGTCTGTTCTTCCCATGTGTCTTGGTATATATTTCACACGCTTTCAGTGAGGTCTTTAGCGAGTGCTTATAGCGCTTCTTTTGGCCACCTTGAGATTGTGTACCCTTCTGATGATACATAGAGAAGTATCTTTGGCAGGCGATGATCTGGCATACATGCAAGATGACCTGTCCAACGAATCTGTGTCTGTATTAGAATAGTGTTAAATCAAGGGATACCAGATCTGTCAAGGACTGTGGATTCCGGAATCTTGTGTTACCATCTGATTGATGTTCATAGCTTTTCTGAAACAAGCTATACGTGAAAGTCATTGCATTTCCTCACATGTCGTCTATACATAGTCCATGTTTCACTAGCGTATAAAAGCACTGAGGGTACCACTGTTCTGTACATTTTCAGTGTAGTCTGTAGATTAATGCCATTTCTATGTCGCGTATTTCCTACAATCTGCCGAAAGTGCTGCTTGCCTTGTTGATCCTTGTATACACTTCATCACTTCAACGTTGACATTCTGTGATAATCTATTCACAACTTTCAGTGCTACACCATTTACCTTTATGCAGGACTCGACACAGCGTTTGCCATATGCTGGTTGTAAATGACTTCTGTTTTCTCCGTGTTAATCGTACATTTCATGCATCTAGAGTCAGTGGGAAAACCTTTTCCCTTCAGCTGAATTTTTGTGGATGTGAAAATGACTTGCACTGGGGATTTTGATGTAAGTGAGGAAGAGCTATGAAAGCGTCAACATCGCTGTTTTTTTGGACCTCATTTCAAACCATGGACAAGACGAGTTGAGACGGACTGGAAGTGAGCTTCGATGGCCATAGTTTTCTACGTGTCTCACCATGTCCGATGTGGGAACAACATAAGTTTATCCAAAGAGAAAATGTGGATATGTGCTCAAATAAGAAAATGCTAACAGTTTCGGAACTAAGGACAAAAATTTGACTAGCTCATTCAAATAATCGGTTCAGATGAGAGGACGCGCATCCGCGACATGTATTTGAGATATTGATCCCGTATACACAAATAATATAGCTTAGGAAGTACGCCACGGAGATAGTGCACATATGAACTGTAATAGTTTCTAGAGGCGTCTTTCTATGACTAACATTTGATAACATAAACGTTATTTCCAGAATCTGGTCACCCAGCAAATATCTCATTTCGTTGCGAACCTGTAGGACAGAAAGGCGTTACCCATCAAGCATTGTATAGCGCATAGATTCCCAAAAGGTTTTAGCCCACCGCCCACTTTGCATGACATAAATGTTGTAACGTCCCCCAGTACAACAGTTTTCCTCGTTAAGCCGTTTGATATTTTCGACGTAAATAGCAACTTATGATATATTACTGGTTATGACGTTAAATGTGCCATGTATGATGATGACGACGTGCTGTTGTGTGTATAACGATCGCCAACAATAAAATACACACAACAGCAGACAACATAGCAGCATGACAAAGAAATGGATGGTAAAAACCAATGCTGAAAAGTTCCCAGCAACACTCTTCACGCTTTCAAATAAGGACAAAGTAGAAAAGATACAACTTGAAAATGTATGTATACAAATGGAAGAGGATCCGGTGTACTTGGGCACTACACTAGTTAAGAGACTGACATGGAGGCATCAAATAGAGAAAATAAATGCAAAGGCAAGAAAGAAACATGGCATCACAAGGATATTAGCAAGAACAAGCGGGGGTGGGGTGGGGGAGTGTTGCGATGACCTTACAACTCTCCCATAAATGAAATGGAAAAAATACTGGCATCACTCACCTTATCATACATGCAGGACACTAAGGCCATGATCCATGCAGAAAAGTACAAGAGTATGTCAGCAGCCCTATTTAGACCCGATTCAGTGACGTAGCCAGTGGAAGGCTGAAGAGAAGCAATGTTATTTACACCCCACCCCCACAAAAAACTAGACAGAATATAAAGAAGAACTATCAGAAATAACAAAGAAAAATAACATCGACATTTTTCCCAGTTCTGCGAGAGCAATATCAAAATGTCACTATCAAAACCACCGTAAACAACAGCTTTAATATGAGAGAATGAAATACTCTTCAAAAGAAAACAATAGTATTCAACATCATTCACGAAATGTACCCAGAGATGGATACAAGTATGTACCTATAGATCAGCAACCAGAGCAGTGAAGAATGGAGGTGTTGTAGTTTACATAACATATCCAGAAAAAGAAAATGAATCGACATATTCACCTACTGGAATCTGCTATAACTAGTCTGCAGAAGTACATGCCTTAACATTGCTGCATAAATAATTATAAACACAATATGTCAACATCAACAGGTGTCTTACTGATGTAATGTCTGTCCTACAATTTCTTGCCAGCGATAAACTGTCACACCTGAAGGATGCCATACGAGAAGTAAACATCACAATAAGGGTAGTACAACAGTGCATGCCATCCCACTGTGAGATGCCAGGAAATGAAGGGGCAGATATGCTGGCAAAAGATGGAGAAACACAGGAACTTAGACCAAGAAATCACCTACTAGGAAAAGAGGACCATCATCATAGCTATTACTATAGTCGACCACCCAAAAGAGAATATCGCTGTCTTGACATAGCTGAAGAGATTAACATCTTCCGCATCAGGACGTGACAAAACATGCCGTTACATAAACTAAGACTGATTCCAACACCTCTGTCTACGTGGGATGACAGCACAGATCGCGGAACATATCTTGCATTACACTAAACCAGTTAAAGGAGGAACACAGCCCATATATATGGATATCCACAGAACGATCGCTGTATGGGAGCGCTGTGGAGCTTCGAAACACAGCAACATTTATTAAGAAAACGGAACTTTCTGTGTAGACATATCTATCTGTAAACCCGCAACCCGTCATGGTCATAGAGTACCACACTGGATACTTCAGCATGCAGAGTCCTCCAGCAATTTATATCTTCAAAGAAACAGACGTGCGGAACATTCTTGTTCTGTCCATTCCTTGTTGCTGTCTGTCCATGTCTTTATTTATCATCCTATACTTCTTCCCCTTTCGACAATTCCCTGCAGTATTGTTTTTGTTATACAAAGCAGTCTAACCCTCCGTTATCGTTCTTAATCTCCATTAGTGCCTACCTACGTATTTTGTTATTAACTCATCAAAATATTATATCAATGAATGATCAATAATAAATGGAAATATTCATCTTTAGGGTTATGGGTTATGGTTAGTTATATTTTACATAAATTATCATAACTATAACCATAAGCAGAATTATATTTAAATTAATAACTGATAAACATAAACTGATAAACACAGACAAGGGAAATAATCACACAGGTAGGCCCTGATTGGCTCAACGTGGGTTGGACTGCGATCATAGTACCTATATTTCTTAAATACAAATTTGTCTTATTCTCGTTATAAGAAATTCGTAGAATTCGCCAATAACAAGCTAGACTGCAAAGAAGAAGAATATACCATTCAATTATTAAAAAAGTTTTGGGTAATATATGCTTCATCTTGAACACAGTTATTGATATACCGATTTTCATGAAATATAACACATATGTAAAGATTGTAAAGCGTATGATCTAATAATATTAAGAACGGTTTCATACAAGGTTTAAACTATGGAAATACGGAATACATATCAAAAGATTGCATAGCAGTAATAAGAATCTTATTGTAATAATTAAACACACACAAATAAATTTCAAAATTGTTTGTTTCGAATTTATAAAGTAAAAATACAAAGTGAAAATAACAAATGAAAGTGAGGGATGAGCTTGATGCGCTTTTAACAGTTTGTTCAACTTGTTCAACTTGTTCAACTTGTGGTTCAACTTTCGTTAAAAACATTCGTAAATCGTCACGTTCAGTTATATGCAAAAAGTTCCTTTTATTAGATAGTAAATTGGAAAGTGGGACATTAGAGGCAAAAGAGATGTGGTTCTACAGAAGAATGCTGAGAATACCATGGACTTAATCAACGATATAAGAAAAAGGCAATATTTTTTTTTGGGCCACTTCATGAGGCAGGCAGGTTTAGGGAACATAGTCACAACAGGCAAAATTGAAGGCAACAGAGACAGAGGACGACAACATGAGAAAATATTAGACAGTTTGACAGCCTGGCACGGCAAGGAAACTACAAAGACCTTGATATATAATAATGTGGCCAGAGAGCTGTGGAGAGCCATGACCGCCTACGCCAGCCGGCATTGCACCTGATGATCATGATGATAAAATTGGCTACACCATTAAATCCACTCTTAGCCAAATGAGAAGATGGAAATGTAATTAAGAATTTCTGCACTATTTCCCATAATCGAGGGAGCAGTATAGGAATTGATTTCTGAAATCGAAACCTTTGGAATCCACATTTGAATTGTATGTTTAGTTCATTTGTTGTGAGTTCTTTGAGTCCCTCTTCTAAATGTGACGATCCTGTTGTGTTTACATCTCAGATTGATCAATAATCCAATTTGGTCTCATGGTATTTTCATGTTTAGAATATTATTTCATCGCTAAATTGAAATATCAGCATGGAGAACTTCCAAGTGTTAGCAATATGTAAGTACATCTTCCTTTTTGAGATACACTGCTGATCAATTTGAAAAGTGGCTATATTCCCACCGGCGGCAAATTCCTCTTGAACAGACTTCACTAATATATATATATATATATATATATATATATATATATATATATATATATATATATATATATATATATATATATATATATATATATATATATATATATATATATATATATATATATATACACACATGTATACATGCTATATTTTTCATTGATATAGAAAATTGACATCTATTTATGTCAGATATGGTCAATGTTCAAATAATTAAGTAATTGAAGTAAAATATTGATGAGAACATTGTTACAATGAATTAAAATGCAATATTTAAATTTTAAATAATTATCCAATCGCAAAATTACGAAAATAACATGTTTTAAATATACATTATTAATTTCTTCTATAAGCAGCCACCTACCACATAGACCGTCTGAGATATTGTTTCTGAACCCACCAGGGCTCCACTAGAAGCCTTCAGCACCCATTGGGGGGGGGGGGGGTGGGGGTGGAACTGCCACTTTGGGAACCTATGGACTGTAGAGCGTAGCGAGCACGTGAAACAGGAATTTGTCACCCAGCAAGTATGTTAGATGGTTGCAGCGTGACTTTCGTCAACAGAAGACTTACAAACATAATTCACACACGTTTTTTTCTGTTTTGGATTATTCCCGTACATTACTTTGGCTTGTGTTAGCTTGTGACACAAAGTATATCAATAGTAACAAATGAACAGCACGACAATAATCGAAAATATGATCCAAAAGACATACTTGAATTCTGTCGGCATGTCTTATACTGGAGATTGATCGCGGTTCCAGACTGTTGCCCTGTGCCATGCTTGCCCTAGTGAAGCTTTTGGTTGCCTTCGTACGAATGATTTGATCCGGCGTGGTCTGATCCTAGAAATCCAAGTGAAGATATACCTTGGAGTTGTTGTTCTGCCTACGTTTATATGTAGATGAACCCTAGGCTGTCTGCGTTAAGCATTCAAGGTAGCTTGTTTTACCTTTTGTGCAAAGAAAGATTCTGTGTGTGCGAAGACACGATCATATCCCTGCAAAGAAAATCTTCTAAAAGTCCAAGCTGAATAGCATTCTTGCCTTATTGATGAGGATTCAACTGCATTGAACTCATGATTTCGTCTGGATGCCTGTCGATTGTTTTCCAAAGAGACTGTTCAATGGTGAAATGTGGGTAGAGAAGCGTGCAGGTGGAGACTAGAAGCAAACGTTTTAAGGTCTACTTGAAGATATCTCTCAAGCGCTGTGACATTCACTCAAGCCCTTGGACATTCACAGTTCTTTACCTCTCAGCTTGACATGGTCAGAAATGTGCGAGTAGTAAGGAATAGACTACTGCAGACGATTCGTAAAGGGCGAAAACGAAAAGAGAAGTCAGACTGTTTTTCCTCATTTCGATACGTTGTTCATTTCTCTTCATATTATAACATATTTTTCAGCGATCTGATTCCTCTTTATCTGATTACTTTCAAAAATTAAATATATTAATTTTTTTGGTCAAATGCGATGTTCATCTTCAAATGCGAAGAAGGAACATAATTTTCATCATCTTTACCAGTACTAACAATATTACTATTAATAAAATACCATAATTATTAAACATACTTGAACAAACATGAAATGAAATATTACGTCTGGTATTAATTACCATAATATGGAAAATGGTGTGATGAAATATTACTTCTGATTCTATCATGAATATTACTTATACTATCATCATAATTTTTTCTCTAATTTAGTAATTATTTTCTCTAACTTAGTAGGTTGTGTTACGCTTTGAGGTGTATGATGTGTTTAAAATGAATAACTTTCCATTATATTATATCATGTATGCCTTTGTTGCAATGCTCTATGCTAAAGATGGGTGAAGTTGAAGTATTTTAGTTTGTTTGTTTTTCGTTCGCTCCATTGTAACCATCACGGATATCCGTGCGATTTCCGCCGGGAGCGTGATTACGTTGTGCCACCGTTATGCGCCTTGTAGGACTAGCACATCCGATTTCGGCATGTAAGTATTTTAGTAAACCACCAATAGTAATTCAATCATTCAAATATTCATCCAAATAGCTCTATTTATTAAAAAAAAATTTCAAGCAGAGTCCATGTGAATATATTGTTTGTTACATGTGTAGGATAGGAATGGCAAATAGGCCATATTTTATATCTTACCGTTGCTCTTTCTCTGTGCCTCATTTTCTTACGGTAAGAGTGAGTCGTCTATTTCTCCAAGCCACTTAGGCTGGTGAGCTTTGACTGTTTTCTGTGTCGGTGTCCTACTAAAAAATGGACACTGTAGGCTGTTCAGACCTCTGAACATAAAATAAATATCACTTTATTCGTGACGTTTTTTTTAATTATTGCGGTGATTTTTGTTTGTACTATTTATATACTTGGAGTTGCATGCAAAAATGCCAAGGTCCACCAACGAAATGCGCGAAATAATTTAAAAAATCAGTCATTCAGGTGACGACTACTTTATGTACAGAGGTCTATATTGTCAACAGCCACGTTTGACCGAGTTATGTTGTTTAGTTTGTTTATTGATTATTTACACGGCTTGCGCTAGACGATCAGTTCGAGTAACTTGGGGTGTGTCAGTTCTCTCTTCATAGGGCTATATATATATTATACATACATACATATATATATATATATATATTCTGCAAACTTGTTTTGTGACAGAAATACAAGAATCGCCACCTTCACTATTTGTTGATGGGTACAACTTCTGATATGACAAAATTGGCTAACTTCTGTGGTTGAATGGAGCGTACCTCATCATAAGAAGTACATTTGACTTAACCAAAAATCTAGGTATCCCACCATCACTTATCGAAACGGATAATTTTATCCGTGAATCAAATGTTCGGAACAATCCACGAAATAAATCCTGGAAGAAATAATCATGTTGTCATTGCGTCATTTTAAACCGAAAGTGACTAATTAAATACTTACGTAATACACAGGTTTATATAGTCGCTTTAATCAGACACGATTTCCATATTTCCATATTTTCGTTGGATGTTTGTTGTGATAATTTTTCCATTCGTCGTCTTTTGATGTTTTGTATGTATTTGGATAAAGACCATTTGGTTTAAAAGTTGAATATGATTTGTGTATTGTAATTTGTATGTTTTCTTGTGTGCACATCATTTCGCACTAGTTTTAGTTATAGTCTGTCGTATCTGATTAAAGTGATTATATAATCCTGTCAAAACTAGCATGGTTCGGGCATGTATGCAGGAAATATTCCTTGTCAAAAACAATACTGCAGAGAACTGTCGAGGGGTGAAGAAGCAGAGGAGGAAAAATAAAGGCATGGACAGACAACATCAAGGAATGGACAGGGAAAGATATTTTCACAATCATCCGCATCGCTGAGGATAGAATTCGCTGGAAAACTCTGTGTGATGAGGCATCCAATGTGGTACCCCTACGACCCTGAAAGGTTACGGGTAAACCAGTGTTTACGTAAGTATGATTGTTGTTACTTTTCACGCAGTTACCTTGCATTGATGGTCGTATACTTCTAATAGCCAACCACAAATTGTAACTATAACACTAGAGTAAGTATTTTATATACTACTTCAATCATACTGCATATACATATATACATATATATCGCTCTGTAGTTAATCTGTAATTAACTACATATAATACTAGTGCTGAATAATGAATGATCTCATTTGGCTTTTGACACGGTCGTATGTTGATATCGCATTTAGAAACTGCTTGCCAATTTTCCCGGAATGTTCAATCAAAGCCGTAGTATTTATAGAAGTCCTGTTCGCTAAATTAAGTTGGATCCATTCGTTACGTGTTTTCATAATTGTTTGGCTTTCAGTTGATTACTATTTATATAATAGGAATCGCCGTGGCTATTTTTAGCATGTGATTCCAAGTATACTAATAGTAATCAACTGAAATAGAAACAATAATCATACCACGTAACACATGGGATCCAACCTAATTTAACTAACAGGTCTTCTATATGGTCGATGGGTCACAGTTCGACTCTCTGAACCTGAGAATTAGCAAGTGAGAAACGTTTGTTCACAAGGCTTTTAATTCATTTTCTATACTCCATGGCATTTTCGTCTATAACTGCAGGCAATTTACAATATGAAAGGTAAATTGTCACATTATAATAATTAATTATAATATTCAGTAATTTTGTAGAGTCTGTGGTAGAGATATTAATGGGTCGGTATCAGAGATACATATTTCTTAGAACTTGTTCAAAGGAAACAGTAGCTCTGATGTACTGCTAAAGCGATTGGGAGTATCAATGCTGTCTACAAAATTCCACAATAGTTGAAAAAACAAACCCCTATTTAAGACTTTTACTATTGCAATTATTATAATAATTATTAGTTTACAATTGAAATCATTACAATTATAATTACTTTTATTATTGAAATTATTATAATAATTATTAGTTTACAATTGAAATCATTACAATTATAATTACTTTTATTATTGAAATTATTATAATTATTATTACTTTTACTCTTGCACTTATTATAATAGTTATTACTTTTACTATTGCAATTATTGCAATTATTATAATAATTAGTACTTCTACTATTTCAATTATTATAATTTTAATTAAATTTACTATTGCAATTATTATAATTGTAATTATATTTATTATTGCAATTATTATAATTTTGGGAAGACCATGAAGGTAAAAGACATGAAATGTCCTCTCCTATGGTGTTTCTATTAGCCCACTATTTAAAATAGTACTCAGAATATACACACAAAAGATGAAAATCTTGGACTGTTATGTTAGTTTTATGTTGTTTCACGCGCTCTTTGATGGTCTGCCACATGTGGTAGGCGTATTTCCGCTTCACATATTGATTATTTGATCGTGATAAAGAGTGATTGTAATAAATGAACCATGGCAACATAGGCTTTGATTTCATATCAGATGGTCGCCATTCAATATATTAGTGCTGTTGATTGATTGGTAGGTTATTAATTCAAAATCTCATTAACGTGATACTTGTAGGTGAAGAAAACATGTGACATGGCATGGTCATATTGGTTATAATGGATAAATTGTAGTCTCACTGTATGTTACATTGCAACACCATCATCAGTAAACAAGTGAGCAGTGCATGAGGACTTCTCTAATTTATACCTTTGCACGATCAAATCGAGGTTGAGGTGAAGACTAACGAACCTTTTTGAAAAAAAATATCACGCTATAATAATACAACTACTACTAATAATAATATTAATAAGACATCCCAAAACCCGTACTTTGGCTGTAAATATTTTTGTTTTGATTTAGAATACAAGTCTCAAATAATTCTCCCAATAATTGCCTGACAGACTTGCAGCGCAAATACGATGTACACCAAACGTGTTCAATTGAAGATGCTAAAAATGAGAATCAATCATACATAAACTATTTGTTTCCTCTAATCTGTCAACTTTATACATCAAATCACACTATTAAATTGTGTTATCCTCGTGCAAATTTCAAAGCTCCTGACATTTTTGTTCCGATCAATACTTCACTAAATTGTAGGAGCTAATGACTTTTCCCAGGCTTGAACACACAGTCTTCTTGTTCAATTAAATGTGAACTTGCTAAATAAAGATAGTAATTTGTGTAGACATCTACTCTGAAAATGGAATTGTTTTATCTACATGTCACGTGCAAAGTGCATGTGCGGAAAAATGTATATTTATTGCGTAATCAGCTACAAGTGCCATAGGATTTGAATATGGGAACTGTCTGAATGTGATATTTCACAAACATCCCAACTGACATGGACCAGTAGCACTCGAATATGTTATTCATTAGTATAAATTCAGTATGTCAGGAAAGGATACCGAATCTTGATAGCCCGCATTCACTCCTCATTATCTCTGCAGGTAGATCGCGAAAGTTATATTATGCCTGTTTCCAAAACGAGTCCTGTTGTGATATGATTCAAATTCTTGGAAAGCCATCAAACCACATAGATTATACGTGGCAGTGTCACACAGACATAGTAGCACTGACCCATTGAACAACATACGAATGGTCTAACACAGTGCTTTTTAAAATGGTGGTCTGTGGATCTGTTGTTGCACGAGGAACAGTACGCGTTTGCGAGTGATCAGTGACAGGTCATAAGTGCAACTCCTTATTTACATCGTACAAGATCTTTGACCCTCAGAATCCACGCTGGTCACGAGCAGTTTCGAAAACAAATTGCTGTTCGGCAGTGATTCTCACATTATTTCCTGGCATTGGTCACTTTCATATATATATTTCATAGACTAACTATTCCACAATCACCCAATCTACCACAATCTCATAATTATTTGTTTTCATACTATTTATTCTACACATATAAGATTTTTACATGATCTAATTTTGGAACAAGTGATGATATCACACATATACGTCTCACAGAGTATCTAATTTGGGGGAAAATGCGAAGATATCACACATACTAGACCCGTACAGTAACTAATTTGGGAAAAAGAAAGTTAAAATATAACACGTACAAGACCGTTAAAATATTTAATTTGGAGACAAGTGAGGATATCAAACTTATAAGAAAGACCCTTACAGTATCTAATTTGGAGACAAGTGAAGATATCAAACTTATAAGAAAGACCCTTACAGTATCTAATTTGGAGACAAGTGAGGATATCAAACTTATAAGAAAGACCCTTACAGTATCTAATTTGGAGACAAGTGAGGATATCACACTTATAAGAAAGACCCTTACAGTATCTAATTTGCGGACAAGTGAAGATGTTAAATGAGAACAATATTAATCATTCTTTTATTGTTTTAAATCGGCCAATGAAAGTAACATGTTAATTAAACATCAGCCAATGAATGTAATATGTTAATTAAACATCAGCCAATGAATGCAACATGTTAATTAAACATCAGCCAATGAATGTAGCATGTTAATTAAACATCAGCCAATGAATGTAACATGTTAATTAAACATCAGCCAATGAATTTAGCATGCTAATTAAACATCAGCCAATGAATGTAACATGTTAATTAAACATCAGCCAATGAATTTAGCATGTTAATTAAACATGTGCCTTATTGGAATGACGCAGTTGATGCTTTGAGAGGGCTTATAAATATTTGGGTTTATGTTGGTAAGGTGAAGATGTAGATAACCTATTTCAACAATGTCTTCTTGTGCTCATAAGCTGTGATATCACTAATGCCCACTACATTGATCTTGATATGCGTAACCCGATAACAAATAATTTTACCCTTTTTTGTAAATATCATGAAATTAAAATGTTAGTGCTAGCAGAAATGACGTGTCTACGAAGAATACCCAGAGTGTCATTAAGTGACAACATTATAAACGATAACATCAGATAGATAACCAAATTTATACCAGTATTGAAACACATCAAGAGGCAACAGATCAAATGGTTTTCACACACTTCAAGACTACCAACAGACAGTATGCCACTGATGGCCATGATACATAGACATCACGGCTATAAAGCCAGAGGCAGGCCACGTAAAAGATGGATCACAGAAATCAAAGAGGCCACGGGAATATGCTTACAAACAGCACACAAGAAGGTCATCTCCAGAGAACTCTTCTACCCTTGACGCCGCAAGGCAAAAATGGGCCACAGCGTATAGATAGATAATTTAAAAAAAATTCTTACATAAATACATTCCAAAATGGTGGACATTGTGGTGAAATATCTGGCTGTAATTGAAATTCTAGACAAGAATGCCCGTGTATTCTTATACTTCCGCTGGATCTCTCTTGTAACATGAGAATAATCCTACTAGGTTTTCTGCAGGATGTGGTTCAGGGATCTCTCTTGTAACATGACAATAATCCTACTAGATTTCCTGCACGTGTAGTCCAGAGAATGGAAATGCGTTGTATCACCGGTTTCTTTCAGCTAATGGCCAAACTCATCCGACTTCGGCGGAAGTATGTCCTTGAAATATTGGCTTCCTTTCGATATCATTTTACAACGGCTTCCACTGCATATAAACTTTGAAGTGGATATATATTGAAATCTGTCATTTGTAAGATTTCCTTCATATCATGTTACACATGTACCAGATATTAAGTAAAGGTGTGTATGTCTTCGATCTCCATACATGCAATTGAACGGATAGGTCAGACTATGTATTCTGCAGTGTTCTACTAAGTGTTCACATTTTTTAATACACGCATTGATCTGACGATGCCTTGCTGAGCGGTCAATAGCTACAGCCAACTAAGAGGTTGAGTCAATTCTACAGTGATTTATAGATGTCTTCATGTAGTCCTTAACACGGTTGTCCTGTTATCCACGTCAATACTTATCTACGCACGGTTGACTAAACATTCTCTCTGGAGGACAATCGACTGGCATGTGGACAACACGACCAGCCCAACCAGTAGAGAGCTGTAAGACCCTGATCAATAAACCATAGATGCTTTCAATCTTAGATCTTTGGAGAAAGCAATGGCAAACTACTAAATACATTTCTATTGCCTAGACAATTTCTACAGCAAATAAATTCTGGGTTGATGGCTACGTCCTGAAAAGGATACGCTACCAATTAAAATATATATATATATATATATAGGCCATATATATTATTACATACATAAATAATGAATGGAATTAATTAAAACAGAGGAACACGAACATTGATTTTATAGCAAACTATCAACACACTCATTACTCATTATTATGGCTAGATATGCAATGATATATTTCCCCGGACAATTCTCCTGCATAATAACAATAATAATATAACAATACTGATTCGTTGCTGCAGAAACGCTTATTTTCTCTATCGTATGGGTTACACAAATAAACAGCGGACGCAGTTAAGATGGATTATACATTTAGACTGATAGAACACACACTGCGATTAAATAAATAAATAAGAAGAATGGATGTGAATCTGTGAGAGAAACTGGTTCAAGAAACATTTATATAAGGACTGAAACATTACGAATGTCTGTAACATAAATGAGGAATGTAATCTTGAACCCCCCAAAAAGTTGCAGGCTTGAATATGACAGCGAGCCAAATTCAGGGAAGAGAAAATAAATAGAAAATAGCATAGTTCTGAGCAAGTGCTCTGATATACACACGGACGTACACACACACACGCACATACATACACATTATATATGTATCCAAGTGCTCAGATACATACATATATATATATATATAACTTCAGGGACGACGAATATGCTTGCACAAGGCAGAAGCCAGTGCTCACTGGTTTGAGCGGTGCCATGCTGCTGTGTGTGTAGCTTTTCTATGTTTTTTAGACAAATAGTCAAATCTCATGGTGATTGTTTCTGTTGAGTTTCTGTTGTCGCCATCTCTTTCTTTTGCCTCTTTCTTTTTCATTCATTCTAAATACAGGTCAAATATAAGTCTACCGTTTTCTTCATAGTACACTCTGGCATCTGTGTTATTTTTCCAAAGGGACATTATTGTTATGGTACCCTTATTTGTTTATACCCTATAGCTGTTTTTCCTGTGCTATTCTGATATATTTCGCTGACATAATGGATATTGTCAAGTTCGACTTACAATAGCGTGTTAACTTTTGTTTCTGTGCGATTTGTGCGTGTGGACTGTGAAATGACCCTGTTTGTTAGTGTGACACAATAGTTCGAAAGATGTCGACCGGCGATGATTTTCATTGTGCATTCCGGATAGATGGAGTTCGTTAGTTTCGGGAGGACAATTAATCTAAGAGAAGGCCACTATAAAATCAAACCTCTACTGCCTTGTAGGTCAGGCTATTTAGTCAAAGGCTCGTGGAGAACACCATAAATAACCCAGTAGAAAGCCAGAGGAAACTACTACTGTAAATATCCCTAGATTACGTTATGTTTCGACACGACTTAGATAATATGCTAGTTCCAATGAATTGAAGTCCACAGAAATATGGTTTCTGAGAAGAATGAAGAAAATACCACGGACAGCCAAGAAAACTAATGCAGAGGTTCTCATTGATGCTGGCGTAAAATGATTAATCATATCACACATTAGAGGCAGACAGTCAAGGTTTCTAGAGCATGTGCTGAGAAGAACACAGCTTGAACACTTAATAACCACTGGAAAGATTAAAGGGAGAAGAGATAGAGGTCGACAAAGAGAAAAGTTACTAGATGGACTTGTATCGTGGCAATGTAGAAGGTCACCAAACGAGCTTATTGACACCACAAGAGACAGAGAGTCGTTGAGAAATATGATCGCCTACGCCAGTCGGCATGGCACTTGGGGAGCCGCGTTAGCGCAGTGGTTAGCGCACTGGCTTCGCATATGAGTGGTCCTGGGTTCATTCCCCAGCTGAGGCGGAAATATTTTCAGATCGCAACGGCTCCCAGGTCGACCCAGCCTTAAATGGGTACCAGATTAATCCGGGAAGTAAAGACTGCGAGGGAGAAGAGATGGCTACCGCCCTCATTTGCAGAGCCTGTGAAATGTGAGATCGCTAACATCTCACACCCCTACGGCATTAATAAATGCTATGGGTTACTTTACTTTATGGCACTTGATTGATTTACCCTTATTTGGTTTATGTCACAATACATGGCGATGGTGGATGCATCAGTCTGAGATCAAAGAGTGTTAGCAGTATGTACAATTAATGTCAAGGCTACTTGTTTTATCGCGTGCTACTGTGTGTCTTTTGAAACATGAAATTTGTGAACTGACTGCTATCATGTTCTAAATTTGTGAACTGACTGCTATCATGTTCTCAATTTGTGAACTGACTGCTATCAAGTTCTCAATTTGTGAACTGACTGCTATCACGCTCTCAATTTGTGAACAGACTGCTATAATGCTCTCAATTTGTGAACTGACTACTATCATGCTCTCATTTTGTGAACTGACTGCTATCACGCTCTCAATTTGTGACCTGACTACTATCATGCTCTCATTTTGTGAACTGACTGCTATCATGCTCTCAATTTGTGAACTGACTACTATCATGCTCTCAATTTGTGAACTGACTACTATCATGCTCTCAATTTGTGAACTACCTGCTATCACACTCTCATTTTGATTTATGATCTTTCCTCGCTATTTAATACAATCGACTACATCCTATTCCGATGTTTTATATTTTGCATATTCCATGTACATACCATTTTCACACAACGTTGTAACGAAGTAGAGTTCTGCCTAGGGATCTCACACAACGTTGTAACGAAGTAGAGTTCTGCCTAGGGATCTTTCACAAGCTGTAAATCTCCATATAGGAATTTCGCAGTGTTACGCAATTTTCCACCAACTTTCTAGTGTGTCTCAGCTAAGTCTAATCAGATATATTACCTTCTTTAGTTCTTGCAGACATATTCCATTTCTATATACGGAGATGCTTTTAATTAAATTTAACATTATTATTTTTTAACAAACGAGTTTCAAATGACATCTATATTTCGTACTTGTGTATTATAAAATGGCATCAATATTTCGTACTTGTGTATTATAAAATGACATCTATAGTTCGTACTTGTGTATTATAAAATGGCATCTATATTTCGCACGTGTGTATTATAAAATGACATCTATATTCCGTAATTGTGTATTATAAAATGACATCTATAATTCGTGCTTGTGTATTATACAAATGACATCTGTAATTCGTAATTGTGTATTATCACTTTTCATGTTATAAAAGTTCTCATTCATTTTGTGAAGGTTTTTTTGTACCATCACCTCCCACCCTCTCCCCCCCCCCCCCCAGGAATGTAGGTTTCTTATAGTTGAACCATGAGTGCATTCTATATCAAGTGAATATTCTTTCCTGGAAGTTGTCCTCGTCTTGGACACTGAGCTGTTTTCTGTATGGGCAGGCAGCCTGCATTGGCCAGAGACATGTTCATATAATTTTTGATATCGCTGGTCCATCGTTTTCTTTACCTTCCCCTTTTTCTCTTTTCTGGCAATTTGCCCCCTCCCCCCACCCCCAAGAATCAGACTTTTAATAACATCATGTCTTTTTTAAGTGTCCAGAATAATGTAGCTTCCTTCTTACGATTATATTTAGAAGCCAACATTCATTTAGTTTCAAAATTTCCAAATTTGAATGTTCTTCTTTTTCTCTGACCATGATATTCGTAAGATCGTTCTGTAGCACATTATTTCAAATGTATTTATTCTTTTGGATATTGTCTTGTTTAAATTCCAAGTCTCGTATACTTATGTTGCCACTAGGAAAATATATGATTCTAAAAGGGTTATTTTAGTGTAATTAATTACTATTGTGCTACAACTTTCACATTTGTGTTAATTTGAGTGTTGTAAGAGAGAGAGAGAGAGAGAGAGGGAGAGAGAGAGAGAGTCTTCATTCAATCTCGACTGAACAATCTCCGGAACTGTTTATATTTGCTCCCAAATATTCGAATTTTATCACACATTCTAGTTCTATATTGTCTATGTTGATTAAACAAAAAAAAACAATACTGCAGGGAACTGTCGAGGGTGGAAGAAGCAGAGGAGGACAAATAAAGACATGGACAGACAACATCAAGGAATGGACAGGGCTAGATATTTCCACACTCATCCGATAGAATTCGCTGGAGGACTCTGTGTGCTGAAGCATCCAATGTGGTACCCCTACGACCCTGAAGGGTTATGGGTTTATTGATTGATTGATGTTGATTATCGATTTGATCTTTATTTTGTCTGTTGTCATAAATTGTGTTTTCTCTGCGCTTATGTATAGATTTTGGATCTCGCTGTATTTCTTTGCTTTTTTTGTGATTAACTGTTCCCTCCAC
Source organism: Meghimatium bilineatum (assembly GCA_034231615.1). Classification (NCBI taxonomy): domain Eukaryota; kingdom Metazoa; phylum Mollusca; class Gastropoda; order Stylommatophora; family Philomycidae; genus Meghimatium; species Meghimatium bilineatum. Next base: position 53,850,852 of record CM067321.1, on the reverse strand, counting down.
CCCCCCCCCCTTCAGTCCCTCATGATGTGTAGTAAAGAGGACTGTATCATCTGCATATCTTATTTCTGGAATCTTGTACCCACCGATATTTAATGGACGAAACTCATTTTTCTCTAATTATTCTCTTAAGTTTCGCATGATATTCTCTGCATAGATGTTAACACGATAAGGTGATAGAGTGCATCCCTATCTCACTCCTCTTTCTGCAGAGAACCACTCTGATGTATTTACCTCCACTCTTACTGGTGCTTGTTGTTCGTGATACAGTGTTTCAATAAGATGTGTTACGTGTTTGGGGACGCTCATGTCTTCGATGATGGAACATAGATGGTGATGTTTAACACAATCAAACGCATTCTTGTAGTCTAGGAAGCACATATGTAGGTACTCTCTGTAGGTAATATGTTGAATGTGTGGTCTCTTGTTCCTCTACCTACTCGAAAACCGGCTTGAGCATCATGAAGTTCTAATCTTTATTGTTTTCTTTTTATTATGATCTGTAGTATTATTTTGCTGGCTTGACTAATTTGTGTTACTATAGTTGGTACTATAGTTTGTGATATATAGTTGGTACATAATTGAATGTCCCCTTTTTTTAGGAAATGTATACTGTATTTTACCATTCTTCTGGTCATTCAATATCTTGCAGCACAACGTATGGTATGTTATTTCCATACTGGAATCTCTGTCGGTTTGTATCATCTATGATGTCAATTCGCCGTTACCTGGAGCGTTTCCAATTTTCAGATTTCTGATTGAATGTCTCACCCATGTAGGTTCTAGCTCTTGTCCTATGTCATTGATGCTCTCACCTGGTGCTCATTTGGCGTGCTCATGTATACATACCTTGACAATATTCTTTCCATCTACATAGACTATAATTTTTTCTCTGTTAGGATATTTCATTTTTTATCCTTCAGTACTCGAATGGAGGGCTTGAAGTTGTTATGTTGTAATGTTCTTGTATCGTTGAACGTTTCTATGCTATTTTTGTTTTTGTCTTTCTTCATGGATTTCTCTGCATATATTAATTAGAAATTGTTGTTTATGGTGCCTAATTCGTTTCCTAATTTGTTTTATAATTCTCTGTTATCGGATTAGCTGGCTTTGCACGTCCGTCTATTTTTAATCAAATTCATTGTTTATTCTGGGGAATATTCTTGATGCTTCCTTCTTTTTTTTTTAGATAACCTCTTTTCCGCAGTAGTGATAATAGCTTCATTGATTCTATTGCCAAGTTCGTTACCTGTCAATTCGGGGTGCAAAGGTAACGCATTGCTCTAGGCAGACCCAGGGCTAGCAGATAACCAAGATCCCAATTGTACCTTCACGCGGTGCACCCTGGAAACAGAAATACAGCAGCTCGAGCTGATTCTGGCCAAATCATTTGGGGATCGTGTCCGAGAATGTAGAGGTAACAGATGGAAATAGATTTGACTGCACAAGAGACAGACAATATCTCCGACACCACCAGCATCACCACATATAGCGACACTGTCGACATACAGTGAAGCTAGTCAGTCCAGTCCGAACATTGGAAGGGCGGCCAATGTAAAATGCACGTAAAGGTAGATGCATGGCGAGAGACATATCTATTTCATACCGAGTACAATGAAACAATGAAAGGGCAGAACAGCGCTAGAGGGCAGCGCGAACTGCAAATAGAAAGTGAAAGGTCTCTAGGAAAGGGGAATTACAAGCTCTGTCAGCTCGAGATGAGCATCTAGTTACCTGTGTTCCTTACAGGCAGAGACCCAGACCCATTCATTGTCGTCTGGTAAAGCAAGAAGACCTAATCCAACTCTAATGTCGAGCTTTCCTAAACCGGAAATATGCTCGCGAAGAGAAACGGTTCTGTACCCGATGGGCTTAGGCAAGAAAGGGACAACGATAGTAGTCCTGGTCCAACTCTACTGTCAAGGTTTCCTATACCGGAAGTACACTTGCAGAGAGAAAGGGTTCTGTACCCGATGGGCTCAGGCACAAAAGGGACAACGATTTAGCCCTGGCCCAACTCTAATGTCAGGTTTTCCTACACCGGAAATACACTTGAAGAGAGAAAGGGTTCAGTACCTGATGGGCTCAGGCGCTATTGGGACAAGGACGCTCAGCTCGAGAACGCCTTGCTCTCAAACGCGTGGTGTGAGACTTGAACTCGGACAAGGGGTACACGATGTCGGTGAATGACACCTCGGCTAAGAGGGCGAAAGAGCCAGGGTCCAACTCCTCTGTTGAGTTCTTCCCCTTAAAGAACAAGGCTCACGGATGAGAAACGGTTCAGTACCCAACGGGCACAGGCACAGCACGTCCAATTACATGAGGCAAGTTCATAGACAGTGGAACACCTCGTGCGAGTCAGACAAGAGCAAAATCGTCTGGGCAAAGAGTCGCCACTACGAGTGCCTGGAGACAGATATAGAGGCTGTCACAGGCTAAGGGTAGCCCACCCGAATTGTCAAGGCATGCCGAAATCGGATGTGCTAGGCCTGCAAGGCGCATAACGGTGGCACAACGTAATCACGCTCCCGGCGGAAATCGCACGATATCCGTGATGGTCACAAACGTGTCAATTATTTTTGTATATCTAGAAGTGTGGTTAATATATTTTTTTGAAATATCGATTTTGTATTCATTTGGTATGTCTGATGTCTGATGGGACCCGCGTAACGCAGTGGTTAGCGCACTGGCGTTACATTTGAGTGGTCCTGGGTTTATTCCCCAGTTGAGGTGGAAATGTTTTTCAGATCGGAACGGCTCCCATGTCGACCCAGTCTTAAAATGGGTACCGGATTAATCCGGGAAGTAAAGACTGCGAGGGAGAGGAGATGGTTACCGCCCTCATTTTCATAGCCTCTGAATTGTGACATCGCTAACATCTCACACCCATACGACATCAATAAATTCTATGGGTTACTGTACTTTACTTATGTCTGATGTGTCATATCTAATGGTATAGGTGTTATTGTTGATTTTCTTTATTTTTACTTTAAATTCTGCTATCAGCAGTTTGTAGTCCGTGTCGCAGTCTGTTCCTGGTAATGTTTTACTCAGATGAATGCTTGTTTTCCATCTTTGATGTATTATTATGTTATCTATTTTTCAAAAACATTTTCCATCTGGGGGATCTCGACGTAAATATTCTTCTGGGATTTTGATTAAAAAAACGTATTCATTATTGCTAAATTATTTACCAAGCAAAAGTTGAGCAATCGTTCACCCCTTTCGTTTCGATGTCCTAAGCCATACTTCCCTTGAGATCTAATTTTATGATGTGCTCTGTCTGTCCCTACTTTAGTGTTGAAATCTCCCATTATTATAATACCGTCTAGTCTGTTGTATCTGCGTGAGCTGTAGTTGTTTGTAAAAAAAGCATCGATGTCCTGATTATCTGCTGTAATTACCTGTGCGTAGATTTGAACAATAAAGATATTTATCCTTTTACCTTTGATTCTGACCGTAACAATGAGGCGGCTCAAAGAATTTAAATGCAAATCATCATTAGACGTGGAGATTTAAGAATATACATGACTAAAGTCAAGAAAATATTGAACAATTGCTATCAGAGCATCAGGTTTATCCGTGTATGCAACAGCATTATTTGCGTATTAATTTTGTGGCATAATTTTACTAGGTTCAGATTTTCTTTCATTACTAATCCAAATGTTTACTTGCATTGTGTGTCTTCTCAATAAAGGTATGAAAAAAATTGTATGTTCTTCTTTTCTAAAACAAAAATAATTGTCCATTCTACAAAAAATACCCTATCAAAGTGAACAACATTTTACTGCTGTCAAAAACACATTTTAAGTGAATATGATTAGATAAATCGCATATTAGGCAGGCAAAGGGTCTGCAGGAAAACAATTTGGGAACCACTGTTCTATACCTTCACAATTTAGAAATTGTTCATGCCATGGTCGCGTTTCTTTCGTTTGTGTTGTTCTTATTTGTTTTTTTCCATCAGTATAACAATATAACAGGTCTGTAATCTGCATAAACAAACGCGGTGTTTTGCTCTTATTGTGATGTCTACTCCGTTTCATATTACATTTATATTACTAAGTCACAAAAATGAGATTTCACACACTAAAGAGTTCATGTAAAAGTCTACGTGAAAGCCTGGTATGTGTGTCTTGGTAACATAAATTGTAGAGATTCCTCCTGTGGGAAAATCTCATTTGCACGGCTTGGTAATAAAGCAGAAAAACTAAGCCATATAAATCAGATTTTCAGACACCATGAAGCTCTCATCATCAGCCAGCATATCATGAACAGGATGTAGTAATCATCACAGCTTTTGGAAACTTCGGTCGATTCTATAATCCCAAAGCATACCCTCTTATATTTTGTTATTATAGCGGGATGTGAACGAAACAGGATTCAATGCACATGTTCATTGGTAGTGTATGATAGTTTGTGCATTGTTTTTATTTTACTGCACGTTCTAAGAAATTACGTCACTTGCAGAACATTAATAAAACTGCAGGATACTGTTAGATTTTAGGACCCTGGGAGGGGGGGGACAGGGTTAAGAGTAGTATTTACAATAAATCTAAAGCTAGTATTACTTGTCTCACATATTCGTGGTGAGGGGGACAAACAAGTGTGTTCTTGCTATGGTCAATTATTACTTCCCCTGACATCATCCTCATCATCAAGTGCCGTCTCCTCAACGAAGGATGGATGCAACAGACCTCCAACATCCCCTGTATCTTGTCTCTGCTAGCTTCCGTTTGACTTTATCCTTTGAATTTAAATAAGGTGTCATGTCTTTTAACTTGTCTAAATTTTTTATTTACCTCATCTTTATTTATCTTAGTTATTCTTTCTTCATATTAAGTGTTTTTAGAACCTCTTTATTTTCTTTTCTTTCCATGATGTTCTCCCTATTCTTTTATATACCCACATCGCAAAGGCACCAATTCTGTTTTTTAGTGCCCATGTTTCTGAGCCATACATTAATATAGAAAAGATGTACCATTTTGTAATTCTCATTTTGAACTTGTTTGTAATTTGTTTAGATGTTACTATTTTCCTCCATGTCCTTGAAGGTACTTTTAGCCATTCCTATTCTCCTTTTACTTCTGTTAAATCGGCCATCATTTGTGACTATGTGTCCAAGATATTGATAATGTTTTACTTGTTGTAGTTTCTCTCCATGTATGTTTATGTTTAGCTCTTGTTTTTCTATGTCTTTGCTTATTATTATGTTTTTTTTGTGGATATTTATATCCAGTCCATATTCTTTATTTGATTATTGACTTCATCTATTAGCCTTTATAGTTCATGTTCACTTTCTGCTAAAAGAACAATGTCATCAGCATATCTATGGTTGTTTATTATTTTCCCATTGATCTTGAGTCCTTGCATATCTTCAATATTTTAACAGATATTCACTGTGTAGATATTAAATAGGCTTAGTGATAAAATGCATCCTTGTCTTACCTCTATTCTTATTTCTATGTATGGTTAGTAGCTTTTTTCACACCTTCTTGATGTGATATATATCTACTATATATAAATATATATTTCTAACTAGTCCGATGTCTTTTCCATCTATGACTATTTCTTGAAGACTTTTGATTAATTTGTCATGTTGGACTCTGTCAAATGCCTTATTTTTGCGAAAGCCCAGTTGTGTATTGTTGAGCTGTGGTTCTATATATGCGTGCATCTTTCTCTCTAGTATTGTGCTGATGATTTTTCATAATTTGCTTTAAGAGTGATATGCCTCTATACTTAGTGGAGTCCCTCTTACTGCATTTTTTTCTCTTCCAGATAGGTACAAACATTGCTGTATTTCACTCTTGTGGTGTCTTCCACATTACATTGAACAGTCTGTGTAACCAATTTATACCTGTCACTTAACATTTGTATTAATACTATAGGTATTCCGTCTATTTCTGTTGTATGTTTAATTGCGTCCACAATTTCGGATGTCAGGATGTATGGTACGAGGTCTTTTTTATTGTATGTATTTTGTTATTACTTCTCCGTCTTTAAATTTAACAGCTGATTGAAGTAATTTTTTCCATCTTTCCATGATTTCTTGGGACCTATTTAGTATGTTGCCGTGTTCATCGTTGATTATTTCTTTTGGTTCATACATGCCTTTTTTACTTCTAATGTTTTGTACTTTCTTGTAGACCATCGTTGGTGCGTTTTGTCTATCCTCGTTAAGCATTTCTCTATATTTGAGACAAGTCTCAATTTTTGCATTTTGCATATTTGATGCTTTTCTTCGTGTTATTCATTGCTGTTTTGTATGCTAAGTAGTCTTCATGCTTTTTGACCATTTCTTACAATTTTTCTTTCTTTCGTTGCGTTCTTTACTTCTTCTGTCTACCAAGCTATTATTTGTGGTTTCGTGCCTTTATCGTTTTTATATCCGCATATGTTTCCTCCTGTTCGTTTGATGGGAATTTTGAACTGTTTCCACTCTTCTTTCATGTGCTAGTTATTTTCTAGTAGATATGTGAATTCCTTGTTAACTTCCTGGATATATTTTTCTGGCATGTATGGTTCTTCCAATTTATGAATATCTAGTTGCCCTTGGTGCATTGTGCATGTTATTTTTCGCTCTGTTTGTTTTGACTGTTATTTTTACTGCCTTATAGTGAGTGTCTTCAGATATGTTAGGTATTACTCGTGCGTCTGTTATTTGTCGTCTATTGTTTCTCTTGTTTAGTAAAAGGTCTATCTGCCTCTTGCATTCTAAGCTGTTCCATTATACCATGTGTGCAATTGTGACTGTATGCTTAAAGAAGGTATTCGTTATAAATAGGTTGTGCTGGATACATGTATCTATTAGTTTATATCAGTTATCGTTAATCTAGTTTCTTATGTCGTCGAATCGTCCTTTATTTTTCATATTCCATCTCTATTCGCGCCAAGATGTGCGTTAATATCTCCCAAAATATATAGGTCGTATTCATTACTGCTATTATTAATGAACATGTTTACATCGTCAAAAAATTCCTCCCTTTCGTTTTCGTTATTTAATGTGGTACATGTGGCATATGCCTGCACAAATGTGAATGTTACATATTCTATTGTAATCGTGACCGACATTGATCGTTAATTCTGATGTGTAACTTATCAACGTTCTTAGCGTGTATCGGATCTACGAAAAAGCACACTCCGTGATTTATACTGTTGAAACTGGGCCAATTCCACTGTATAGGAATGTGTAATTTTGACATAGTTTCTTATAGCCTCTGTCTTTAATCCTAGTGTCCGATAATCCTAGGATTTTGATGTTTCTCTTTTTCATTCCATCTAATAGGTCTTGTTTCTTGTTTTTTTTATCCAACATATGTTAATTGTAGCAAAGTTTATATGTTGTTATTTCCTACGTTGTTGAATATTAGTAGTCGTCTTCAGAAAACTATCCATTTTACTAGGAGCAGTTTTGTTCTCACTGACGGTTTGCCAATCCTGTCTCAGTGTTGCAACAGGAAATTGACATGGCTACACTGTGATTATTACTAAACGTACACATGTACTCAGATATTGATATTAGAAGTACAGATGTGTAATGAATGTTTGATCCTGTTGTATCATCATCCCCATCAGGTCCAAAGACCGCTGGCGTAGACGATCAGGGCTCTCCACAGCTCTCTGTATCCATTATTATGTATCAAAATGGTTATTGCTTCCCTGTCGTGCCAGGTTGTTAAGCTGTCTAATATTTCCACACGTTGTCGCCATGTCTCTGTTGCCGTCAATCTTGCCTGTTGTGACTATGTTCTCGAAACCTCCTTGTCTCATAACATGGCCAAAAATTAAGATTGTCTTTTTTATATTATTGACTAAGTTCCGACACGCATGTGACTCTTATAACACAACCACATTGCAACATTAACACTACACACTGTAGACCTATTTCTGTGTGTCTCCATGACTTTCTTCTTGGGAGAATAATGTGGTACAATGGTCGCAAGGGATGATGACCATTTGTTACATTCACTTTTGAAATTCAGTATAGTTATGTTCTTGAATATGAGTGCGATATTGGCTAATAAGCCCTATTCTGACAACAAATGTCCATGGACAGTTTGGACATGGGATGACCACTGTAGAATGAGTGTGCGAATATCCCATGAACATAAGACAGTGGGAAAACATTTTTCCTTCACGTGAAATTTCGAGGATGTGAAAATGACTTGCACTGGAAATTGTGATTTATTTGAAGGAGTGATGTTGAAAGCGTCTTCCTCTCTCTCTCCTGTCGGACCTCCTTTGAAACAAATGGCAAGATGAATCGAGACGACTATAAATGATGTTTCATGCAGTGGATGACAATAGTTTTCTACACGACTTACCATGGTTTATGTTGTCCAGACCACGTTGCTGAAATCCGCCTGCATACTCGGTGGAATAATAAATTATCGTGTCTTATATGCACTGATTCACTGAAAATCAGACTTTACAAGTAATGGTTGACACTGCCGTCATGCCTGTGGAGACAGTTGTTCCATAGTTTCTGTTTGTTTCATGTCTTATTAATTTGTGTACATTCCTTGTCCGGTGTCGTTTGAACTCTTCCGGTATATCTTTATTACACATGCCAACCAATGTGAACGTCCATCCCCTTGCTGTCCGTTTTCTGTCGGATGTTTTAATTTTGGTTTAAGTTTTTTCTTTTATTGGTCTTTTGGTCGAAACGTCGATTTGTGTTATTATATGTGTTTTAAATGATTAGCAAAACTTCATTGCACTATCCCTGGATTTACCTGTTGGATTTACTTTTGCGCAGTACGTACATATTATCGATCTTTGGAGACAGTCTCATCATGACATCACCAACTGTATGACTTCGTAACAGCCTATCATTCGACCGTGGAACCTGAACAAGTCTCATGCCTTACACTGGTGTGTTCACACAATACGCTACTGAGTTACATAATGACAGGTTCAGTGTTGTTGATATTGAAGTAAATTAGGACACACATAAACTTCGCATCATTAAATAGAATCGCTCTTTATAAAATAAAAAAAAATACATGTAGTTGACAGCTTCATCTTATCTGCTTTTGAAAAACCATATTGGTATTATACACGGACTTTGATAATTACACAAAATTGAAAACGTAGCCTACATGACCCTAGAAAAAAACCATCTTGTTATTATCCCCAAAATTTGATAATGACACAGAGCTGAAAACTCATCAGATATAGTAAGCTTGGGACAGCTGAAATGGCGTGCTTACGCAGAATCCTAGGAATATCGTTAAGAGACAGGGTGAGGAATGAGGACATCCTACAAAAAAACCGACACCACCCCAAACATAGAATACATCAAGAGACAACAGATCAAATGGTTTGCACACATCATCAGACTACCATCAAACAGCATACCACTGCAAGTTATGCTACACAGATACAACGACGGCAGACCTAGAGACCGACCAAAAAACGATGGACCACTGAAATAAAAGAGGCGACAAATTCCACAATATATTCAGCACAAAAGAGGGGCGTCTCCAGAAAAAACTTCTACCCCTGACGCCGAAAGGCAACAAAGGGTTTCAGCAAATAAATAGATAAACTGAAAACTCAGCCAACATGGCACAGGAAAAAAAACATAGTGCCATGTTGACATGACGTAGAACATCTCATGGAGAACATTATTAGCATGATCTAAACAGCTCTTATAAATATATTAGTGACTCGAACATATGGGTAAAGGTTTACTGTGTCAGTTAGTGACCGTTACTCTTAGGAACTTTAATGGACAATAAATTAAGATACTTAACAGCAGATGTCACCTGCATCCATCTGGTATTATTCCTTCATTTATTAGGGCACCAGTGACTATATGTAGATCGTATTCTCTCCCTCTTTCTCTAAAATGTGTCACTGCAATTAAAAAATACGTCTGCACATGTCTCATCCACTAATTAAGGCGATAATTACACGAATCTTTATGTCAGTGGTGGTGAGTAATCTGGGTTAATCAGGTACATTATTGTAGCAGTGTATATTCAATTGTTCAATAAACTCAAGAATAAAGTGAATATGGTTGTAGAGTAATATACAGATATGCTAGTACTGTTCTTGTAACGTGACCAACATCATACTTAGGTAAGATATAGTCAGTATACTTAGGTAAGATATAGTCATCATATATAGGTAAGATATAGTCAGTATACGTAGGTAAGATATAGTCAGTATACGTAGGTAAGATATAGTCAGTATACTTAGGTAAGATATAGTCAGTATACGTAGGTAAGATATAGTCATCATATATAGGTAAGATATAGTCAGTATACGTAGGTAAGATATAGTCATTATACTTAGGTAAGATAAAGTCATTATACTTAGGTAAGATATAGTCATTATACTTAGGTAAGATATAGTCATTGTACACAATGTGGTTGTGTTATAAGAGTCACATGCGTGTCGGAACTTAGTCAATAATATAAAAAAGACAATCTTAATTTGTCTGGACTTAATTTTGTCAATCTTAATTTTTCTGGTATTGTTTTGGTTATCTGTCTGATGTTATCGTTTCTAATTATATCTCTTAATGACATTCCGAGTATTCTTCGTAGACATGTCATTTCTGTTGTCACTATTTTTCTTTTGTCTTGTGCTGTCATTGTCCATGTTTGGCACTGGTAGAATAGTGATGGAATAATAATAGTCTTGTATAATGCAACTTTAGTGTCTGTGTTTACATTTTTGTTCTTGAAAATACGTGTCATCTGTCCTAAGATCTGGCCTGTGTTGTTGCATCTATTGTGTATCACTTTACTGGTTTCCTCTTCACTCGATGTAATACTTCTCAAGTAAGTGAACTCATTTACCTGTTTAAGGTGTTTATCATCGATGGAGATAGTGATATTTCTTTCTTTCTTTGCTATTGCCATTATTTCGGCATGATATATACATATTAATATAAATATTTTGCTTTGAAAACATCTGCTATACTGTTCTCAAACTAAGAACCATCAGTGGTGTTTCCTGTTTCTGGAGTTGAGTTGGAGATCAATTCTGAACTGAGCCGCCAAAAGGTCAATGCACAAACCACTGAAGTTGCTACAAGACTGAACATTCAATAATGATGTTTGATCTCTGATTCCGTGATTCCTTTAGCTATTAATAAATAGATAAACTCACCGGAAAGACAGAACAAACACGCAGATTCCAAATCCTGATCACACGTGTCCCAAATGTGAGGGGGGATTTTGTGTCAGGATTGCACTTTTCAGGCATCACCTCACACACGAGATGAAAAAATACAAGTCAGAAACTGTTGCCATAATTCCCTGCAATGGATGACTATGATTACTATTACCATTATTATTTTGTAGTACATTTATCTTTCCTGTTTCATCTATCTTTCCTGGAATGTATTCATAATATTAGATGTTCAAATTTGAGTTTAATTACATGTTTACGTTTATGATATATTTTGTAATAGTTCAACTTCACTAAATATCTATTCACAGATTCGAGTGTTATCAGTGGAGTTTACTAAATAGGTTGTAAGCATACATTCATGAGAAAAAAAATAAAATGACAAAACCGAAAAAATAAATTGAGATGAGTGCTGATGACAACATTAAAAATTGTTGATGTGTTAGCTGGAGTTAGTCAAACAGCCAATTCATGTTTATAGCTATCAAGTCTGACTCCATTTCTGAATATCGCTAATTCAATTGTCGCTGTTTATGAGGATTTTTTGGCCGTACTATTTATTTGTATAAATTGTACATAAAAGCGCAAATGATTGCTGAAGAATTTACGATGCACGTAAGCGTTGCAAAGCAAATATAATTTACCACTACTTGTATTATAAAAGCCAATGTTTGATGCTTCCAATCTAGAAAGTGTTCGATTATACGATAACACACTGATAATACAAATAACATTAAACACTGGTATAGATAATCTCAAACAAAATAGTTTAAAAGTGTTCAAAAACAGTTGAAAAACTGATGATGGGAGAGTTGGATCAGATGTTGCAATCCCTGATTAGGAAATATCCAGATGTTTAAAAAATCAACAACACATATATGTTCACTGCTGAATTAGTTACCATCCTGGAGGTGCTAGAAACAATAACTGAATACCTTCCAGTAAGTATTACTATTCGTACTGACTCACTTTCAGCAATACAAGCCATACACAGCTACCAGTCAAAGCAAAAACCTGATATAGTTGAAGAAAGTCTAAATAGAATTACAACATTAAACTGTATCGCAAGTCTACACTTTTGTGGGTTCCATCACATATCAGGGTAACTGGGAATGAATTGACTGCTAAACTAGCCAACGTATGGAGAAGTAGAGGTAGATACACATGTGAAAAAAATTTATCTGAAATTAAAAATCAAGCAAAGGCATAATAAATAGAGAATGGGTGTAAAATTTGGCATATAGTATAGTACATAAACGCATATAAACATTTGGAAACTAATCTCCAGCTAGGAGAAGCCAAAGAGAAAGGAAAACCACCTAAAATGCGATCAGACCGAAGATACCACACCTTAGTTTATGGGTGCAAGTTTCGACGGAGTAACTAATTTGTGGAAAATGTAACAAAACAAAACAATATCCCACTACATTACAGAGTGTAAGAAATACGCACAACATAGAATATATCTCACACACTTCATGAGCACAAATAATATAGGGCCTACAGTTAACTACAGAACACATGATCAGAATGAAGACAAACAGAATCTGCGAGAAGCTAATAAAACAATCGATTATTAGATCTAAGATCAAAATATAAATTACTGAGTGGTATCACGATATGTTAAAATATGATCATTGGATATAATTCCGGATAACGTAACACAATAAATACTGCTTAATACATACTATTACTATGAATAACATGTACATATATTGTAGTAAGTAAGTAAAAAGTAAAGTAACCCATAGCATTTATTAATTCCGTAGGGGTGTGAGATGATAGCGATCTCACATGTCATTGGCTCTGCAAATGAGGACGGTAGCCATCTCCTCTCCCTCGCAGTAATCCGGTACCCATTTAAGGCTGTGTTGATCCGGGATCCGTTGCTATCTGAAAAACATTTCCGCTTCAACTGGGGAATGAACCCAGGACCACTCATATGCGAAGCCAGTGCGCTAACCGAGTGTATACATGAACGAATAAGAAGAAATGATTATACACCATGGTATAACTCAGATGGACCTATGTCCGTCCTCCACCATAATGAAGCTTTAATTCCTAACTTGAATTGAGTGCATTGAGAAGAAAATTTCCAGAAATTCTGAGAAATATCACATGATTGTACACCTGGCTGCAACCTACCAAATATCATAAGACTGTTCACATCGCTGGAACCTGACAAATATCACATGATTGCACACATGACTGGAACCTGATTCGTCTATCTAGTTAACATGCACTTTTAAGCAAGCAAACCCCCTCCCCACAAGTCTTCTTGAAATTTGTATTTTTTTTAAAATAATGTCACTAGCCTGTGTAGTCGAACGTTTCGTTTAACACTACTGTTGGTATTATTCTTAGAAGGATTAAGTAACGGTTGCCAGAGATGATAACTATGTCCCTATGGGGAGTGATTTAACTCTTAAAGCCTGAGAAGATAACTATGTCCCTATGGGGAGTGATTTCACTCTTAAAGTCTGAGAAGATAAGTATGTCCCTATGGGGAGTGATTTCACTCTTAAAGTCTGAGAAGATAACTATATCCTCATATAGAGTGATTTCATTCTTAAATTCTGAGAAAATAGCTATGTCCTCATGTGGAGTGATTTCATTCTTAAATTCTGAGAAAATAGCTATGTCCTCATGTGGAGTGATTTCATTCTTAAATTCTGAGAAGATAACTATGTCCTCATATAAAGTGATTTCACTCAAAAATTCTGAGAAGATAACTATGACCATATGGGGAGTGATTTCACTTTTAAAGTCTGAGAAGATATGTATGTCCCTATGGGGATTGATGTCACTCTTAAATTCTGAGAAAATAGCTATGTCCTCATGTGGAGTGATTTCATTCTTAAATTCTGAGAAAATAGCTATGTCCTCATATAGAGTGATTTCATTCTTAAATTCTCAGAAGATAAATATGTCCTCATATAAAGTGATTTCACTCATAAATTCTGAGAAGATAACTATGTCCTCATGTGGATTGATTTCACTCTTAAAGTCTGAGAAGATAAGTATGTCCCTATGGGGAATGATTTCACTTGTAAATTCTGAGAAGTTAGCTATGTCCTCATGTGGACTGATTCAATTTCTAAAGTCTGAGAAGATAAGTATGTCCCTTTGGGGAGTGATTTCACTCTTAAATTCTGTGAAGATAACTATGTCCTCATGTGGATTGATTTCACTCTTAAATTCTTAGAAGATAACTCCCTATTGGGAGTGATTTCACTCTCAAAGTCTGAGGCAATTCGATTTGAAACTTTCTCTATTAAAATTCTTATATAATTCTAAAATAATATTCTCAAATAACTCTTATGTATTGCTTCTCGGGACCCAACAAATAAAATTATGAGAACTTGTGACAATCATTTTAAATTGTGTTTGTTGTAAAAGTCTGCTCCACAGTCATTCATCTTATGATGACTACATTCACAGAATACTGGAAAGTGTTAAAAAATTGTAGATAAAGAAGAGACTAGAACAGCTATTAAAATATGTATGAGATTTATGTGCAGATATCTAGATTACATCTGACATGCAAAAACATCCAGATCGTCACATAAAACATCAAAATTGACAGCAACATTTTGTCCCGGTGGTCTCCGTTTTCAACATGCGTGTTTCTATTAATGTTCATGAGTATAGCTTTACAAGCTGTTATCCACACATTATGTTAACTAACAAAGTATGATATGTTCATATATATATATATATTTCTTCGATCTCGCCAAAGGCATTTCAGCATCCAGACCGTACAGAAAGGAATGACAAACTACTGAACGTATTTATATTGCCTTAGACAATTCTTACAGCCAAAAAAGACTGGGTTGATGGTTACGTCTTGAATAGGATAAGCTACGAATATATATATATATATAAAACCTGCACTATTGCGAAGAAATACATGGCCCGTCTCCGAAGTCTAAGGTACCTAGTTTAAGCTCCGCCTCACTTAACTGTTCATCCGGACCGATGAGAAATCATTGGTAGCCTATTGAACACAAAATATTGTCCAGAAAACAGAATATAACTATAGCTACATCCATTCTGGGTTGATGATAGTCCTAAATTATCGATGATCAAATCTTGACATTATTGAATATTTGGAATAAACTATGAATAATAGGGGACGCTATTTAGTAGAGATTGAACAGCGATGAATAACCACAATAAAAATATATAATTACAATAATACTGGAACGTGGTAAAACAAAACAAAAAGGCTATTATAAAGTTGTATGTTCTCAGTTGCAACATAGTTACATAGTTTTTTGAAAGCTAGGCACTGTAATTTGTAATGTAAAAAAATAAAATACATTAAAGCATTTGAAATGTTATAGAATGATTCTAACAATATCATGGACATAAGGACGAACCAACCCAGACGTTCTCAAAAGACATGAACACAGAATAAACGTGGCTTCTGAACACCATTAAAAACGCTATCTAACACATTGTGGTCAGAAATTTAAAAAAAGATACAGCGCGTTAGAAAGATTAATCTTGGAATGACAGGTTTCATGAAGGAGAGAAAAAAGACGACACATAAAACTTCGATGGATACACAATATTGATGAAAGTTTTCATGAGACTGAAGGAAGTAAAACTGCTTGCATAGAATAGGGTGGTTTACAGAGTAACAGTGTGGACAACGCCCTCCAATGAGCACATCATGCAGAAGAAATATGCATGTATATGAACATAGAAAAAAATATCAACAATTGAATAGAAAAATTATTTCTTTATTTCTTTATTTTTTTCCTCGCTATATACTCCTTTAGACCTTGTAACGTCAGCGGTAGAAGAGTTCTCGGGAGATGGTTATTTATGTGCCTCATATGTGTTTGTTTTCGTTGATTCTTTTATTTCTGTAATCCATCGTTTTAATGGTCGTCGCCTAGCTTTGTGTCCACCGTATCTGTATTTCCAATGCTTTTTTGAGGTGCACTGTCTGATGGTAGTCTGGAAGCATGTGAAAACCATTTAATCTGATGTCAATAAAAATAAGATAAACAGGTTACTAGGAATACCTAACTAGGAACAAATTTAGATGAAAAGGTATATAAAAAACATGCAATAAAACAAAACAGGACAATTTTCGACGTATCGGTCCAAATGGGACCTTTTTTCATAAAAATTAATAACGTTTAAACCAAACGAATCAACACAAACTTGATTACTGATTTTGTCCGGGCCATGTTTCACTTACGGGAAACGTAACCCATTACCGGATGACGTACTCACTATACATAGAAATAAGACGAGGGGTAAGACAAAGATGTATTTTATCACCAAGGCAAATGAATATCTACACAGAGAATATCTTTAAACTTATAGAAGGAATGCCAAGAGTCAACATAAATGGGAAAATAATAAACAACATGAAATATGCAGATGATATTTTCTTTGAGCAGAAAGTGAACATAAACTACAAATACTAATAGATCAAGTCGATAAATTAAGTAAAGAAGAGGGACTGGATATAAATATTTAAAAAACCACGATAATCAGCAAAGTTACAGAAGAACAGGCGCTAAAAAAAACATACATGGAGATAAACTACAACAAGTAGAACATTATCAATATATTGGACAGACAATCACACATGACGGCAGATATGAAAAAGAAGTTAAAAGGAGAATAGGAATTGCTAAAAGTACTTTCAATGACATTGCTAAAATATTAACATCTAAACAAATTATACACAAGGAAATTAAAAATGAGAATTTTAAAATGCTACATCTATTCTATATTAATGTATAGCTCAGAAACATGGGCATTAAACAAAAAAAATTATAAGACTGAATTGATACCTTTGAGACGTGGATATATAGAAGAATAGGGAGAACATCATGGAAAGAGAAAACAAACAAAGAGGTTCTAGCAACATTTAATATGAAGATGGAATTATTAAGAGAATTAAAGGTCAAACAAATAAAATATTTTGAACGCATTAAAAGACATACCCCTTGTTGAAGACCTTACTTGAGGGTAAATTCGAAGGGAAGCGAGCAAGAAGTAGGCAAAGACACAGGTGGCATAGTAACATCACACGATGGACAGGTTACAGTTTAGCAGAGTGTTCAATCAAAAGAAGAGACAGTGGATGTTGGAGATTTCTTGCAGCCAACCTTTGTTGCGGAGACGGTACTTGATGATGATGATGTAAGTATTGTACTAGAATAATAACCATATAAGTATTGTAATAAAGTAATACCTATTTATGTAAAGTAATAGAGTAATACAAATTCAAGTTATGCAAGATAATAATACCTATATAAGTAATTCATCAATAGAAAGGCAACCTGAAACTGTGCAAGAATTGCATAACTATTGATCTAATAAGTACCAATTTATGTAAAGTAATAGAGTAATACAAATTCAAGTTATGCAAGATAATAATACCTATATAAGTAATTCATCAATAGAAAGGCAACCTGAAACTGTGCAAGAATTGCAAAACTATTGATCTAATAAGTAATTCTAGCAAGGTGATGCTAGTGTTCATTCTTAAAAGAATACACGCTAAATCAGAGAAGAAAAATAGGCTGGTTTCCGTAAAAAAACATAAGTACCACAGATCAGATTTTTAACTTCAGAATATTAACAGAAAAGCATTTTCAACAGCAATGTGTGTTGTATCATAATTTTATTGATTTTATAAAAGTATTTGATCCTGTGTGGCAAAAAGGTCTGTGGTAGATATCGGGAGAATATAACTTCGACACAAACATCTTGGAAGTCATCGAACCTGTACAAAGATACAAACAGTGAGGTTTTTAGAAATAATGACGTTGCATTTTTCTAACGGATATTCACTAGTTACGCTTGAAAAACTCGCACATGATAGCAGTGTCTTTTGGTAATTATAGTCCTGCTGACCAAACAACAGGAATCATCCTTCTAAAGTGGCGCTTTTGACTTGTCCCGTGATGTTCATTGGTCAATTTGCGTCAACAGCCAATGAAAAACAAAGCAACCAAAAAGTCAAAAAGTCACTTTAGAACTATGATTCCAATTATTCACACTTCTTATATTGTCGAAGATCACAATTTGAACCATCCTAGTATGATTGATATTGATCTCGCGGGTTCAAAGAGATTGTCATAACCATTTTGCTACATAGATTCCAAGGGAATACACATTTGCAGACTGTCTGTGCTCATTGGTGTCTAATTTGACAAGATTTATTGATTGAAACACACTCGCAGTGAGTTCTGACCATTGAACTAGTAAGACTAGGTTAGTTCTTAGTCATTGTAATATTTCAGTTATTTTGGATTTCATTTTCACGCGACATTAAGCATAACAACGAAACAAAGTATCGAATAAGTAGCATACATTTCGTTACTGCATATTTTCATGTGAAGGAGTACAGGGAGGCTTTCTATTGGTTGTGGAAAATAAGGCCATTTTACCATAGTAAACGCCGCGACATATACAGGAAGGATTGTCATTGTACCTTAGAAAGAAAAAAGTCTTGTCCCAACCGTGGATTAAACCCAGGACCTCAAGTATCATCAAGTACCACAAAAACAAAAAACAATATTTAATAAGCAGTAACATTTATCTTCACACTGTCCATTTGCAAAACAACATACTTCCATTTCATTTCCCAATAATGACATCACTTATGAAGAGTTCGAGATTTATTTACCCACTTAGAACCAACACGGACTATTTAATCCTGTTATAAAGTAGGGGAGCTCGTGTGGCAACCTGCATTTAGACTACTAGTTCAGGTTGCAAATAATAGTGACAATGTCTTCTTTCTAGATATATCGTTGGAATCGACTAAGATAAGTTTGAGAGTAGCCTGGCAACATTAGTACATATGTGGAAAAAAACATGCTGCTATACATTCCTCTTCTTAAATATGAAGAAAACAAAAGTAATGGTTATTTCAAAGAAACAAAATAACATACCTTGCAAGATCATAGTGAATGATATAGTATTAAAACCGGTTCACCAATTCAAATATCTAGGTACAATAATTACAGTAGATGGAAGAAGTTCAACAGAAATAAGATGCAGAATAGGACAGACAAAAACAACATTCAGAAAAATGAAAAATATACTGTGTAATAAGACCTTGTCATTAGAGGTGAGAAAGAGAGTTCTGCAGTGCTATATAACCACTATACTATTATGTGGATGCGAGTCTTGGACATTAAACAAACTGCAAAGTGGGAGATTGGAGGCAACAGAGATGTTTTTCTACAGAAGAATGCTGAGAATACCATGGACTGCCAGAAAAACTAATGTAGAGGTGTTGAATGAGTTAAATGCGAAACTGACCTTAATCAACAATATAAGAAAAAGGCAATCTTCTTTTTTTGGCCACTTCATAGGCAGTCAGGTTTAGAGAACATAATCACAACAGGCAAGATTGAAGGCACCGGAGACAGAGGGCGACAATATCAGAAAATATTAGACAGTTTGATAACCTGGCACGGCAAGGAAACAACAACGACTTTGATACATAATACTGTGGACAGAGAGCTGTGGAGAGCATGACCGCCTATGCCACCCGGCATGGCACCCGATGATGATGACTATACATTGTTTTAATTTTACACTTATGTTTTCTGTCAAATGTTTCAATTTTACACTTATGTTTTCTGTCAAATGTTTCAATTTTACACTAATGTTTTCTGTCAAATGTTACAATTTTACACTTATGTTTTCTGTCAAATGTTTCAATTTTACAATAATGTTTTCTGTCAAAGGTTTTAATTTTACACTTATGTTTTCTGTCATTTGTTTATTTTACACTTATGTTTTTTGTCAAATGTTTCAATTTTACACTTATGTTTTCTGTCAAATGATCCCCATGGACAACGAAGAGATGTAAGACAGCGTTTTTCTTACACTGTTTTCCTTTTGTGGCAGACTTCTAGGGGGTGAGGAATGCTAGGTATACATCTACCACAGGTATATCAACATACCTGACAGAAGAATGATGAGCTAGATAGCACAGAACAGGGCATGGCGTTCCTAGAGTACTGCTGCAAACGAATGCCTCCCTACGCGGACTAAACATGCATTCATACCCAACCCTGCCTAATATAACAATGTTTTTGAGATAATAAACCTTATCTAAGTTCGAGTGTCACCTGGGTTCCTCATCTGAGAAGGATCTGTGCTTTTATCAGAAAAAACAATAAATACTTGCTAACCCCTAAAGGAATTACTGCAATAATAATAATAATAATAATAATAATAATAATAATAATAATAATAATAATAATACAGTTGAAGATATTCTGACACCGGGCATTGTGCCATTAATAATTATAGTTTTAATTTGCTTCTTTTATGCAGTTGTACTGTAATGATTAAACTTATGTAATCGTATCCGTTAATTAACTAGAACTTGGACATTTGGAATATATTTAAGAAGAGGGATGTGTCCATGAATTCTTGACACATGTTAACAATTGGGAGGAGGGAGGAGTGGGGGGATACAAATAGTTGTAAATTATGGAAAACGGAATAGACTAAACACACCTAAAGTTGCTACCTGCACTTAGAACAGCAACTTCAAAAATCACTCACTGATACAAATGTACAAAACAGCTTCATAAATCACTCACTAATGAAGTTGTAGAAAACAGCTTCATAAATCACTCACTGATACAGTTGTAGAAAACAGCTTCATAAATCACTCACTAATATAGTTGTAGAAAACAGCTTCATAAATCACTCACTGATACAAATGTACAAAACAGCTTCATAAATCACTCACTAATACAGTTGTAGAAAACAGCTTCATAAATCACTCACTGATACAGATGTAGAAAACAGCTTCATAAATCACTCACTGATACAGTTGTAGAAAACAGCTTCATAAATCACTCACTAATACAGTTGTAGAAAACAGCTTCATAAATCACTCACTGATACAAATGTACAAAACAACTTCATAAATCACTCACTGATACAGTTGTAGAAAACAGCTTCATGAATCACTCACTGATACAGTTGTAGAAAACAGCTTCATAAATCACTCACTAATACAGTTGTACAAAACAGCTTCATAAATCACTCACTGATACATATGTACACAACAGCTTCATGAATCACTCACTAATACAGATGTACAAAAACTAAAATTACTGAGCACCTGTAACGCATACCTAACCGCGGACAGGAACAACATTTTTCGAGACTTATGGACAATGTGCCTGACTTTGTTTCAAGAACAGAAACCGTAGTATGGATACCTAAAGAGGCAACAAAGAACCAAAAACAGAAAGCATACCCAAGTGACCTTCCAAAGCCACATCAAGTATTCGACACTGGCATGTCTGTGTTGTCGTACAATCACACAGTATCTTGAAGCACTACTTTTAAAATCAATTTTGAACAGCAAAAACAAATGTGGATAAGTTTATTTGAAAATATTTGTTAAATGGATTAATAAAAAATATTTCTACCAAGCTTGCTACTGAAGTTCAATACAAGTAAAAAAAAAATATAGAGTCTGTCGTTTCGTGCGAAATGACTTTCCGGACGGAAAAAACAGTCAAATTTCTTACTTGTCATTATGAGTCAGACAACATTAACACGTTTGGCATTACTATGAATATGAATCATTCTAATGGTGGAATTATTTTTCAAGTTGAAGTTTGTAAGTGAAGACTTATATTTTCTGTTGAATTATTGACGAGTAAGTTTGATGCTGACATTGAATTTCTGCTTCGTCTTTTGCGATCGTTCTTAAATTTCTGTAGATCAGCAGGACACATGCTACAGAAAGAAGTGAATTGTGTCATGGTTTACAGGGTAGCTGAGATATATGCGCCTTTCAACTTACTAAATTCGATTTCACCACGGTTACTGGGTAACTTGACACTGACAGTGCCTTTCATGGGATGTGCGTTATTCCCGTAAATTCTACAGCTAGACTACCTTGAATAATTTTGTCATAAGGTACTTCCACGTCAGGTAGGGTTTAATTTTTTCTAAGGTATCACATCAATACTACGATGATTATATGACTGATGAACATTTTAAAGATATTTTAGTCCAGTTTTAGTCCACCTTAGAGCAAATTTTCCTGGTAATTTTGACACTGTTCTTTGCGAATGACAGCATTGTAACACATGCACCTATGTAACGTATATTTGTGTCGTATAATGACAGCATTGTAACACATGCACCTATGTAACGTATATTTGTGTCGTATAATGACATAATTGTAACACATGCACCTATGTAACGTATATTTGTGTCGTATAATTGTGTATATTCGCTTTCTGTCCTTCTCGTTCTTCATATGTGTAATATTAGCCTCTGCTATAATACGTAAAATATGTGTGTATGCGCGTCATTGTTACTTTGATTTTCTCTGTTAAAATATGATTAGGGTCTAGTCAGTTTGTGATGTTACTATATTGGTTTCTCATTTGCACCACTCTTCTTGTATTTCTCTTAATAAAGACCGTATAGTTTAAACACTGATTAATTTTGTCTAGGTTAGTTATCTATGTATTCTCTTGTCGTTAGTTAATATGTTTGTGCTGGTAAAAACTTCAATATTATTCGCTTTACGTTAGTACAGCTCATAAATGTTATATGTCCTACCAACTGTTTGAAAACGTCTCTTGAGGCAACAAGATAATTCTGTCATTTTTGTCAACATTGTTTTTCAGTAAATCATTAGCACACATAGTTGTATAGATGCAATGATAGACGAAACTATATAATGTGAACGCTATTCTTTCTTGTCTGCATTCTAAGACATAGTCCATGACGATTTGTTTAACATTCCGATTCAACAGACTTCTGTGTGGTCCAACTAAAAATCAAGTCAAAATAAATCTCTTAGTATCGGAATATTCTGATTGGTTGTCATGATATATCAGGAACAGACAATTTTCGGTCCGCGTGCCACAACAGACATGGCAAGCCATTTTACTGATTCGTCCGACTGATATAAAAGTACTATACTATATACATATGCTAAATTAGATTAGAAAACAATATTTAAAACTTCAAGGAATTTCTTTTTTTTAAAAAAACGCTTCTCTGTCACACAGACAAAAAGAACAGAAGATCACAAATCTTAATCCGGAATTCTGACATGTTACCCACCAGCTCTGCGATAGTTTCTATACTTAGGTTTCTGTAACTGGAAGACATATCTAAACCAATATAAGTGATGGTACAGAACATTCTATAGTGTGTTTATACGTTCGTGTCCTGGGAAATAAATTAAATGAACAACTATTGGGTAGATTTGGATGCACGTTTTAGTATAAATTAGGTGTTATGAAAACGTTATTTGTAAATTTTTGCATTATAATACCTTAAGTAGTAAACACATTTTGTATATAAATAACCAAATGGTCGGAGGGTGTCCGGCAAAGTGGAGGGTGCCGCAGTAACCGAACGAACAAATAGTAAAGCAAAATGAATTAAACTGGTTACTAAAAACACTTACCGTGCCTATGAATAAAAATATATTTAAAAAAGTACATATAAAATAACATACAATAAAATCTAAGTCATCTATTTTGTTTATTATTGTGGAGTTTATTGTTATTTGTCTCTTGAAAAAAGTTACATTTGGACCGATACGTGGAGAATTGTCCTGTGTAGTTTTATTGTATGTTTTTTTATATATACTTTTTATATATCTTTATTCATAGGCAAGGTAAGTGTTTTTAGTAACCAGTTTAATTCATTTTGCTTTAACTTTTGTATATATCGCTTGGTGAAATATGATTATGATCCATTATCAGTATATGAGGAGATCTATGATTTCATTAAACATAAACTACCGAAGTGTAGTTTTCTCTGTGTAATAAATGTGTTTAACAAAATCACAATACGCCTTTAGTCGGCATGACGTGCTAATTTGTGGCTTTAATTAATGCGGACACGTCTCGATTATTTCTTATTGAGGTTCGTAAAATAATGAAAACGTGCGTGCGAAAATTGTGTATGTTTCATGGTAGAATGCGCAATAAAATAATACAAATTTTCTATACTCTAGGTCCATGTATTGTTATAATCTTATTACGGTGCAAGCACTGTAAAAAATAGCAACTAATACTGACGTGGTCGATACACCTCACTGCAGCTTGCTGTTACATTTAAATGCGTATTTTCTACACCTCATATGTCATACCATGGCATTATGTGGGGTTATCATAGTATAAATAGTTTCCTTACTCAACATTACAATAAAGTTGTACAATTATTTTCCCAGGTATGTGAAACGTGCTTCTATGTTTCATAGTTTTTGAATTTCTTATTTCCACCTCACTCATCAATATTTTTTTAAAAAGATTCTAGGAGAAACACATTTCAAACATATTATTGGATGTGCACATTTACATAGTCAATCAATCAATAAACCCATAACCCTTCAGGGTCGTAGGGGTACCACATTGGATGTTTCAGCACACATTGTCCTCCAGCGAATTCTATCCTCAGCGAAGCGGATGAGTGTGGAAATATCTTGCCCTGTCCATTCCTTGATGTTGTCTGTATTCTCTGTGTGTGATTATCCATTGTAGTATTTCAGTGGGCAAAAGGTTTAGCTAGTGGTGCCCATCTCCTCTCCAGCTGTATGTATATTACATAGTCATTTTATGACCAATAGACATCTTTCCCTCCCTTGCTAGGCTAACCTTGACTATTTAAAACCTAATTTACCAATTTACTGTATATTGGTAAGTGGCATCTGCGTTGGAAAAGAAAATTCGAGAATCAGTATTTGAAATGAAATTCTATAAAAAAGTCATGAGAATATTATACATAGAAAAATGATCCAAAGCAGGTGTCCGTAGGGATCTGAACACATAAGAAGACTGGTCCTCAAAACTAACACATAAATAAAACGCAAGCTAAGATATTTTGAACATACAAAAATATACAACGGGTTTGAAAGATTAATCATTGAGGAACGGCTCCAGGTGGGAGAACAAGAGGCAGACCAAGGCTACGATGGGCACATGATATCCAAGACCTGAATATGACACTGGAAGAGACTTCGCAGCTTGCAAAGAGCCTTGAAGCTTATAGAATAGCAGCAAGAACATCACTTTGCAAATGACAGATCACATACATCACCAGTAGATTGTACTTTTTTGTAGGCTCAATTATTATTTTGATCATAGATCACAGAAAACTGATGATTCAAGATACTGTCAATGTGTGCACAATTATAAACTAATTAAACAATCTGTATTCTATCACACTATAAGATCGTATGCAACTTGGATCGTGATGAGTGCACATGTTCTAGTAGAATTCGTTGAAATCTTGATACGTGCATGTGTTCTAGTAGAGATATTCGTTGAAATCTTGATACGTGCAAGTGTTCTAGTAGAGATATTCGTTGAAATCTTGATACGTGCATGTGTTCTAGTAGAGATATTCGTTGAAATCTTGATACGTGCATGTGTTCTAGTAGAGATATTCGTTGAAATCTTGATACGTGCATGTGTTCTAGTAGAGATATTCGTTGAAATCTTGATACGTGCAAATGTTCTAGTAGAGATATTCGTTGAAATCTTGATACGTGCAAGTGTTCTAGTAGAGATATTCGTTGAAATCTTGATACGTGCAAATGTTCTAGTAGAGATATTCGTTGAAATCTTGATACGTGCAAGTGTTCTAGTAGAGATATTCGTTGAAATCTTGATACGTACATGTGTTCTAGTAGAGATATTCGTTGAAATCTTGATACGTGCATGTGTTCTAGTAGAGATATTCGTTGAAATCTTGATACGTGCATGTGTTCTAGTAGAGATATTCGTTGAAATCTTGATACGTGCATGTGTTCTAGTAGAGATATTCGTTGAAATCTTGATACGTGCATGTGTTCTAGTAGAGATATTCGTTGAAATCTTGATACGTGCATGTGTTCTAGTAGAATTCGTTGAAATCTTGATACGTGCAAATGTTCTAGTAGAGATATTCGTTGAAATCTTGATACGTGCAAGTGTTCTAGTAGAGATATTCGTTGAAATCTTGATACGTGCAAATGTTCTAGTAGAGATATTCGTTGAAATCTTGATACGTGCAAATGTTCTAGTAGAGATATTCGTTGAAATCTTGATACGTGCAAATGTTCTAGTAGAGATATTCGTTGAAATCTTGATACGTGCAAGTGTTCAAGTAGAGATATTTGTTGAAATTGGACGGCACGAATTGTAAAAGGCAAATGAATTCTTCTTGTACTTGTTTAAACATTTTATTAGTTAACAGAAAGTATTTGGTGTAGGGAATTTTGTTTTGAGAAGGGAATTACTTTTGTCTATTTGCAAAGTGAATGCATTATATGGGTCTTTCGGCCCAAAACATCCGTAGTTAGCATTACCTCTTATGTTTTCATTTTGTGTTCATCTTTATTTCTTACATTATTGGTAGCCAAATTCAAGCCTAATACATGGTCGACGTTAGAATGGATAAGAAATATTCTCTAGCACATGAACGATTAAATACTGTTGGCTGATTCGGCTGGGTAAATTGCAGCTTATCAAGAAAACAGATCAATCGAATCAATCAAGTGCTGTGATGCGTTAATGTGTTAGCTCGCGTGTCCTCTTTAATTTAAAGTCGCTAGTGCCGTATACGACATGTATTGGTTGTGAAACTCAGGGCCATATTACATGTATGAGATGTCTAACTCACTGCTATTATTACATTTATAGAATGTCAAACAAATGACTATATAACATGAATATGTTTTCAAACTCAGGCATTGGCAAAACAGTGATGTGATCAACGATATATGTGTATGTATCATATTCAGTACATACCTAAGCTACATTTAGCTAAGTATAAGTGGAAACATCATAACACTTATACTTACACACGTATACTTACACAATTCTACTTACACACTTATACTTACACACTTATACTTACACACGTATACTTACACACTTCTACTTACACACTTATACTTACACACTTATACTTACACACTTATACTTACACATTTATACTTACACACTTCTACTTACACACTTATACTTACACACTTTTACTTACACACTTATACTTACACACTTATACTTACACACTTATACTTACACACTTATACTTACACACTTATACTTACACACTTATACTTACACACTTCTACTTACACACTTATACTTACACACTTATACTTACACATTTATACTTACACACTTATACTTACACACTTATACTTACACACTTATACTTACACACTTATACTTACACACTTATACTTACACACTTATACCACACACTTATTCTTACACACTTATACTTACACATTTATACTTACACACTTATACTTACACACTTATACATACACACTTATATTTACACACTTATACTTACACACTTATACTTACACACTTATACTTACACACGTATACGTACATACTTATACTTACACACTTATACTTACACACTTATACTTACACACTTATACTTACACACTTATACTTACACACTTATACTTACACATTTATACTTACACACTTATACTTACACATTTATACTTACACACTTATACTTACACACTTATACTTACACACTTATACTTACACACTTATACTTACACACTTATACTTACACATTTATACTTACACACTTATACTTACACACTTATACTTACACACTTATACTTACACACTTATACTTACACACTTATACTTACACACTTATACTTACACACTTATACTTACACACTTATACTTACACACTTATACTTACACACGTATAGTTACACACTTATACTTACACACTTATACTTACACACTTATACTTACACACTTATACTTACACACTTATACTTACACATTTATACTTACACACTTATACTTACACACTTATAATTACACATTTATACTTACACACTTATACCACACACTTATACTTACACACTTATACTTACACATTTATACTTACACACTTATACTTACACATTTATACTTACACACTTATACTTACACACTTATACTTACACACTTATACTTACACACTTATACTTACACACTTATACTTACACACTTATACGTACACACTTATACTTACACACTTATACTTACACATTTATACTTACACATTTATACTTACACACTTATACTTACACACTTATAATTACACATTTATACTTACACACTTATACCACACACTTATACTTACACATTTATACTTACACACTTATACTTACACATTTATACTTACACACTTATAATTACACATTTATACTTACACACTTATACCACACACTTATACTTACACATTTATACTTACACACTTATACTTACACATTTATACTTACACACTTATACTTACACACTTATACTTACACACTTATAATTACACATTTATACTTACACACTTATACTTACACACTTATACTTACACATTTATACTTACACACTTATACTTACACACTTATACTTACACACTTATAATTACACATTTATACTTACACACTTATACTTACACACTTATAATTACACATTTATACTTACACACTTATACTTACAACTCTGACAGTGATTCCGAGATTTATAAATTAACAAAAGTAGTTAACATTTTCAATAGGCTGAGATACTTTTAAGTCAACTGTTCCAAATTTTGATCATTTGATCCCTAATCGCCACTCGTCTGACCCCAATCGCCACTCATTTGATCCCTAATCGCCACTCGTCTGACCCCAATCGCCACACGTTTGACCCCCAATCGCCCCTCTGTTGACCCCGATCACCACTAGTTTGACCCCCAATCGCCACTCTTTTACCCCGAATCGCCACTCGTTGGATCCCCCTTTCACAGCTTTATTACCGACTTTAAGGGACTGTCCATAAATTATGTCAACAACTTTTACCCCCCCCCCCCCCACCCCATTTCATCAAACTCACAGGAATACAGGAAACATGTTTGTGCTTAATTATATTAAACAATGTACCTCTCACTCATAAAAAAAATACTTGTTCTGTTTCACATTTCTTAGATAAAGAATTTCAAATACGTTTAAGCGATATATTTTACAGTATTGTTGACGTCAACATTTTTCAAACCCCAATCCCCTTGTCAAAAGTTCTCATACATTTTCAGCCCCT